>CM073139.1:44351124-44726124 GCA_037039145.1 Fundulus diaphanus | reverse complement strand
ATCGCATATTTTATCCTTTTATTTCTGAAAGTGTAATAGCCTGTTTGGGCATTTTAATATGCAATTTTGCAATAAATGACACTAATAAAATACATGCTTGTACAAAAAATATTTTTATTTTGTTATTTTTCAAGCACTTTTCAGAATTGGAATGAAAACATCCTGGTGCCAAATGTTAAACTCTGGACTATAATGACTAAATGACTAATCATGACGCCCTGATGTTTACACAGTGTGTAAACAAATGTGTAAATAAATACCTGTTTTCATACCGATATATTTTTTTTGCCTCTTAAACAAAGACAGACGTGGTATTATACATAAACATATAAATTAATAAAAATTGTACATTTCAATAAAGTCATAAGTTTTGTTCATTTCTTCTCTCTCTCTCACACACATCTAATTCTGAGCTTTCACACCAACAACAATAATTTCTTTGAATATTTTTGCTTGCTGTTTCTATCCATATTCATAGAGTTTAAGCCTGGAAAAAGGTTTTAAATTTCCAGGTCATTCCAGTCTTACACTTTGCTTGCAACTGGGCCAGGAGCTTAATACCCTTGAAAGAGACTGTTTAGGAACTGATTAGTAACTCCAGGTACTTCGTTTGGCAACGTGATTCATCCTTGGTTTGTCAAATACAGAGACAACAAATTAATTAGCATTAAAGTACAGTTTATGGGTTGGGGTTTCTGTTATCAACGTGTAAAAACTCATCTTCAGAACCAATCTCTGCTTAAAATGGTGATCTGCACCAAGTAATCTACTTTCAGCAGTTATCACCGGTTATTGCACCGTAAACTGCAGAAAATACGAGCAGAGTTGCTCTGTCTGCCTTTACTACCGTCGGCTCCTCTGGCGGAGGGATATTTCAGCTGGATACAAAGTGTCTAGTGCAGGCAGGTCTCATAATAACCCCTATTTCGTCACTTATTTTCAGGGCTCTCAACTCTCACACATTGACCGTGTGACATGCATTTCACTGACTTCACACGCAAACATGGCATTTCTCACGCATAAAAATCACAACGCCCATCTGGGCTGCGGACGACAAAACTCCGCCTTCTGCTGAGCTGTTTCGCTTCTTTCACAGTTTGTGACCATCCGTAATTCCTGCTGCAGTTCGTGTTAACAGAGCGATCAAAGTTATGAATAATTTTAGTCTTAACCAGCGGTGAAAGTAAGCACGGTCCTGTACTGCGTACGCAGGAGGAAAGGGGGGTGGGGGGGGGGGGGGGGTGGGGGAAGAGCTGCTGCCAGATATTGCCTTCATTCAGAACCAGGCATGGCTGCACTCTGGATCATAAAACAGTTCTGCTAACCAGATGCAGTTTAAAACGCCACATAGTCTGTTTATAAGTTTCGTTTTTATTTATTTTTTAACTACATGCACCGTATTTCTGTGCCTCAGCGCTTGCTCCTCTCCCCCCTCCTTTTCCTCGGACCCAGTTGCTTTTCTCAATCTGCGTTGAGCCTTTAATAAACATCTTAAAACTGTTTCGGTAGTCCGACTGTGTCTGCATGTGGGCCAAACACCTCAAAACCATGACAGATGGATGGATGGATGAATTCACAAAATGTCATCTCAAGGCACTTCAAATTCCATCAAATCCTCCAGATTGGTCAGAAAGTTTCCTCTCTAAGGAAACCCAGCAGAGGTCAGAGAAGACAGAGCAGAGACACAGAAAGCACAGAAGCTCACATTGATCCAGGAGTACTTTCTATGCTAGATGGTAATAGAGGATGATCTGCCTCCCCTGATGATGTCACAGCTAACAGAACGCCAGACCAGGTGTACCTACTATGAAGAGAAAAATGACGGCGACGCAGTGGTTAGCGCACACGACCTCATGTACGGAGGACTTAGTCCTCGACGCAGCCAAACCAGGTTTGAATCCGACCTGTGGTCCTTTGCGCATGTCTCTCCCCCTCTCTTCTACCCCCTTTCCTGTCAGCACACTGTATGAAAAACAAGCCACTAGTGCTGAGAACAGTAGGAGAACTCAGCAGAGTGAGAGAAATAGACCCTGATGTCCTCCAGTAGCCTAAGCCTATAAGAGAAGCTAAAATAGGAGAAATATGATCCCTCTTGTTGATTTTCATCAGAACTCTTGCTGTAGCATTTTGGATCAGCTGAAGGCTTTGAACTGCATTTTGTGGACTTCCTGATAGTAAAAAATTACAATAGTCCAGCCTTGAAGTAACAAATGCATGGACTAGTTTTTCAGCATCACTTCTGGACAGAATGTTTCTTATCTCACTTTTGGCCCTCCCAGTTTTAAATGTACGGGGGCTTCAGCATTGTGGCTTTTCTGGGGTTTCCTGTCGCCCATCTCTGCACTTCCCTCAAGCAAGCAGACACAGAGGTTTGAGAAAGTAGATTTCCCAGCAGCCTTTGCAGCTTCTTGTAGAGACCTGCAGGACCTGTAGTTGAATTCTTCCGATAACAGGGCTGTTTAAAACAGATCAGCGGAAGGTTTTTCTCCTCCTTTCTTATAGTTTTCTTTCAGTCTGTAAAATCTTAGCTGTTAGCTGTAAATATTTATTACCACGAATCAAACTTTGATTCTAGACGTTTCTGTTAGAGAGGAAAACACACAAGTCTCCTGATTTCCTGCGAAATAGGAAGTGAAGCTGAACTTTTTCAGATCACGCTCCATTTTGAGGCGGAGGATAGAAATAAGTTGTCCCCTTGTTAATAGAGGTAAGTTAACCCTAACCCTGCTCTCAACTTCACACGCTTTATTACTCGGGTTTCTCCTGTTTCTGCAGCCTCTTCTCGACTTTCAACAGCTGCTTTCAGCTGACAGCTCAGTCTGCTGCAGACTCTGATCTGACTGGGAACTTCCTCTGACGCCCTTATTCTGGCACAGACTCAGACTCTGGTCCAAACCTTTGGTTCTGTTCAGGGACGGGTGGCCATAGGGAGCTACGGTGGGCCAAACCGGTGGTGGAAAGATAAATGTGAGCTTTTGGTATGATTTTGATTTTTTTTCATTTCATGGGGCCATAATTCTTGGCGGCACCCCTGGCTGCAGGTGGTACAGTACAACATCAGACTGGATCCAGCTGAGATCTGCATTAAGCGGAGATACAAACGACCTCTCCTGATTTAAAAGAATAAAGTGGTGCGGGTTAAAGTAGCAAGGATTCTGGAAAGAAAGGAGACAGAAATGAGTAGAGAAAATGTGTGCAGGATGCAGCGTGTGTGCATTAACCCACACAGCAAACACTCCCTACATGGTCCTATCCTCCCATCCTAGATATCATGTTTCAGTTTTGGACGTGTTCAGGGCACAACAGAGCATTAGAGATTAAACCATTTCAGTATAAATGATTACTCTGCTTTATCAATTAAATGAATATTGATGCATGCTGGCTGACCAGGAAAAGGAAGATTACAGGGGAGAGTCTTTCTTCAAAGGATAATATTTTAATAACTACAGGCTACATCCTGTTGTCCTGTTGTGTTTCTACATTAACTATTTTTACAAGCCCAAGAAAAATAGAAATAAGTTGAGTAACAGTCCCTGACTGTGTTTACCGCTTTCCTTTTTTTTCTACTGTAGTTGTGTTCTAACACTAAATTTATAATGTATATTGTTGTTGCTGTATTGTTAATTGGAGCTGATGAGGCCAATTTCAGTCGTGGAATTGATGCAGAAGGACAGAATAACACCAGTCATAGGAGTGAGGAGGAGGAGGAAGAGGAAGAGACGGATGAGGAGGGACAGGAGGAAGAGGAGAACAAGGAACCACCTAAAAACTCTACACACATGATGGGGATCAGCTTTCTGCTCTACAGACCACTGACTGGGCCTGAATCACTGGGAACTGACTGGTTCTGGTTTCTCTCTCAGGTTGACTGAAATCCAGAAGATGGAGGACAAAGCAGAACCTCTAGGACCATCTATGAAGAGTGATGAGTCCAAAAGAACAGATCCAGGCTTCAGTGAAGAACCTGGACCGTCAGATTCAGAGTAAGAACCCAGGTTCTAAGTGATCCATGTGACTCCACAGAGATATAATATCTAGAACATTAACTGGTTGATCTCCAGCGTCTGAATCAATACCAACTTTATTTTATTTGAACTCAAAGCGAAATAATCCAGTTCATATACAGGGACCACCCACTGAGCTTCTCTAACAAAAAGGTCAACAGGTAAAATCAATTTAATTTTTTTATTTATATAGCGCCAATTCATGAAACATGTCATCTCAAGGCACTTTACAAAATCAAGTTCAATTATATTATACAGATTGGGTCAGATTATACAGATTGGTCAAAAATGTTCCTATATAAGGGAACCAGTTGATTGCTTCAAAGTCCCGACAAGCAACATTCACTCCTGGGGGACCGTAGAGCCACAGGGAGAGTCGTCTGCATTGTCCATGGCTTTGCAGCAATCCCTCATACTGAGCAAGCATGAAGCGACAGTGGAAAGAAAAAACACCCGTTAGCGGGAAGGAAAAACCTCCAGCAGAACCGGGCTCAGTATGAACGGTCATCTGCCTCGACCGACTGGGGGTTACAGAAGACAGAGCAGAGACACAACAAGACAGACAAAAAGCACAGAAGCTCACATTGATCTAGTAATCTGTTCTACATTAGATGGTAATAGTCGGTAATCTGTCCTCCCTGGATGATTTCACAGTCAACAGAACGTCAGACCAGGTGTACCTACTATGAAGAAAAAAGAGAGAGAACAGAAAGTTAAAAGCTGAAATGACAACAGTCATTTCAATGTAATCAGAACTTGGGTCCACTATAGTCAGTGACATGTTGACACTGGATCCTTTGCGCCGCACTCAGTCGAGTCAAAACCAAACTGTTCTAGTGAGGAATGAGCACATCTGTCATAAAACGGCTGTAGCTTCAATGTTTATAGAAAATAAGATCAAATTAAAGAGGAGAAAACTGCAGATGTTATGATAAATAGAAATATGCACTTTCCCAAATATAAATCCGTAAGCATTCAATTTTTCCAATTTCGTTTTGTGAAGTGACAAAGAAACCCAGAAACATGTGAGCCGAGCAGAACAAGATGGAGATCAGAACCACGTGCATAAAAGGAACCGGACCGCCTAAATAAAACAGGAACTGGGTCAATAAAGATGGATGGTAGCTAAAGACTATAACTGCTAGCAACATATCAAACTACAAAGTGAACCCAGAACCAAGTCCAAAGAGTCTTTATGAAATCAGATCGAGTCGACAGAGAACAGAGCAGAACCTTAAAGAACTTGTTGTCAGCACCTCTAGCAGGTCCAGTAATGCGCTGTCACAGTACCAGGCTCTTCCTAAAGTGCTCAGATAAATGCAACCTGAAGCTCAGTCCTGGTTCCTGGTGTTCCACCATTAAAGAAGGAGCCAACTTTCTACCCTGGAATCTGGTTCTGGTCCATTGTTGGACTCTTAGAGCTTCTGATGAAGCAGTTTTCTACCCTGGCTCAGATAGAGGAACGATTATAGGCCCAGAAAATATTTCTAATAGACCAAAACAACCAGAGAAAGATCAGTCATGACAGCAGATAGAATACAATGAAATATTTCAAAGCAGACATCATCAATGTTCTGAGGTTCTGCTCTGACCCAGCTTCTGGTCCGCTGTTTGTGGTGGACCTTCATGAAATTCTCCAGCTTCAGGAGGACAGAACCACCCTGGTGGTAGTGAATGTTTCAGTGATGAAGAAATGTCTATACAGATGGAGGAAGAGGAGCAGCGTTGGTGTGGAGGAGCAGCTACTGACAGCCAATCAGAGCAGCTGTGCTCCAGGTGAGACTGAACATCTCCAATCAGAACTTCCTTCTATCGTCTCTGTTGGACTAATTCCTCGTCTTTAGTTGGCATTTGGGAATCTAAGTGTTTAAAGTCTTTCTGGGATCGATTATTTGCCCTGAATCTCTGGATTTCCAGCTGCTGTAAATGTAACATCTGTGTTCAACCCAACAACCTACTGGGTTTGCTTTGAAGTGGTTCTGTTTTCAGCCCTTTGTGCTAAATGCATTAAAACTGAACATCTCCTTAAAGCTGCAGCTCATTTTGATGGAAACAAAAAGGTGGAGAAAACAACCTGCTGCACTGCTGCTTTACAGAAAGAGGGAAGGAAAGTCTGAGAGACAGAAAGCTTTATTTCCTCTGACAATAGATCCCAGATTACAGCAGATATATTTGTAGAAACATGGAATATTTCTATCTGCTGTTTACTTCTAAAGGACCAAATCAGTCCCATGTCATTTCTAATCTGTAATTATTCTCTAAAAACATCCAATCCAGTCTCTGAGTGAGAAAAGCATCTGAAATGTGAACACTAGCTGATCCAAGGAGCTGTTTCTCTGGCAGATTAGAGCATTTCCTCCAGATTTCCTTCATTAAGGCTGAAAATGCTGCCAGGAACCATTTTCTGTCTCTCTGCCTCTTCTGTAGCTGCTGTGTTTTTGGGAGAAGGTCAGATAGAAGCAGAGAAATGAGGACAATGGTGACCTGATGCTAAAGAGTTGATGTTGCTGAAAGCTGCTGCATGTTTCTGTCAGCATTTCTTCATCTGATCTGCTTTGTGAATCAGATCCTGACAGTGAACAGATACTGGCCACAAAGCAGAGGCACAACTCTGCTGTCTGACCATCTAACAAGGTTCTGCTTCTAAGGATGGATCCCATTGGTTAGCATCACATCATGTGAACTAAGAGACCTTCTAATGATGACACCTCCTGATGTTCCAGATGTTTCTGCTCCAACTTCATCACTAAATCAGGTTTTTCCTTCAGTTGTCTCTTCTTCTCTGTTCCAGCAGATGTTGGTCTGCAGGAGGTTCTAGAGGAACATAAGATCAGTCTGAGGAGGAGATGTGAACGTGTGACTGAAGGAAGTGATGAACCAGGAAGTAGAACCCTCCTCAACAGGATCTACACTGATCTCTACATCACAGAGGGACAGAGTGAAGAGGTTAATACCCAACATGAGGTGAAGCAGCTGGAGAGAGCTTCCAGGATCCAGAACCTCCATGACTCTCCAATCAGGTGCCACGACATCTTTAAAGCCTCACCTGACCAACACGGAGCCATCAGAGTGGTTCTGACCAACGGCGTCGCTGGTGTTGGAAAAACCTTCTCAGTGCAGAAGTTCACTCTGGACTGGGCCGAGGGCTTGGAGAACCAAGATGTCCGTGTGGTGGTTCTGCTGTCGTTCAGGGAGCTGAACCTGATCAGAGGTGAGCAGCACAGTCTTCTCACGCTGCTCCATGTTTTCCATCCAACCCTCCAGAAGCTCCCAGCAGAGCATCTGGCTCGCCACAAACTTCTCTTCATCTTTGACGGCCTGGATGAAAGCAGACTTTCTCTGGACTTCAGCCACAGTCGGCTGGTTTCTGACGTCACACAGAAGTCATCAGTCGACGTTCTGCTGACAAACCTCATCAAGGGGAACCTGCTTCCCTCGGCTCTGGTCTGGATCACCTCCAGACCTGCAGCGGCCAATCAGATCCCTCCTTCATGTGTTGCCAGGGTAACAGAGGTACGAGGCTTCAGCGACGCCCAGAAGGAGGAGTACTTCAGGAGGAGGTTCAGTGATGAAGAGCTGTCCAGCAGAATCATGTCCCACATCAAGACCTCCAGGAGCCTCCACATCATGTGTGGAATCCCAGTCTTCTGCTGGATCACTGCTACGGTTCTGGAGAACATGTTGACCACAGAGCAGAGAGGAGAGTTGCCCAAGACCATGACTGACATGTACTCTCACTTCCTGCTGGTCCAGACCAGGAGGAAGAAGAACAAGTACCATGGAGGACATGGGAGGAGTCCACAGGAGCTGATGGAGGCTGACAGGGAAGTTCTCCTGAAGCTGGGGAGGCTGGCGTTGGAACATCTGGAGAAAGGAAACATCATGTTCTACCAAGAAGACCTGGAGCAGTGTGGTCTGGATGTCATAGAGGCCTCGGTGTACTCAGGAGTTTGTACAGAGATCTTCAAGAGAGAGAGCGTGATCTTCCAGAAAGCAGTCTACTGCTTTGTTCATCTGAGCATTCAGGAGTTTCTGGCTGCAGTCTACATGTTCCACTGCTTCACCAGCAGGAACATACAGGTGGTGGAGAACTTCCTGGGAGATAAATACAGTGAAACATCTCTGGATGACTTCCTGAAGAGAATCATGAAGAAATCCCTCTCCAGTAAAAATGGCCACCTGGACCTGTTTGCTCGCTTCCTTCATGGCCTCTCTGTGGAGTCCAACCAGAGACTCTTAGGAGGCCTGCTGGGTCAGACAGAGAACAGTCCAGGAACCATCCAGAGAGTCATCACCAACCTGAAGAAGATGAACACTGGTTTTATCTCTCCTGACAGAAGCATCAACATCTTCCACTGTCTGATGGAGATGAAGGACCTCTCAGTTTATCAGGAGATCCAACAGTTCCTGAAATCAGAGAACAGATCAGAGAAGCTCTCAGAGATCCAGTGCTCAGCTCTGGCTTACATGCTGCAGATGTCAGAGGAGGTTCTGGATGAGTTGGACCTGGAGAAGTACAACACATCAGAAGATGGACGACGGAGACTGGTTCCAGCTGTGAGGAACTGCAGAAAGGCTCGGTGAGTCCAGATGTCTTCATTGACTGATGCTGACTCAGCATTATTGCCGTCCGGTTTATTCTTCATTATTCAGTCGGTTCTGGACGTTTTTGGACCTTTAACTACTTCCTTCATACTTTGGACTATTTCAACCATCAGATTTCTAAATCTTCAGCTCATTCAGGTCAGCTCTGCTGCAGCTTTTGGTATTTAGAGATTTTGATCTTTTAGAAAGATTCAATCATCCAGAGACACATTTTAAACTTTAAACAGCTCTTCACTCATTGGGCCATTACCCATAATTCACCTCTTTAGAAAATCACTCTTTAGGTCAGGGCTATTGAACTGATGGTCTGTGGGCCACTTCTGGTCCGCTGGTGATGGTAATCTGGGCCGTAAATGACTTCTTTGTAAAAACTAAATAAATCAGAGAAGATCAGAAACATTGTGTGAAAAACAGCCCAGATGAGCGGCATGGTTGACCAGCCTTGGTTTGTCTGCTGTTCAGTTCCTAACCTCTAAGTAATAGATTAGCTTTCATTGTTCTCTGAAACAGTCCACAACTATGTTTGTCTCCCAGTGTCTACGACTGTCACTGACATCTTCAACCCTTGGAGTAAGCCCCCCCCCCCACTGTGTAAAGCCACATAGGTGAGCCCACTAGAAGAGACATGTGGCTTTATTTGCACTTCAACCATTGGTTAACAAACAGTTGTCTGAAGGCAGGCAGGTTTCTAAAGCTGACTGCAGAACAGAGGATGTCACTAAACAGAACAGACACAGAACTCATGGTGCAGAACTGTCTCTGTCTAAATCCGCCTCTCCAGCAGCCCTACACCAAGAAACAGGAAATGTCACGATTTGGGTTTTGTCTTGGTTTATGTTATCAGATTTATTAGTTAAGTTTCTGCTTTTGGGGTCTTGTTTGGTTTTGTTTTAGACATGTTGTTCTGTTTAGGTTACCTGTTTTCCACCTGTCACTTTATCAGTTCTGTTTGGTCTCCCCTCAGCAATCTGTCAGCTTTCTTGCCTTGATTAGATCCACCTGCTCACTTATAATTAGTCTTCACTCCTGTTCACCTGTTCACTCCCCTATATAGTCCTGCCACAAACCTCTGCAATCTGCCAGATCAGTAACGAGCCACGGTGAGTTTAGTTCCAGCATTCTTTATTCTGATTGACCTGTTGACGATAACCCGAGAGCCTTTTTTGATTCTGAGCCAGCCTGTTCCCTGATCTGTTTTTCCTGCCCTGTCTGACTGATTTACCGGTTTACCGACTAGTTTCTGTCCTATGGTTATCCGAGCTTGCTTTGCCCTGTCTGTACCTCTGCCTATTTTGGACTGCTTTTTGTGTACCGGATTTTGGACTGCCCTTTTGACTATTGAGCCCGCCTGTTCCTGTTTTCATTATTAAAATCCTGTTTTTTGCCTTAACCTCACTTGTTGGGTTTGAATACTGGGTTTGCCTGATTCACGATCATAACAGAATGATCTGGCCCAACTAAAACCTATCGCCCAACAAGTTTTTTGAAGTTTTTTTTTTTCCCCTCCACACGCTATGGCTTGGGAGGGTTCCAGATTGGCGTTCTGTCCCCCTGGTATCGGTCCCAGACGCCATCTCTCCAGCAGCCGCAGCAGCAGTAACCCGCTGCCTGCTCCGAGTTTACGATTGGGAGGGCTCTTTGTCACAAATTCAGATTCAACTCAGAATAGAAGGGATCACTCACCCAGCGACACCGCTGTCGGCTCTGCCCATGGGTTTTATCCAGAACCAACTTTGTTTATGGAGGTCGAAGCGGAGGTGGTGCGGGATCTTCGCCCGGATCTTTTTTTCTCTCTCCCTCCAGAGGAGGAGATGCAGGGAACGCTGTGGGCTCCACCGATCCCGGCTCTACCGACAGGATCAAACCTCCAGCAAGTCCTGCCGTCCCGCCGTCGGAGGAGGGGACGGAAACCTGTGGGTCGCTCCTTCACCCGTTCTGTTCGGCCGACAGGCGAGTCAGTACCGCGCCCGTCCGTTGCCACTTCCTGCCCAGTGGATCGGAGTCCGGTGCTTCCCAGAGCTGAGCAGCCCACAGCGCCTCCTGTTGGCGCCCGTGATGCTGAGGATCTGGCTCTGGAGGACCAGTTAAGAGCTTTTGCCCCTATTATTAAAGACCTTAGGGAGGCTCTTTTCTGCCAGTATTCAGAGGAGCTGGAGGCAAAATTAAAGGAGGTCGAGGGGCACTATAGAGCGGCTCTCCAAGGGTTCTATAGTGGACTCAATCCTGTCCCCAAGGGTCCAGCCGACGCCCCGGCACCTGCACCTGTCCCAGAGGACCCGCCTCCTACCTCAGCTCCAGTGCCGGCCTCCGGCAGCTATAAGGCAGCACTGTCTGCGCAGCCGGCCCAAGACGCTGCAACCCCGGAGGGTCCGCAGCCGGCCCAAGACGCTGCAACCCCGGAGGCTCCGCAGCCGGCCCAAGACGCTGCAACCCCGGAGGCTCCGCAGCCGGCCCGAGACGCTGCAACCCCGGAGGCTCCGCAGCCGGCCCGAGACGCTGCAACCCCGGAGGGTCCGCAGCCGGCCCGAGACGCTGCAACCCCGGAGGGTCCGCAGCCGGCCCGAGACGCTGCAACCCAGGAGGGTCCGCAGCCGGCCCGAGACGCTGCAACCCAGGGGGGTCCGCCGCCGGCCCGCGACGTGGGAACCCAGGAGGGTCCGCCGCCAGTCTGCGACGTGGGAACCCAGGAGGGTCCGCCGCCAGTCTGCGACGTGGGAACCCAGGAGGGTCCGCCGCCAGTCTGCGACGTGGGAACCCAGGAGGGTCCGCCGCCAGTCTGCGACGTGGGAACCCAGGAGGGTCCGCCGCCAGTCTGCGACGTGGGAACCCAGGAGGGTCCGCCGCCAGTATGCGACGTGGGAACCCAGGAGGGTCTACCACAGGGCCACGATGAGGGGGTTCAGACGAGCCCTCTTTCAGGCCGCAACTCGGGGGCTCATCGGGACACTGGGCGCCGTGGTCCTCGCCCAGACGACAAGCGGCGCCGTGGCCCTCGCCCAGACGACAAGCGGCGCCGTGGCCCTCGCCCAGACGACAAGCGGCGTCGTGGCCCTCGCCCGAACGACAAGCTCCGTCGGGGGCCTCGCCGAGAAGACAAGCACCCAGAGCCCCATGGAGACTTAGAGGCCCCTGGACCTCTTCGGAAGCTCTTACCCCCTCATCTTTGGCTTGACAGCCAATTTCCCAAGTGGCTGACCAAACTGTCTTTGTCGGAGGTTCTGGAAGGGTTATTGATGAGGTTCTGGGTGTTAAAGGGTCTGGGAGCATCTGAAGTCTGTGGTCCGGGGCCTCCTGAACCTGAAGCCTGTAGCCCGGGGTCTCCTGAACCGGAAGCCTGTAGCCAGGCCCCGTCTGAACCTGAAGCCTGTAGCCAGGCCCCGTCTGAACCTGAAGCCTGTAGCCAGGCCCCGTCTGAACCTGAAGCCTGTAGCCAGGCCCCGTCTGAACCTGTAGCCTGTAGCCAGGCCCCGTCTGAACCTGTAGCCTGTAGCCAGGCCCCGTCTGAACCTGTAGCCTGTAGCCAGGCCCCGTCTGAACCTGTAGCCTGTAGCCAGGTCCCGTCTGAACCTGTAGCCTGTAGCCAGGCCCCGTCTGAACCTGTAGCCTGTAGCCAGGTCCCGTCTGAACCTGTAGCCTGTAGCCAGGCCCCGTCTGAACCTGTAGCCTGTAGCCAGGCCCCGTCTGAACCTGAAGCCAGTAGCCAGGGGCCGACTGAACCTGAAGCCAGTAGCCAGGGGCCGACTGAACCTGAAGCCAGTAGCCAGGGGCCGACTGAACCTGAACTCTGTAGCCAGGCTCCTCCTGAACTCTGTAGCCAGGCTCCTCCTGAACTCTGTAGCCAGGCTCCTCCTGAACTCTGTAGCCAGGCTCCTCCTGAACTCTGTAGCCAGACACCTCCTGAACTCTGTAGCCAGGCTCCTCCTGAACTCTGTAGCCAGGCTCCTCCTGAACTCTGTAGCCAAGCGCCTCCTGAACTCTGTAGCCAAGCGCCTCCTGAACTCTGTAGCCAGGCGCCTCCTGAACTCTGTAGCCAGACGCCTCCTGAACTCTTTAACCAGGCCTCTCTTCTAGCTCTTAGTCCGGCGTTGTCTCCAGCCTTTAGTCCGGCGGCAGGTTCTGTTCTTTCTCTCTCCAGACGTCGGTTCCTGAGGGTCCGGTTCTACCGACGGTCCCCGAGGTTGCTGCTCGGCCGCCGGCCTATGAGAGACCTGCTCCGCCGCCGGCCTATGAGAGACCTGCTCCGCCACCGGCCGCCGGACATCGTTGCTAACCGGGGCCGTCCTTCAGGACACCCGCCGGATTACCTGTCTCAGAGGTCGTCCGCCGGAGAACCTGACACGCCTAGGACGTCCGCCGGAGAACCTGACACGCCTAGGACGTCCGCCGGAGAACCTGACACGCCTAGGACGTCCGCCGGAGAACCTGACACGCCGAGGACGTCCGCCGGAGAACCTGACACGCCGAGGACGTCCGCCGGAGAACCTGACACGCCGAGGACGTCCGCCGGAGAACCTGACACGCCGAGGACGTCCGCCGGAGAACCTGACACGCCGAGACCGTCCTTCGGGACGTCCGCCGGAGAACCTGACACGCCGAGACCGTCCTTCGGGACATCCGCCGGACAACCTGACACGCCGAGGCCGTCCTTCGGGACGTCCGCCGAACAACCTGACACACCGAGGCCGTCCTTCGGGACGTCCGCCGGACAACCTGACTCGTCGGGGCCGTCCTCCTGGACGACCGCCTGAGAACCTGACTCGTCGGGGCCGTCCTCCTGGACGACCGCCTGAGAACCTGACTCGTCGGGGCCGTCCTCCTGGACGACCGCCTGAGAACCTGACTCGTCGGGGCCGTCCTCCTGGACGACCGCCTGAGAACCTGACTCGTCGGGGCCGTCCTCCTGGACGACCGCCTGAGAACCTGACTCGTCGGGGCCGTCCTCCTGGACGCCCGCCTGAGAACTTGACTCGTCTTGTTTTGTTTGAGTTTTTATTTGGACATTTATTTGATTCTAGCCCTCCGTCCTGTACCTCCCTCCACCCACCCGAGCTAGTCTGTTTTGTTTCTGAGGCCGTCTGGAATCCGGCCTTGAGGAGGGGGTTCTGTCACGATTTGGGTTTTGTCTTGGTTTATGTTATCAGATTTATTAGTTAAGTTTCTGCTTTTGGGGTCTTGTTTGGTTTTGTTTTAGACATGTTGTTCTGTTTAGGTTACCTGTTTTCCACCTGTCACTTTATCAGTTCTGTTTGGTCTCCCCTCAGCAATCTGTCAGCTTTCTTGCCTTGATTAGATCCACCTGCTCACTTATAATTAGTCTTCACTCCTGTTCACCTGTTCACTCCCCTATATAGTCCTGCCACAAACCTCTGCAATCTGCCAGATCAGTAACGAGCCACGGTGAGTTTAGTTCCAGCATTCTTTATTCTGATTGACCTGTTGACGATAACCCGAGAGCCTTTTTTGATTCTGAGCCAGCCTGTTCCCTGATCTGTTTTTCCTGCCCTGTCTGACTGATTTACCGGTTTACCGACTAGTTTCTGTCCTATGGTTAT
This sequence comes from Fundulus diaphanus, assembly GCA_037039145.1. NCBI lineage: Eukaryota > Metazoa > Chordata > Actinopteri > Cyprinodontiformes > Fundulidae > Fundulus > Fundulus diaphanus. The sequence goes on along the minus strand of CM073139.1, from coordinate 44,711,963 downwards.
CCGAGCTTGCTTTGCCCTGTCTGTACCTCTGCCTATTTTGGACTGCTTTTTGTGTACCGGATTTTGGACTGCCCTTTTGACTATTGAGCCCGCCTGTTCCTGTTTTCATTATTAAAATCCTGTTTTTTGCCTTAACCTCACTTGTTGGGTTTGAATACTGGGTTTGCCTGATTCACGATCATAACAGGAAAGGAACAACAGCTTCATTTTTAGTTTTATTTAACCAGGAAAAAGACCAATGAGATCAAGAACAATAGAGAACAAATGAACAGTGTCCTGCCTTTTGTTAACAGACAGCAATAAATTCATGGTGGGAATAAATGACATAAATTAGATAATAAACTAGTTCATATTTTAAAATTAGTCCAAGTAAATCCATGCTAACAATAGTTAAAAAGGTTTGGGTGTGATATTTAATCAGAGTGAGACCTCCCATCTTGGTCAGATCTCTGAATAAAGGTTCCTCAGAGAAGTGAAGGACATCAAGCCTTGTGTGGAGAACTTTCTTCATCTTGGTGGCTGTCTAGCTTCACATAGTCTCCTGTTGTGAGGACAGCAGCAACAGTCCATGACAAGCCAAGCCTAACAACACCACAGTGTCTCTCAGGAGCCCTTTGGCTTGTTCCACTATGTTATGGAGCTGGAACAGAGTTAGAAGAGAAAGATTTCAGCTAACTAGATCCGCTATCATCACACCTCTCAACTTTTAGGGAAAGTTAAGAGTGAGATTATGTTCATTTTTTGGGCTGGGGGAGCGGTGGAGAATGGATCCAGTCAACTGCGTCTCATTTTAACTGACTAGACATGGAAGTGGAGATGTTTTCCTCTGGTTAAAAAGTGAAAGAGGAGTGTCAACACCTTACTGTCCAGTTAGTGGGTTAAACAGAAAAACACCAAACTGTTCTCCTGGGATTGTTCCAACATACCAAGACTGCCTGATATGAGCAGAATCACGTCTGTTTAATCTCTATTCACAACATTTACGCTCAATATTGCACCTTCTCAGCAAGTAAACAGCTCTGTGGTCCATGCCAGATTTCTGAGGAAAATCCACTTTGCTCTGATTTTGGCTCATCTGCAGAAATTCTGTCTGCTGCAACCAAAACTCCACCTTCCTGAGTCCATTCAGCTGCTGCTTTATTCTTGTAAAATAGATTTTGTTACTAGATAGACCCGCATGAATGGATCAAATGAAACAGACCCCACATGTACAAATAATCACTGAATAAAGTTATAAAGTAGTTGTAAGTTTCTGCCAGTATTACACTTCTTTTTTAATCAGAATCAGAAATACTTTAATAACTACAGGTTACTACATGGGTTACTACATGCTGGAGCAAATCTCACTGCAGAAAATGTAAATAATTTAATGGCAATAAAATTAGAACCCTGAAAGATGTGCACATCTCTCAGTTCTTCCATAGCAGGACTGCTCCTCTGAAATAAAATATGCTATACTGCTCTTTAAAAAAATCCATGTTGTAATTTCATGTAATCGGGCTAAATCAGTTTGATCTAAACTAAGAAATCTAAAAGAAATGATGCTGTAACTTGATTCTTTTATTAAGCCATGTAGCTTGATATAACCTCAGGTTTTGGACATATATGTTGCTCACAGAGGTCAAGTGAACGCTGCAGCTTTTCAAGCTCTACGTTTCACTGGTTATTAAGTGACTGTAGAAAAAACACTATTTGGTAACGTCTGGCACCAGCATAATTTATACTTAATGATAGCGGTGAGGAATCATTGAGGTGGGAGGATTTCCCCCATTGGTGCGCTGCGTGTCAGAAATAAACAGAGAGGAAAAATCATCAATAAAGAGAGTAAAGGGCTCCTTTAGAGGGAAGAGGAGGAATGAGGGTCTGAGCTGAAGCCCCTTCAGTTACAAGTCCCTTAATGACCCTTAAAAGTGGACACCTAAATTACATGTAAGGTAATTATGTGCACCTTAATTCAAGCACAAGGTGATGCATCAAACCCCCCCAGACTAAGTGGTGTTAACGAAGCTCAGAAAGCGTTCATTTAGAGCGTATTTGATCCTGTCTACAGACACCAGGCTACAGACTTCAGCTGAGATGCTTTAGCTGCTGTCTAAGAGCTACTTGATGATTTTGTGGAGTTGGATTTCATCATCAACCATGATTGATCATTTAATCATGTTCACCATCAGACTGATTGACTGAAGTTTGTAACTCAGGAAATAATAACTGATTACTGGGTTCCTAATAAAAAGGAAACAGTGATTTTATCAGGTTGCGGCAAACAGAAAGAGAGCAAAAGTAAAGCCACCCTCAGCAGCAGCAGGAGTAGCGGCAGCGGCGGCGGCAGCGGCGGCGGCAGCGGCGGCGGCAGCGGCGGCGGCGGCGGCGGCGGCGGCGGCAGCGGCGGCGGCAGCGGCGGCGGCAGCGGCGGCGGCAGCAGCAGCCTGTTGCTCTCCCAGCTCTGCTCTGATCTCAGCAGCACCTTTCACATTGCTATAGCAGACTGCAGCTTTGGGCCCTGAACCAATAACACATAACACACAGAAGCCAAACACTGATGCTCACCCACACACAGAACATCAGCCATGGCCTTGTGAAAGAGGGCAAAGTGGAGCCTGGTAGCAGGTGGAGCTTACCTGAAGCTGAGCCGGCCTTCTCCTTTGCCTCCATCTGCAGGTGTGAGTGGCTTTAATGCTCAGAGTGGCTCAGAGCTGATAGGTCTGGCTTTAAAACACAAGAGGCCTTTGCGCCACAATGTTCTCATCCAGCACTACTGACTAGATAAAGGAGCTATTCACTGACTTTATGGGATCTAACATGTCAAAGCATTAGGACCACTTTCCTGTTAGTGGAACTTTAAAAAGAATTCAGAGTTCAAGGGTCACATATAAAATACATAATAATAAATAAATAATGAATGGAGCATAAATCTGAAAACATTGTCCACTAATCTACCATTTTAGTGGGTGGTGGCACAAGTGAGTCTAGAGTCAAGACATCTATCAATTTTAATATAATTATGTAGATATGATGATTATTATACTCAATGTTCATCATAGAAGAACAGTAAATAAACCAAATGTTTTTGAACTTGATCATTATTGCACATTAACAACCAGCTATAAATGGTTGTAACAAAATCTTCTCTTGCAGCAATATATCAAGCTAAAACAGACTTTGTAGTAAATGAAATAGGGCTCCCTCCACTGCAGACAGCAGCAGGTAGAATGTACTTCAGCTATTATACCACTGAAGAAGTAAAGTGCTAAACTAAATCAGCCACTGGTAAACTCCTGCAGCGGAGAGCATGCTGTGAAGAAAAGCTGCTTTATTGATGCAGTTGTAGTAACACACTGTGTTATAGTGGAAGTAATGTAACGCCGTTATCTGGTACATTAAGTCATGACTCTCTTTACTAAATGAAAACTGGAGCCTCCTGGTTTCTTTTTGATACATTACCAGTAATTTTACCCAGTTTGGTCACTTCCAGTAAAAGGAAGAGGCGTCACTTGTATGTATAGTTAGAGATGATTTGGAAGTGAGATAAAGCCAAAACAACCATAGTGTATTATCACTAGACTCACATATGTCTAGAGATAATCTGCTGACAATTTACATAGAGGAGACGGCCAAATGCTACCATGGACATCCAGATAGATTTAGTCAGTTCTGTTGTTTTACTCTAGATCAGAGGTCACGGATTAGCGGACCACGGTCCGGATCCGGACCCAGCTGCTACCTAATCCGGACCCAACCTCATTTAAAACATTTATATATTACTGCATGTTGTCCGACGACAGTGTCTAACTCGGGGGTTAAAGTTCTCCGTCGCTGCGACGGATTTCCGTCATTTGGAAATTGAGCTTAAAAAGTCCCGTCTAGACTTTTTATTCAAGGTTTTGCACTGAAGCTGCTCTCAACCAATCAAACCTGGCAGAGGCGAGACATTAGCCAATCAGAAAGAGAGCAGGGCGGGTCTTTCCAAAGCGGACATGGCCAGTCTGAGGTTTATCGGTGTTCATCATTTTAACTTTTGGAAGAGCATTTTAAACTGGCCACAGATGGTATGAATGAAAGTAGCGGTGGTCAAAGGTTTCTTTGGATTAATGCGAACCAGCCGGTCAGAAAGTTCAGCAGCTGACAACAACTTCCCTCGGTAAGCGTCAATCTCCTCCTGCAGTTAATCAATGAGTTATTTCCACCTGTGGCCATGTCATCTGTCAGCGTTTATTCTCTCGCTGATAAACGCGGCGACCAACCAGGGATCTCCTCGTGATTCGCTGTTATGTTTTATTTAAACACAAAGAAGAGTAACACGCTAGCTCAGGCTAATTTAGCATGACCCTTGAAGAACAAGAGCCGGACTGTGAAACAATGTGCCGCATTTGACTGGGTCCGATTAGGAAAAAGCTGCGCTGTTCTGAAGCAAAGAAGGCAGAGCTTCATCTGCTGTCGGTATGCAGCAGTGTTCACCTGATGAGCAGCTGCGCTCCAGGACACTAAATAAAATGACAAGGATTTTGATGCTTACAGATTGTTAAGAAAACTACATCAAAAAGATAAAACAAATAAACTGCAGCTACAACATGGACTGGAGAACGGGTTCTAACTGGGTGAGGCCAGAGAAAGGCGATTCTCAGAGAGTTTTTTTATGAAGTTAAAGTGGAGCACGGACACAGGGTTCATCCTGGACAGGTCTCCAGTCACTGGGCTAAAATATAACCATTTTATTAAACTTCAAAAAAGTTAAATCATGCCTTTTTATAAACTGTAATTATTAATTGGTGAACAATAACGGGCAAAGCAATCTGTGTCAAATTAAAATGTATTATGTCATGATAGTGTTGGTGATGTGTCCTGCATTTCCAAGGTTGTGTTTGGCCTTGTATGATCATAAAATTGGTTTATATTGAATGTGACAGGGAGCACCTTGATATGTGCTTGAGGTTGGTTTTGTTGCCAATCAAACTAAGGTTTAAAACCCTTGCAGGGCAGCCTAAAGCTCACTTGTCTCATTAAGCCATAAAAAAGAAATTAAAAAAAGTTCAGTTGTTTTATAAAAGATGTGAAAGTCAGGAAATTGTCTATATACCAAACTGTTAAAGATTGTGGTTCTCTATTTCAAAAAGCACTTTGGATTTTAAAATAGAAAAACGTTCTATTTTTATGTTATTTTTTTGTGGATGCATAAACATTTTATTTCAGTGTTAAATACTGTTTGAAGTAACGGATTGTAATTACAAATGTGTCCGGACCTTTACTGGTTGTTGATTTTCTTTATTCGGACCCCGCTGATTTTTAATTCGTGACCCCTGCTCTAGATGATCTTTCTTCATCTTTGTGGTTAAATGAAGCTTTTAACCAAAGCAGAGACACAGCAGCTCTGCAGTAGAACCAAGACCTGAAGAGACTGAAGAGATTCTCTGTGTGGGTCAAACAGGACATTGATGTGAAGAGCAGATGTTCATCTGATGATGACATCACTGTTTAGTCATCATCTTTTAGTCTGTTTATCAGTCTTTATTAGTCTGATTTAACTACAACTGATCTGATTCTTTCTCTCATCACAGACTAGTGGGCTGTTACCTCTCACTGACTGACTGTGAAGTTGTGGCCTCAGCTCTGAAGTCCAACCCCTTTCTGACTGACCTGGAAATAGATCTGATCTATAATTATGGGAGAACCTTTGGAGACTCTGAGATGAAGCGTCTCTGTGAGATCCTGGAGACTCCATTCTGTAAAGTAAAGAAGCTGACGTAGGTTTTATCTTCACTGCTACTTTAAAACTTATTTTAATTAATAATTTTGTTCTGACATTTTTTCTTTACAGACAACCTGCTGTCCAAATGTTTTGCCTTGTCAATTATTTATTTTCTTCTTTGATATTTTCAGTATTGAACATTTAACACTTAAAATGTTTTGGACTGAAGAACAAAAATTAGGAAAATAAGTCAAATGGTGTGAATTATTGATGGTAATGTTTTAATTTGATTTGGTAAAGATTTAGATAACAAGATCAGATCATTTAGCTTTATTTTTCATTTCTTTGTCACATCTTTACATGAAACATTAATCTTTGTTCCTCCAGAGTAGTGCCAGGATCACATTCATACACATAAACAGTAAAATAAAAATAATAAAACAGCATTATCTAAAAAATGAATGTCTGATTAGAACAAAGAGAGAAAATGTAAAGTAAATCAAAGCGACGACACCAGCAGGTTGCATGTTCTCCCTGTGCATGCGTGGGTTCTCTCTGGGTACTCCGGCTTCCTCCCACAGTCCTAAAACATGACTGTTAGCTTAACTGGCCTCTTTAAATCCTCCTTAGGTGTGAGTGTGTGTGTGAATGGTTGGTTGTCCTGTCTGTCTCTGTGTTGTCCTGTGATAGGCTGCTTACCTGTCCAGGTGAAGCCCGCCTCTCAGCCACTGACAGCTGCAGATAGACACCAGCAGCCCTCAGGACCCCAGCAGGGATAAGCCTGGTGGAAAATGGTTGGATGGACGGCACCAGCAGGTTCCAGCAGCTCAGCTTTGTCCTGAAGCTGCTGTTCTGTTGGTGCGGCTCAGAGAGGAACCGTCCTCTTCAGTCTGACAGCTCAATCAGACAGAACCAGAACCAGGAGCCAGCAGTGTGGCTATTAAAACTACAGCACAATATTGAAAAGTAAAAAGCTCTACTGCAGCAGACGCTCTCTGGACTCAGCGGTACCGTTCAGCAACAAGTCAACAAGTTTGAACACCAAGAAGGAAAGCAAAGAAAAACTGAAGAATCATCATTTCTATTAGTCTGCAGACCATTTCTGCCTGGCAGACCATGATCCAGAGGAACATCTGGCTCCAGCTGTTCTCCTCCATCCTCCTCCTCCCAGGATGTGAAAAAGGAGGTGCTGGGAACCCCATCAGCCCGGATGCTCTGTTGGCTCCTCACTTTAAATCGGCGCTGGAGAAGATCCAGAAGAACGCCGAGGAGTGAGAGACGCTTCAGGACCTGGTGAGGCCTCGCTCCGGGCCGACGTCCCTCGCTGGTCTGCCGGCTGCTTGGAGCACCGTGGCCAGGAGGTCAGGAGTTCAGGCGCTCCACGGCTCGTGGACCCTCCCTCTGCTCCTCCATAAGCCTTCTCCTCCTCTTCCAGAGGGGCCTTCATCAGCAGAGGGGACAGAGGAGACAGACCAACAAGTGACTTCTTGAGGGGAATGTGTGTAATTCTAGAATATGTAAAACCTTTGGAAATAAAACATGAACCTTCCTCTGAAGACAAAATGCCAGCAGATTCCAGCCTTTCGCTCTGAGGACATGTAAAAGTGCCGTACCCTTCTCCATGTTTGTTGGTTTGTTTATCCGCCAATTTCTTTTCTTTTCCGGTTCCTGTAGGCCTAAGCACGGCAGCCTTCAGCAACAGACTTTTAGTTTTACCAAATAAATGGCTTGAAGCAACAGACTTTTACAGTAATAAAAGAAATAATAAAAACTGCGTTAATACGAGATAAAATAATTGTCGGCGTTAATTGATTGATGAGTTAAAGTGATAATAACGAGTTAACTTGCCCAGCCTTAATATACACACACCAGACTGAGCTTATTGCCATCAATCTCCACTATTACAGTTACCCAGTGGCCATTGGTATCACTGATATGCTCCAACAAAGAACCTGGGAATTTATGAAACATAATCATAACCCCAGCAGAATGCAAAGTACCATGACTGAAATAAATTTGGTCACCCCATTGAAGTTTCCAGAATTTAGTCTTCTCACTGGATGAATGAGTTTCCTGCAGAATTTTTTTTTTGCCTTTTGCAGAAAAGTAGCCTTACTTTTGACATTTTTTTTCAAACCCCTAGCATTGAGTGAAAGTAAAGACCCAAAGGCGCTTTAAAACAGAGGCTAAAGCACAAAAATAGGGTTAAATCTTGGCTAAATAAGGACTGTACGCTAGATCCTGCAAAAACACCACCTCTCACTCCGCCATCCTGGGACCTCCATGGACCTAGGAGCTTGGAGAGTATCGTTACCCAACCGGACAACCAGAGATTTACCCAAAATGCACTCTGAGGACCTCTGGAGACGTTGGAGACAAGGACGAGGAGTTTGTGATGGGTGTGGACCCCGCAGGTGGCCTAGTATTGGAGTGGGAGCCGTGACTGTGGGAGGCGAGTTTTTTCCACTGGAGAGGAGGACTAAAGGGAGCAGAGCATTTCTGTTAGCATTATTATTCATCTGGACCAAGGTTCCTTTTTAGTTTATTATTTGGTCTTTGAGAAAAGCCACCACTGAGTTTGGTCTCCATGTTCACAAGCATAGAAACAGGCCTGCAGTGTAGGGTTAGCTTGGCTTTTACCGCCTTTAGCTTTAATTAATAAGTTTCAAAAAAAGGTGTTAAAAATAAAGCAACTTGTTTTCCGTAGTTGAAGACGTTTCGCTTCCACTCCAGGAAGCTTTCTCAATTCAAAAAGTCTGGAGTAATGTGGAGTACCAAGCTTTATACCATTGCCCAACAAAGGGCTTGTAATGGCTTAGATAACATGCAGATTCAACAGAAACAGGTCCACCCCTTAGTAACGGGCGGTCGTTAAATCCATTAAGCCAGCAGATTGGACCGAAACTGGTCCACTCCTCTGTAACAAGGAGTCGTTAGGGTTGTTATTAGCCTGGCTTAAAGGAACAATGTTTTGATCCCCCATATGAGGGTGAGAATTGAAGTGATGATTGGCCGGAATTAATGCTATAGCTGTGTTGTAAGTTTTTGAGAGTTGGAACCTAAGGCCTCCTCCTCTGTTTAAGGTTGGTTTTTCTCTCTTAACGTAGATGGCTTCCTTCACACCCCTTTCAGAGCCTCTCTACGCGCTCCTGTTCAGCAGCCAGGCCCAGAGACTCTGGCCTATTACCGGGTAGCTCCTGATGGCTCCTCCTGCCTGGATGAGGAGCAGCTGCCACGGTCGGCCTGACAACAGCTGCTGCAGGTTGGGGAACCACGGAGCAGCTGTTAGCTGGGGGGCTACGAGAATTACTGGAAGCTGTTCACCAAGCCGGTCTAGGAGGGAGGAGAGAGGGAGGAGAGAAGGAGGAGAGAAGGAGGAACTACGGAGCAGCTGTTAGCTGGGGGCCTACGAGAATTACTGGAAGCTGTTCACCAAGCCGGTCTAGGAGCTGGTATCAGTGGGACCAGAGGGAAGGAGGAGAGCAAAGGCGTCCACTCCTAGAGGAGGATCCTCCTTCAGGCTCAGGGAGAACCACAGCGGACACTGAGCGTTCTCTCATGTGGAGAACAGGTTCACTGCTGGCCTGCAGAACCTGCTCCAGATCTGAGAGATCAGGTGGTGATGGAGGGTCCAGTCTCCCTCTGGACATGATGTGCGCTCCTCTGTTCAGGACAGCGGGGATGTAAACTGCTCTGATGGAGAGTAGGTTGGTGCGTTTCCAGCACAGCAGCCGTCTGGCCACCTTCAGCAGCTGAGCTGAGCCACGCCCCCTTTATGTCGCTGCTGTGACCCTGTTGTCGGTGTGGATCAGAAGCTGCTGGTCCCGCAGCAGAGGAGCAAAAAAAGAGAATTAGTGGATCAATGTTTTATTGGATACCAGTGGCAGCCCACTGCTCCCTGAGGGATGGTTAAATGCAGAGGACACATTTCATTGGTTTCCAAAGATGTGCTGAAAAATGCAGATGATTCTTATTTAGTCCAAAGCTCTGAGCTGCCCTCAGGTCTTCAGGAAGGCTGATCCACAGCTGAGGGCCGCAGGTGGAGAAAGTCTCCTCATGGTAGGTTCTAGTTCTCACAATGAGCCACCAGACACACAGAGACCCACTGAGAACAACTGAGCCAGGATGATGGAGAACATGTGAGCCCAGCAGCAGAACATGGGACCAATGTTCAGTGATCAGGGACTGAAGGAGCAGAACTTTAAGCAGACGCCATGTTTCCTTAGAGAAAAGCCTCAATGCAGGCTGCTGCTTTAGCTTGAAGATGAATCCAGAACAATGTGAGCTGAAACTCTGTTAAATGATCCATGTTTAGAACATTGTGGCTCTGAGAACCACTGTTCTAGCAGAACCCTGAGCCAGACTAGAAGACAGCAGCATTTTAAACAGACGCCAGAGCCATCAGACTTAAATATCCAGCAGCAGCAAGTGATCATGGATGGATTTATGTTCAAGGAGAGTTTATTGTTGGCTGCTAATCTCCAAGCTCTAGTGCCCCCCCAACCCTAAGCCCAGAACATCTTCATCAGCAGCTGCCATTGCTGATAACCACACCTTGATCTGGACCTTCACACGTCATGATAACATGTTCTGGTTCTGCTGGCTTTAACTCTTTAAATCAGTTCTACTGGATCACATATCAGACATCAGTTCATCATGTTTCTGGGACTTTTACATTCAGGGACATTCATTTTCTACATTTGATCATTTATTTGTTCATGTTTCAGTTTTAACCTGCATCCTGGTGGCTTCAGCTCACATCTTTCATTCTTTATTCAGCTTGAATCACTGCAGTTTGTCAGAGATCAGCTGTGAACATCTGGGTTCTGCGCTGAAGTCCAACCCGTCCCATCTGACAGAACTGGACCTGAGCGGAAACGACCTGAAAGATGGTGGAGTGAAGGAGCTCTGTGGTTTCCTCCAGACTCCCCTCTGCAAACTACAGACACTGAGGTCAGACTCCATGTTTTAGTTCTGATATCTGTGATGTGAAAGTTGTGTTGACACTAAATTGCAGACATCTGGCTGATATTCTACTGATCCACACTGAGGATCTTCATGGTAAAGTCTGCTTTCTTCTTCACTGCTTTGCTCCACTTAAAGTTTCTTTCTTTTTCTAACTTCCTGTCAGCATTTATTCAATAATCAGCAGAAAACATGAAACAATGAGCTGAATTTCAGTTTAGAGTTGCAGCTTTTATCCAGAACTGAGGAAGAGGAAGAGAGAAGAAATAAAATACTGATGTTTCATTTATTTGAAGGTTTTTAAATCTCTTTAAACCAGGGGTGTCAAACTCATTTTGGTTTAGGGGCCGCATTCAGCTTAATCTGATCTCAAAAGGGCCACACATGTAAACAAATTGCAAGATTAAATAGAACTAATAAAAGCGGACTTGTTGATTTTTATATTAAACAAATTTCCCTTTTACAAAATATATTATGAATAACCTCAGAGTTTAAGAAAAGTATGTGCAATTTCAACAATACTTTTACTCAGTTAAACATTTATTTAAGTGCATTATGCATATGAACTGATCAGTGATTGTAAAATGTTGAAAAACATTTATTCACAGTTTTTGGGACTTAAAAACACTGCATGACAATACAGATAAAAATTAAGAAATGATTTAAAATCAATGTTCCACATCTGAAGCTCAGTGCTGCTGTTAGTTCTGATTGTAACGCTTATTAAGGCTAGGCGCCTGACTACGGCCAAATATGGTAAAAGGCAGTCAGAAAGGTTCGGCTGAGGAGCCTGTGTGTGAATAAAATACCAACAGACAAGTAGTAAGTTTGACTTATTGTATTCAAACTTATATTTTTACATACATTTAGGGATGTATTCAATAACAGTATTAATATTTTCCTATGAATATAAACAAACACAGCAGGAAAACAACAACAAAAAATAACCCTGATTACACCCAAGAGTTTCTTTCTCCTATTTAAGTCTGTACTTTTGTTTGCAGGATGATTAATGGTCCGTCAATCAATGATCCAACTCTTTTTTTAGTCTATGATCCACGGTAATAGGTATGGGAAAATGAAATAACTCGGTTCAATTAAATCCTACCGCACAGCTGCGGTCATCAGGTAGCTCACCAACCTGGGTCGGAACAGGGGGTGGAAAAAAAACCCCTCACCTAAACAATAAACAAGGTCATAAATAAAAACAAAAAATAGCATTTGAGCAGGGTTAAACTGCCATCTAAAACATTCATAAAAAATAGCTATATTCCTTTTGTTGCACTACTCCAAAGGAATTAACCTATTCCAGAGTTCTATAGGACATTGACAAATTTGATGAAAAGTAACTAAAAGTATCCTTAAAGGACAAAAGTTTTAAAAATCTAAAGGCTTATTTAATGCTTTGAAAACATCTCTTCTATTCAGCCACAAAATCAACAAAAAGAGAATGATCTTTTAAGCTATAAGACCATTTTTAAGTTGCCAATACATAGATTTTAAGCGGGCGAGTCGCCACCGCATTTCTACTATAATATAAAACAAACAACATAAAATAAACGACTCACCGTTGAGTGGTTGCCAGAGAACACCCAATCGAATCCTTCGTCTAGGTTAATTGGACTTGATTCAACAATATTCTTCAGTGATTTAGGAAAAACGCCAACACAAGCAGCTAGCCACAGCGATAGCAGCAACAAGATGGAGGAGTTCACCTCTGACCCGGAATTCAAAGAGTGCTGCTAGTTTGACCCGCCAAAATAAAATACGGCTCGATTATTTTGTGCAGGTTACACAATGAAGTGTTTCATCATGTTGTCTGCTCTGAATAAAACACAGCGCCACCCGTGGACAATATAGGAACTGCAGGTTTTAAATTAAACAAAGTGCCCCCCCAACTCTAAGCCCAGAACATCTTCATCAGCAGCCGCCACTGCTGAGAACCACACCTTGATCTGGACCTTCACATGTCATGATAACATGTTCTGATTCTGCTGGCTTTAACTCTTTAAATCAGTTCTACTGGATCACATATCAGACATCAGTTCATCATGTTTCTGAGACTTTTACATTCAGGGACATTCATTTTCTACATTTGATCATTTATTTGTTCATGTTTCAGTTTTAACCTGCATTCTGGTGGCTTCAGCTCAAATCTTTCATTCTTTATTCAGATTGGTGAACTGCAGTTTGTCAGAGATCAGGTGTGAACATCTGGCATCGGCGCTGAAGTCCAACCCGTCCCATCTGACAGAACTGGACCTGAGCAGAAACGACCTGAAAGATGGTGGAGTGAAGGAGCTCTGTGGTTTCCTCCAGACTCCCCTCTGCAAACTACAGACACTGAGGTCAGACTCCATGTTTTAGTTCTGATATCTGTGATGTGAAAGTTGTGTTGACACTAAACTGCAGACATCTGGCTGATATTCTACTGATCCACACTGAGGATCTTCATGGTAAAGTCTGCTTTCTTCTTCTCTGCTTTGCTCCACTTAAAGTTTCTTTCTTTTTCTAACTTCCTGTCAGGATTTATTCAATAATCAGCAGAAAATATGAAACAATGAGCTGAATTTCAGTTTAGAGTTGCAGCTTTTATCCAGAACTGAGGAAGAGGAAGAGAGAAGAAATAAAATGCTGATGTTTCATTTATTTGAAGGTTTTTAAATCTCTTTAAACCAGGGGTGTCAAACTCATTTTGGTTTAGGGGCCGCATTCATTTTAATCTGATCTCAAAAGGGCCACACATGTAAACAAATTGCAAGATTAAACAGAACTAATAAAAGCGGACTTGTTGATTTTTATATTAAACAAATTTCCCTTTTACAAAATATATTATGAATAACCTTAGAGTTTAAGAAAAGTATGTGCAATTTCAACAACACGTTTACTCAGTTAAACATTCATTTAAGTGCACTATGCATATGAACTGATCAGTGATTGTAAAATGTTGAAAAACATTTATTCACAGTTTTTGGGACTTAAAAACACTGCATGACAATACAGATAAAAATTAAGAAATTATTTAAAATCAATGTTCCACATCTGAAGCTCAGTGCTGCTGTTAGTTCTGATTGTAACGCTTATTAAGGCTAGGCGCCTGACTACGGCCAAATATGGTAAAAGGCAGTCAGAAAGGTTCGGCTGAGGAGCCTGTGTGTGAATAAGATACCAACAGACAAGTAGTAAGTTTGACTTATTGTATTCAAACTTATATTTTTACATACATTTAGGGATGTATTCAATAACAGTATTAATATTTTCTTGTGAATATAAACAAACACAGCAGGAAAACAACAACAAAAAATAACCCTGATTACTCCCAAGAGTTTCTTTCTCCTATTTAAGTCTGTACTTTTGTTTGCAGGATGATTAATGGTCCGTCAATCAATGATCCAACTCTTTTTTTAGTCTATGATCCACGGTAATAGGTATGGGAAAATGAAATAACTCGGTTCAATTAAATCCTACCGCACAGCTGCGGTCATCAGGTAGCTCACCAACCTGGGTCGGAACAGGGGGTGGAAAAAAAAACCCTGACCTAAACAATAAACAAGGTCATAAATAAAAACAAAAAATAGCATTTGAGCAGGGTTCAACTGCCATCTAAAACATTCATAAAAATAGCTATATTCCTTTTGTTGCACTACTCCAAAGGAATTAACCTATTCCAGAGTTCTATAGGACATTGACAAATTTAATGAAAAGTAACTAAAAGTATCCTTAAAGGACAAAAGTTTTAAAAATCTAAAGGCTTATTTAATGCTTTGAAAACATCTCTTCTATTCAGCCACAAAATCAACAAAAAGAGAATGATCTTTTAAGCTATAAGACCATTTTTAAGTTGCCAATACATAGATTTTAAGCGGGCGAGTCGCCACCGCATTTCTACTATAATATAAAACAAACAACATAAAATAAACGACTCACCGTTGAGTGGTTGCCAGAGAACACCCAATCGAATCCTTCGTCTAGGTTAATTGGACTTGATTCAACAATATTCTTCAGTGATTTAGGAAAAACGCCAACACAAGCAGCTAGCCACAGCAATAGCAGCAACAAGATGGAGGAGTTCACCTCTGACCCGGAATTCAAAGAGTGCTGCTAGTTTGACCCGCCAAAATAAAATACGGCTCGATTATTTTGTGCAGGTTACACAATGAAGTGTTTCATCATGTTGTCTGCTCTGAATAAAACACAGCGCCACCTGTGGACAATATAGGAACTGCAGGTTTTAAATTAAACAAAGTGCCCCCCCAACTCTAAGCCCAGAACATCTTCATCACCAGCCGCCACTGCTGAGAACCACACCTTGATCTAGACCTTCACACGTCATGATAACATGTTCTGGTTCTGCTGGCTTTAACTCTTTAAATCAGTTCTACTGGATCACATATAAGACATCAGTTCATCATGTTTCTGGGACTTTTACATTCAGGGACATTCATCTTCTACATTTGATCATTTATTTGTTCATGTTTCAGTTTTAACCTGCATCCTGGTGGCTTCAGCTCACATCTTTGATTCTTTATTCAGATTGATGAACTGCAGTTTGTCAGAGATCAGCTGTGAACATCTGGGTTCTGCCCTGAAGTCCAACCCGTCCCATCTGACAGAACTGGACATGAGTGACAACAAAGACCTGAAAGATGGTGGAGTGAAGGAGCTCTGTGGTTTCCTCCAGACTCCCCTCTGCAAACTACAGACACTGAGGTCAGACTCCATGTTTTAGTTCTGATATCTGTGATGTGAAAGTTGTGTTGACACTAAACTGCAGACATCTGGCGGATATTCTACTGATCCACACTGAGGATCTTCATGGTAAAGTCTGCTTTCTTCTTCACTGCTTTGCTCCACTTAAAGTTTCTTTCTTTTTCTAACTTCCTGTCAGCATTTATTCAATAATCAGCAGAAAACATGAAACAATGAGCTGAATTTCAGTTTAGAGTTGCAGCTTTTATCCAGAACTGAGGAAGAGGAAGAGAGAAAATACTGATGTTTCATTTATTTGAAGGTTTTTAAATCTCTTTAAACCAGGGGTGTCAAACTCATTTTGGTTTAGGGGCCGCATTCAGCTTAATCTGATCTCAAAAGGGCCACACATGTAAACAAATTGCAAGATTAAACAGAACTAATAAAAGCGGACTTGTTGATTTTTATATTAAACAAATTTCCCTTTTACAAAATATATTATGAATAACCTTAGAGTTTAAGAAAAGTATGTGCAATTTCAACAATACTTTTACTCAGTTAAACATTTATTTAAGTGCATTATGCATATGAACTGATCAGTGATTGTAAAATGTTGAAAAACATTTATTCACAGTTTTTGGGACTTAAAAACACTGCATGACAATACAGATAAAAATTAAGAAATGATTTAAAATCAATGTTCCACATCTGAAGCTCAGTGCTGCTGTTAGTTCTGATTGTAACGCTTATTAAGGCTAGGCGCCTGACTACGGCCAAATATGGTAAAAGGCAGTCAGAAAGTTTCGGCTGAGGAGCCTGTGTGTGAATAAGATACCAACAGACAAGTAGTAAGTTTGACTTATTGTATTCAAACTTATATTTTTACATACATTTAGGGATGTATTCAATAACAGTATTAATATTTTCCTATGAATATAAACAAACACAGCAGGAAAACAACAACAAAAAATAACCCTGATTACACCCAAGAGTTTCTTTCTCCTATTTAAGTCTGTACTTTTGTTTGCAGGATGATTAATGGTCCGTCAATCAATGATCCAACTCTTTTTTTAGTCTATGATCCACGGTAATAGGTATGGGAAAATGAAATAACTCGGTTCAATTAAATCCTACCACACAGCTGCGGTCATCAGGTAGCTCACCAACCTGGGTCGGAACAGGGGGTGGAAAAAAAAAACCCTGACCTAAACAATAAACAAGGTCATAAATAAAAACAAAAATAGCATTTGAGCAGGGTTAAACTGCCATCTAAAACATTCATAAAAAATAGCTATATTCCTTTTGTTGCACTACTCCAAAGGAATTAACCTATTCCAGAGTTCTATAGGACATTGACAAATTTAATGAAAAGTAACTAAAAGTATCCTTAAAGGACAAAAGTTTTAAAAATCTAAAGGCTTATTTAATGCTTTGAAAACATCTCTTCTATTCAGCCACAAAATCAACAAAAAGAGAATGATCTTTTAAGCTATAGGGTAGTTCACGCGTGACGTCACGCGTGATGTCAGCGCTACATCCGCGTCCGCGGGGTAGGCAAAAAGCACAGCTGCTCTCGTCTACTACATGACAAAACGGGTGATTTAGAGCGTACTTTTAGTTAGTTTATTTTTGGAATCTAAACAATGCCTACGACATGTTGTGCTCCCGGTTGCACAGAGAGGCATTCCAAATCGTTGGATGTACGTTTCTGTCGTTTACCGAAGAAAGAAATGGATATTTTCAAAAGAGCGCAGGCAGACACTACCAATGGACTGGGGGAGACATCAGACTACGATAGAATTTGCAGCCTACACTTCATCTCCGGTAAATACAACTTAATTCTGCTCTAGTCATTGTTCTACTTAAATAGCGGCGGAGGGGAGGTGGCGATCGCTACAGGGGCCGGAGAAGCCGCTTCTGCTGCTGCTACAGCAGCCGCTTCTGCTACCGCTACCGCTTCTACCAGCAGAAGCGGCTTCTCTGGCTGCCTGGAGAAGCAGCCGCTCTGTGTTTACGCTGCAATGTCGCCGACACCCCCACCCATTTTAACAAGACAAAAACACCAAAATAATCTGTAGTGAACATTTTTTTTTTAACCTACCGGGCGGGTCCAGTGGTTTCATGCTTCCATGCTCTCTTGTCTGTACTGGCCTGGGTCCAATGTAATTCTCCCTGCGCGGTGGGAGACTCGTTTTGAGGAAACTATGGTTGCAGCTCACTGTCTGCCTTGCTGTGGTTACAGAGAGGTGTCTGTTTTGTAGAATAAATCATCCGCCGATGAGTTATTGATCCGGAAAAGCCGAATCTGTGAATATCTTTCTAACTTTACCGAAGTATAAGGCAGCTGTATGTCGCGGTACGGACACTTGGCCAGCATTTCACAGACTGGCTCCGTCCCTTCAGGCTTTTGCTGTGTGGATCTGGCAACCTGATACCATCAACCATCAACTTACTCTTAAAACGATCTTGTAATACGCGATCTAAAGAAGAAAAATACGTGGAGAACTCGTCAGTTTCGCTGTTTGCGTCTGCCATTGTGTTCGCCTTTTGCCTACCAATCCGGCGCGCATGCGCGAAAAACCCGCATCAAAACAATAACAATGAACTACCCTATAAGACCATTTTTAAATTGCCAATACATAGATTTTAAGCGGGCGAGTCGCCACCGCATTTCTACTATAATATAAAACAAACAACATAAAATAAACGACTCACCGTTGAGTGGTTGCCAGAGAACACCCAATCGAATCCTTCGTCTAGGTTAATTGGACTTGATTCAACAATATTCTTCAGTGATTTAGGAAAAACGCCAACACAAGCAGCTAGCCACAGTGATAGCAGCAACAAGATGGAGGAGTTCACCTCTGACCCGGAATTCAAAGAGTGCTGCTAGTTTGACCCGCCAAAATAAAATACGGCTCGATTATTTTGTGCAGGTTACACAATGAAGTGTTTCATCATGTTGTCTGCTCTGAATAAAACACAGCGCCACCCGTGGACAATATAGGAACTGCAGGTTTTAAATTAAACAAAGTGCCCCCCAACTCTAAGCCCAGAACATCTTCATCACCAGCCGCCACTGCTGAGAACCACACCTTGATCTGGACCTTCACACGTCATGATAACATGTTCTGGTTCTGCTGGCTTTAACTCTTTAAATCAGTTCTACTGGACCACATATCAGACATCAGTTCATCATGTTTCTGGGACTTTTACATTCAGGGACATTCATTTTCTACATTTGATCATTTATTTGTTCATGTTTCAGTTTTAACCTGCATCCTGGTGGCTTCAGCTCACATCTTTCATTCTTTATTCAGCTTGAATCACTGCAGTTTGTCAGAGATCAGCTGTGAACATCTGGGTTCTGCGCTG
Organism: Fundulus diaphanus; assembly: GCA_037039145.1. NCBI lineage: Eukaryota > Metazoa > Chordata > Actinopteri > Cyprinodontiformes > Fundulidae > Fundulus > Fundulus diaphanus. The sequence goes on along the minus strand of CM073139.1, from coordinate 44,693,251 downwards.
AAGTCCAACCCGTCCCATCTGACAGAACTGGACCTGAGCGGAAACGACCTGAAAGATGGTGGAGTGAAGGAGCTCTGTGGTTTCCTCCAGACTCCCCTCTGCAAACTACAGACACTGAGGTCAGACTCCATGTTTTAGTTCTGATATCTGTGATGTGAAAGTTGTGTTGACACTAAACTGCAGACATCTGGCTGATATTCTACTGATCCACACTGAGGATCTTCATGGTAAAGTCTGCTTTCTTCTTCACTGCTTTGCTCCACTTAAAGTTTCTTTCTTTTTCTAACTTCCTGTCAGCATTTATTCAATAATCAGCAGAAAACATGAAACAATGAACTGAATTTCAGTTTAGAGTTGCAGCTTTTATCCAGAACTGAGGAAGAGGAAGAGAGAAAATACTGATGTTTCATTTATTTGAAGGTTTTTAATCTCTTTAAACCTTCATCAGGTCAGTTTTTCTCCATTTTCTACAGGATGATTTTAAAATAATTGAATAAGTGGATGTAATTGAGCTGAAAAGCAAAGTTCAGATCTTCTATTGTAATAAATCTTTGCTGAGTTTGTTCCTGGACTTGGAGCCAGTTTTTAATGTTGTCTCTCTGTGTAACTGAGTCTGAGCCCTGATCTCAGGTCAGAAGCGGACAGCATTGGGACCCCCAGGGTGTAGAAATGCCCCTCATGTGAAGCGGCTCAGAGGGGATTCAAGCCAGTTTAGAAAAGTCAATTTCAGCTCCTGGAATCTGTGTGACAGGAACAAATCTATAATCCCTGATTGATGCTTCAGCACTTTTAGAAGCTCTGCAAGGATTTTACTGACTAAAACACTCAGACACAACATGTCACAGTAGCAGGTTCTGCTTCTGGGAGCTTCAGCTTCTAAAGTCAGTTTACATGAAATATTCTCCATCACATCATGTTTTTATGGCTGTGGAATCAGTAAAATAGTTCATTTATCTGCATTAATCTCCATTTGTTCATAGTTCCTCCACAGTTGCTGCTGACTTGTTTGTTTTCTGTGAAACTTGAATAATTTGGCTGCAGAAGCTGAGTTTGTATTGATGGAGCTGCTGGTGGAGCTGACAGAGGTGAAGAGCTGAAGTCAGCAGGGCTGTCATTTAGAAAGCTTGCTGACACTAAATGGAGCTGAAATGTGCGTACGCCACTTTCCAGCAGAAGTTAGGATCTCTAAAAATGAACTTAGGGGAAAATGTGTGGTCCTCATGCCAGCTCTGACCCAGGCGTACGCTCATTTTGGAGACGGGGAAACTGGAGACGCAGATGGTGAAGTGGTGAATTACAGCCAACCTGCATGAGGATTCCTCTCAGACGTTCACTTTCACTCCATATCAGACTTTAATCAGAGATCATCTTGATCAGAAGCATTAAAAGCTCAGTATTATTCATTCTGCTGCTGGTGACTCTTAAATCCATCTGGGGCATGTCAGATAAATCTAAATGCCCATAAGCCATCTTAGATCTTAAATCAAAGTCTGCTAACATCTTCTCTGGGTTTTCTACCTTCACATTCCTCTCTCCAATCATCACCAGGGTGACGTGTTCCACAGATTATTGTGACCAGGTGAGCAGCAATCACTTTAATTGCTGCAAACAGTCAAACACACTCGTGCGTAATGCTGCTGGCTGGATGCATTGGCACTGCTGGAAGACCGTGCAGATGGAGAATTGAGGAAACGCGCTTTCAGGGATCAAAGATTTCCTGGCCAATATTGAGGACTGGCCAATATCCTGCTTCTGACTCCCAGCATGCATTGTGCTGTTCCCCACAGGGGAAAGTGGCTCCACCTCCTTGTGAGGAGCTGAAAGGCAGCTCTCCAACCCCCAGAGAGCAGAGAAGGAGGCTTTCTGCTCACACCCAGGCAGTGCTCACCTTTTTAGGGGGGGGGGGGGGGGTTAATAATGGGGGGGGAAACCTCTCTCCTCTGAATGTGGATCTGAACCCACGGCCACAGGGGAGTTTCAGCACGGAGCACAGCGTGGTTTACTTTTGAACAACTTATTTTAACAGCTTCTTAACAACTTGTTTTAATGTGGACAACATCTGAGCTTTTACCTCTGATTTCCACATTTAATAAACGCCTCTCCGGGAAATTTTCCCAACGTTTCTTTGCTTTTTCTCCGTGGCTGCCACGTCACCATGATGAAAAAATGATCAGCTGATACATTTTCTACACATTAACATTCATGAGGTGCTTTTGACCTAAAAGATGCTGGAGTGAAGGAGCTCTGTGGGTTCCTCCAGACTCCCCTCTGCAAACTACAGACACTGAGGTCAGACTCAATCAGTGCTGATATTTCTAACGTGAAAGATGTGTTGACACTAACCTGCAGACATATGGCTGATATTAAACTACTGTTCTCATGATGCTCACCTCCATCATGAGAACATGATGCTCACTCCTACGACACAGAAAGTGTTTTACGCTGAAGTGGATGTGTTCCTAATCAGAGTCCCAAGTGTTTATGGTGCTGGTTCTCCAGGGTGTCAGTAGTGACAGACTAGTCCCAGATGTTTAGTGATCAGAGATTGTGTTTTGCTGACCTTGGTTGGAACTAGTGATCCAATTCTGATCTCTTTACTAATGTTAAACACTCTTATGCAGATGTGAAATGAATTCAGACTTTGTATCGCGTCACATTTTAGGGATCTCACCGCACGCATGATTTTCTATCCAGCGGCCATGCTGGAGGACGGCTGCGCTCTCGAAAGCTTCTCTGCGCTTGGACTGATTTTCTCCTCACGCGAAGGAAAATGTGTTTTGACAGGTTGGGCGGAGACAAACCTCTTCTGTAAGCCTCCTCCTGATTGGGCCTTGCAGACACGATCGCACAGGAAGTAGTGTCAGGAAACCTTTGACTGACAGCTCATCATCCATCAGCGTTAATACTTTGTTTTTACTTTATATTACATATACAGAAAGATAAAACAGTTAACTAATTAATGGTACATTTGTGATTGCTTGTGATAGTTTTTCTTATTAACAGTGCATATTTCAAAAACTAAGAGCTGCATGTTTAATATAAAAATGGGGTCTGACTTTAGACTCACTAGTACTATATATTATTGGCATCAGTTTGTTATATTTTGCAACACTTTCTGTCTACATGTAGATTTAAACCGGATGCAGGAATTTGAAACAATGTTTTGTCCGAAGGACCTTTTAAGTAGTTCACCTAAATTTAATTTAATAAAGCTAAATTGATCACATTTTATAACCTTATCTCATTTCTATAATGTGGAGTTAAGGACAAGATTATTTTCTCATCATGATGCAAACCAGGTGGAAGCTCCCAGAGAGGGTTCGGACATAACGCTAGTCCGCTCTGCTTTTCTGTTTTTCACATGTTGTGCTGTCTTCTGGGTCCTGCTGATTTGAGCAATAAGATGGACTGATCCAATATAGTGGACACTCAAGGGTGGATCCCTGCACACGTGTTACAATAACCAATTTTTAAGGGATTTTAACAAAATTAATTTACTCCAAAACATAATATCTGCTAAAAATATCTAAACACATTTTTATAAAATGAGTTATATGCGGTCCCCCGGAACTTGGGGACCTAGTCAACCACCTAGTTTTACCTAGTGGTAAGTCTCCAAAATCAGTACCAAGATCCGTTATGTTAACAATTAAATAGTCAATAAGACTATAAGGATTCACTACAAGTCCCCACTCCTTCAGCAATAAGTACAATTCAAATAGGAATCACCTAGTTACTTCATTTTTTTTCCTCTGAATCAAAATTATTTAAACATAGAATCAGTAAAGCTTTGGATGCACTTTATTTTGGATTCAACTGAAAAGTGCATCCAAACTTTGACTGATTGCAGTATGAATAAGCCAGTGTATGAATTGGGCTTTATAAATAAATTTGCGTGCCAGTCTACTGTGTATTTGTTTTTATCAGTTACAAAAAACTGTGACAATACTGTTATCCCCACTCTATCCAAGTTAAAAATAACACTTAATGTGATGACATCATTTATAGTAAGTAGGGGTTAGATTTAACGAATTACATTAACTTGTAAGTTTAAAAACAACAACTTTATCAACCTGTTACATGTTCCGTTTATTTTAGCACAATGTGGAGCAACGTTGTGAACTGTGAGCCATACACAAAACTACTTTTGCTTATTTTTCAAGGTAATTCAAATAACATTCCATCTATCTCTAATAAATCAGCATTTATAATTAAATCTGATGAACAAGGTAGAAGCTCCTGTGGAAATATTTAGGGACCGTCTTTAAAGCATTAGCTTTGCCTCTGATTTTCCTTTCTGAAAGGCGTTTGTTTTACCTGCGCTCGATTAAGACTCGTAATCCGATCTTCAGTTTGACTTATAGTAAAGTCATTTATTGTTAGCACAATGTCCATTGTCTCAATATTTCCATTTAGATCCACAAACATTCGACTTTAATCTAAACCAAGCACGGTAGAAAACTGTTGCCTCTTCCCATTAACAACACCTGAACACAATCATGGTTGACCTTAAATAACCCCATCCCCCATCAGACACTCAGAACTCAAAATGAAATACGCCCCCTGGTGGCGATAAACACAGGAAAGGAAAAATGGCTCCTACAGTATTGAATAGAAAAAAGCAGACTTGTGGCCATGATGGGCAATGTTTATTTATGTTGGGTCCAAATATGTCATTGTTCATTTATAGGCTACTTAGCACCTGACAAAGCTCTAGTCGCATATTCACGACATAGTAGAAAAAGTTCTTTAGTATCACTCTCAGCTTCATTTTCAAGCACCAACTGCACCTCAGCCAGTTGCTGTTCATTGAGTGGACATGGAAATTCAAGGACCGCTGTTGCACCATCCACATGTCCATCATACTCAGCAGCAACGTCCCAGTCAATGTCAGGCTGTTGGATGTCCTTATTAAAACAAAAACGAAAAATTCAGCAGTTACTGCACAAATAAATATTACAATAAGTCTTATGTTGAGTTATGTGACCTAAAATGATACATATTCTACACAAAAGTTTTTTTTAAGGAAAGTCCCCTGAAATGTCTGTCACATTATACGCTGGAAGAGTTACAGTAAGATTGGAGCAAGGGACATGAACATTAGTTTGGAACACACATTTATTTTATGATGGGGTTACTAGCAGATCAAAGCTGCAATCAGGTATAAGGTTTTAAGCATTTCACAGAGTGAAATCACAACTCACCTTCCCTGTTAGGAATAATTTTTAAATAACAATTAAAACTAGAACTGCAAGCAGTTATTAACGGGTTCCAAGCCCACCCACGCCCCGCCCCCTTGAGCATGTTCCTGGACTTCAGTTCAGTGTTCAACACCATCAAAACTGGAACATCTGGGCTTCAGCACACCTCTTCGCAACTGCCTATTAGACTTCATCACCAACAGACCTCAGTTGGTCCGGGACGGACAGAATACCTCTGATGTCATCACCCTCAGCACGGGCTTTCCTCAGGGCTGTGCCCTGAGCCCCCTGATGTTCACCCTGGGTACACATGACTGTGTCCCCAGGTTCACCACCAATCACATTGTGAAGTTTGCAGACGACACGACAGTGGTGGGCCTGATTAGAGACGACAACGACCAGGACTGATCCTGAACGTGGAGAAAACGAAGGAGATCATCGTGGACTACAGGAAGAAATTGCCTCGCCATGCTCCACTTCTCATTAACAGCTCAGCTGTGGAGGTGGTCAGCAGCAATAAATTCCTCGGGGTGCACATAACAGACAACCTCAGCTGGTCTGTGAACACCATGTCACTGGCGAAGAGGGCACAGAAGCGCTGGCACTTACTGCGCAGGATGAGGAGAGCCCACCTGCCCCCGCCCATCCTCACGACCTTCTACAGCAGCACCATAGGGAGCATTGTGACCAGCTGTTTGTCTGTGTGGTGTGGATGCTGCATTGCCTCTTACTTGAGGAACCTGAGGAGAGTGATGATGACAGCAGAAGGGATCATCGGGGTACCCTACCCTCCATTAAAGACATTTCATCCCAGCGCTGCCTGTCCTGAGCCCATAACATCACCAGAGACCCCTCACAACCCCACCATGGAATGTTCTCCCTGCTGTCCACTGGGAAAAGGTTTTGCAGCACCTGCTGCAGGTCCACCAGGTTTTGCAACAGCTTTTTTTGTGTTGCCATCTGACTGTTGAACTGTAAACTGGAGTCTATACCGTATTTGCACATTTGCATCATTATCTGGCATTACCAATGTTAATTGCTCTCTTATAAATGCAAGTGGCATTTCTCCCATTTCTACTAATAATGGTGCTGTTGGAGTAGTTTTAATTGCTCCCGTACATAATCTCGATGCTTGATACTGAATCGGATCTAATTTTTGTAGATTTGTCTCTGCTGCTGAATTATAAACACTAATTCCATAATCTATCACTGATCTAATTAATCCTGTATATATATTCTTTTGTGCTATTCTATCTGCTCCCCACTCCCTACCAATTAAGCATGTCATAATATTTATTACTTTCTTGCATTTGTCTAAAAAGAAGTTGATGCAATGCAGTTTTGCATTGCATTACATTTAAATGACTGTTGTCATTTCAGCTTTTAACTTTTTGCTCTCTTTTTTCTTCATAGTAGGTACACCTGGTCTGACGTTCTGTTAACTGTGACATCATCCAGAGAAGACAGATCACCCGCTATTACCATCTAATGTAGAACAGATTACTGGATCAATGTGTGCTTCTGTGCTTTTTTGTCTGTCTTGTGTCTCTGCTCTGTCTTCTGTAACCCCCAGTCGGTCGAGGCAGATGACCTGTTCATACTGAGCCCGGTTCTGCTGGAGGTTTTTCCTTCCAGCTAATGGGTGGTTTTTCTTTCCACTGTCGCTTCATGCTTGCTCAGTATGAGGGATTGCTGCAAAGCCATGGACAATGCAGACGACTCTCCCTGTGGCTCTACGCTTCTCCAGGAGTGAATGCTGTTTGTCGGGACTTTGAAGCAATCAACTGGTTTCCTTATATAGGAAATTTTTGACCAATCTGTATAATATGATTGATTTCGACTTTGTTAAGTGCCTCGAGATGACATGTTTCATGAATTGGCACTATATAAATAAAATAAAATTGAATTGAATTAAGACTCTTTGAATGTGTATATTCCATGTTATTCTTTCGTCAAACCAAAACCCTAAAATTTTGATTCTTGATTATATAATTTTAATTTAACATCATTAAATTTCTTCCTTGAAAAGAACATTGTTTTAGTCTTATCCACTGTGAATTTAAATCCCCATTTTAATGACCATTCTTCAACTTTAAAAATAGCTTCTTGCATCTTTTTAGTAATAAACTCCAAATTCCTTCCTCTCTTCCACATAGCTCCATCATCAGCAAAAAGAGAAAAACCCATTCCATTATCTATATTTTGAAACACATCATCTATCATTATCGAAAATAATAAAGGACTTATTATACTTCCCTGTGGAGTACCATTTTTCTCAGAATGATAATAACCTACTTGAACTTGTATTTGTCTTTTAGTTAGAAAATCTTTGATCCACCAATACATCCACCTGTAATATCCATCTTTATAATTTTAATTAATAAACCTTCTTTCCACAACATGTCATATGCATTTTCAATATCAAAAAACACTGCTACAATACTTTATTAATTTGAGCTTTTCTGATTTCAAATTCCAATTTCTCCCTCTTCAAGTTTCTGCTCCGCTTAGAAACATAGACATTATATACGTAGACGCCCCATTGGACGCTGCCGGCCGCTAGGCTGACGTGCCTACAGGGCGGCCATCTTGGGTCAGACCACAGATCAGACAGCTGCTGTGAAAATGAATAGGAGGCAGCTCAGATCTCATTTCAATCATATGTTCACAGTGATCGTGAACTTTCAGACAGATTACACATATTTATTCAGAACCAAAACTATTTAAACTGAAGTCAAACTGGATGAAAAATGTACACGCACTTACATATTTTGCAGTTACATATTAATCTAATATACACACAAATTATAAACACATAAATCTCTCTCTCTTTCTTCCAATATATATATATATATATATATATATATATATATATATATATATATATATATATATATATATATATATATAAGCTATATACACAGACACCGATCTACAGACAACAGCAATTATCTACATAGAAGCAAAACTATATACAGACAAGTGAGAGCAAAGGTGCTCATAACAGCATTTAAAAATGATATAATACAAACCACGATCTGGGGGAAAGAAATCAACAAAAAAACCTAATCACCCTCAGCACGGGCTTCCCCCCCCCCCTCCCCACAAATCACGTCTATCCAGTAATTTAGGACCATTTTGTTTGTTTTTGGTGTTTAATGTACTTTTCTCTGCTTCCATCCCTGCAACCCATTAGCACATATTGTGTTTATACCGGAAAAACTGTAACTGTAAAGCATGAGGATTATCTATCATAAAATCTTACTTATGGAAGGTAATTCCCCAGGATCTGGTTCCTGGTGTCCTTTTATATGCGCACCCATAAGCGGAGTAAAAGTCTGGCTTCCTGGGACGTAGCTCTGGAAGTTTGCTTACTTTCAATACAAAATCGAAATTATTTATTAAAGTTAGACAATCATTTAATTCAATCAATTGGTCCCATGTAGCCCCTAAAGGGGTGACGTTTTCAGTCAGTTCATTTATCTGGAAATTGGGTGAGAATTTATTGTACATTTTTCCTGAATTGACTTGTATTCTCTCTGAACGCAGCTTGGTCTGACCTAAGATGGCCGCTGTGATGTCACTTCCTGTGATGTGCCCAAATATGGGCAATACGGCCGCCCTGTTCACAGCTCTGGAGTCAGAGCTCTGGATGTTGAGAGCTGTGAACTTATGACTTTATTAAAATGTAAAATTTTTATTAATTTATATGTTTATGCATAATACCATGTCTATCTTTGTTTAAGAGGCAAAAAAAATATATCGGCATGAAAACAGGTATTTATTTACACATTTGTTTACACACTGTGTAAACATCAGGGCGTCATGATTAGTCATTTAGCCATTATAGACCAGAGTTTAACATTGGCACCAGGATGTTTTCATTCCAATTCTGAAAAGTGCTTGAAAAATAACAAAATAAAAATATTTTTTGTACAAGAATGTATTTTATTAGTGTCATTTATTGCAAAATTGCATATTAAAATGCCCAAACAGGCTATTACACTTTCAGAAATAAAAGGATAAAATATGCGATTAATTTGCGATTAATCTCGAGTTAACTATCGACATTATGCGATTAATCGCGATTAAAAATTTTAATCGTTTGACAGCACTAGTTTAAACATTATTGCTTGGGATGAAGTAGTTGTTCCCTCAATTCCACCTAATATTAGACCAACCTGTCGCTTTCCCCTGTCTGTCCTGATTCTTCTTCTGTCATCATATCTTCTTTCTCTCCATCCTCATAGCTGAATGACATTAATTTTGTGTTGTTAGGTAGGGTTAAAAAATAAAGCAGTCAAAACACAATAAAAATGAATCTTTAAATTTAAATGATCTCCTTGTTGGATAACAGTTACTGACTGGACACTGCATCTGATCTGACTTATCAGATACTTCACAACACCGCTGTAGTGATACTGAATAAAACATTTAAACTCAAGTGTCCCCCTGCCAAAAAGGTTGGTAACATGGGTCACCAACCTTTTTGAGTCTAAGGGCTATAGTGACACTGGCTTAATTTATCTGATACACATATAAACTTGTAAAACTCATTTTCAATTAAAAAATCCATGATAACAAATGTACATATGAGTGAATAAATTGCTGGAACATCTGGGCTTCAGCACACCTCTTCGCAACTGTCTACTAGACTTCAACACCAACAGACCTCAGTTGGTCCGGGTCGGACAAAATACCTCTGATGTCATCACCCTCAGCACAGTATTTTCCTCAGGGCTGTGTCCTGAGCCCCTTGCTGTTCACTCTGATGACACACGACTGCGTCCCCAGGTTCATCACCAATCACATCGTGAAGTTTGCAGATGACACGACGGTGGTGGGCCTGATTAGAGACGACAACGACCAGGACCAGGACTGATCTGAACGTGGAGAAAACGAAGGAGATCATCTTGGACTTCAGGAAGAACCGGCCTCACCACGCTCCACTGCTCATCAACAGCTCAGCTGTGGAGGTGGTCAGCAGCACCAAATTCCTCGGGGTGCACATGACGCACAACCTCACCTGGTCTGTGAACACACTTGTCACTGGTGAAGAGGGCACAGAAGCGCTTGTACTTCCTGCAGAGGATGAGGAGAGCCCACCTGTCCCCGCACATTCTCACAACCTTCTACAGAAGTACCATAGAGAGCATTCTGACCAGCTGTCTCTCTATGTGGTGTCGAGGCGGCAGCACCTCCGACTGGTGGAAAATGAGGAGAGTGGTGGGGACAGCAGAAGGGATCATAGGGGCTCCTCTTCCCTCCACTAAGTTAAATTATTTCTGTATGTCAATTGTTGTAGTGATATGTAAAAAGTTATCTAAATGACTAGACTATCAAAAAAGATATTTAATAAAACACACGAGCAGCATACTGTACCTTTTTTGTATTTTCGTGTTTAAGTGGAATTGCAATGAAAACAAATCAAGTACAATTTACAAAATCTAAAAAAACCTTAACCATTTCATATCTTATAATTGCACACCATACACTGCTTTAAATTATCTTGCAAACTTTAAAACAAGGGTTACAAGACAACTGCACTTCAAACTTTTTTGTGTGTAAATTATGACACTGCCTTTTAAAGAAGTTTGCACATCTGTGGATGTGTCATTAATACTATGTCTTATCAGGCGCGGGCAGAGGGGCAGATGGCCTCTGCTGACAACTGCACGCAGTAATTGCGGAGCGCAATCAGCGCGCTCCGCCTCTTAGACAACCGATTTCAGATGTGTTGGATTGTTAAAGGGAGAAAACCAACTTTTCTCTTTAATAAAGCTAATCAAAACATCACACATGAGCTCTCTTACTGTTAATCACCTTCACTTAATCCTGAGGATTTCCTCAACTCAGAGTCTAACCGTGAACATTGATAAACTGTACAAAAATGACACACAACCAAGTGTCAGACTCTGCCTCAGATAAGTGAGCATCACAGGCCCACATGTGCTCTTTCTGCTCTCCTGTTTCCACTGTGCAAACAAAGCAGCAAACAAAATCATATTTTCTACAAAATATATCCTGACTGGTTTTACATCTAAAAAAAAGCACTCACCAGGATTATGCTTCAACAAAAAACTTTGTTGTCCTGCTTAAAAGGTTACAGGACTGAACTCCCACATCTTGTGCCTGTAGAGCACGCTAGCTCTGAGCAGCCAGGAAGAAGCAACGCTAGGTTCAGCTGTGGTGCATTCAGAGTTCATGGGACAATTCAGTACTCAACAAAAAACGTGATTTTCTTCAATCAATAAAATATATATATATATATATCAATCATTTTAAAATTGATTGAACAAAAACATGTTTCTTCTTGAGTATTGCATTTTCCCATGCACTGTGAATGCACCACACCAGCATTGCTCACAGCTTCTGCTTGATCTTTTTTATATTCAATTAAATTTTTAAAATTATGTGTTCTTCTCAAAACTTAAAGCTATCCTGCCTCTTCAAGTTTCTGCTCCGCTTAGAAAAATGGTATGGGCCAGATATGGGCAAAATTTTCGCCCTGTTCACAGTTCTGGATGGCAAAGCTCTGGATGATGAGAGCTGCGAACTGATCACAAAATTCATAAATTTGTTATAAATCAACGGTTTGCTCTAAAATTCTGAAAATATTTACGTATGTCCAAGAGGGCTTTATCTAAGTCCTTGATTTTTAATATGGTCATTAATGAAACGGTTTCAGAGAAAGAAAACATTAAACTTTATAGTCCTATACATGTAAATTTAAATTTCTTGTAAATTGGTCTAATTCGCCTGGATTTTTACCAAACTGAAACACATGTTTATTATGGCTGTGCTTTACAGATAGAGGCCAATTTTATTGGCATTGACCAATATTTGTGGAAAATACATTGATTTCTCCAGTTTACAAACTTTGAAAAAAACAGAGTGTGGCACTTTCAGAAACTGGAATACATGCAGTGAGAGAATTGTTGCACCTTATTCAAGGAATACATCCTGAAAATCTGAGCTTGTTACACCACACAAGTGATTTTAGGTGAATTTTTGAAGTTTTCAAGTTTTTTTCCACACTTTTGGAAATAGGCCCCGCCCACTTGTTTCAATCATTAACATTTTTTATTACTTTAGTTCAGGGTTATGACTGGAAGGGGATGAAGAAGGTTTTGTAAAAATCCGATCAGCCATTCTTGCGTAGTAGATTTCTTGACATCACAGCGCCCCCTAGTGATGGACGATCCTCAAACGCGGGTCACATGTGCAAAATCTTTTTTGGACTATGTGTTATGAAGGACACATCAAAATCTGTTATGGTTTTAGAATAATCAGCAATTACATTTAGAGCTAGCTAGCTAACAATCACTTATTTTAGCGTTACTTTCCGAAAAGGTAAAAATTCAAAAATCCGCCGCGTTAACTTTTTTTATTTGTCCATTACACGCTTATATATGGAGTTTTGCGCGGATTGCATAAAAAATGTAGGAGGAGTTTAACAAGAAAGGTTTAACCTTTGTAGCCATGTAGCGCGAAAACTAGCTGGGAAACGAAGGGTGTGCCAATTCCCTTTATTTTGCAGAATCATCCAATAAACAAAGTGATGTGAAGTTTTTGAGTGTGGGACCAGTAGTTTGGTGGTTATAGGCCAAAACACATTGTCCTTTGTTATAGCGCCCCCTAGTTGTTGAGGGGTCTGAATTTCTGGGTTTGAGTAGCGGTGCACATTCTGTACTTGGATACCTGATTCAATAAGTTCGTTACAAATCCGCATGGGCCGCCCAACGCGTTTTAGCGGAGAATAATAATTACCTGTAATAATAATAAATAATTTAAAAACAGACGAAAAACAATAGGGTTCTCTGCTCACAGAGCAGACGAACGGCATAGCCGTTCGCCTGCGCTGCGGGCTTGGAACCCTAATTAACATGCATGCATTTGGACAGAAGAAGGAAAATAAAGGGCATCATGTAACCTAACAATGTGAACTCCCAGCTGAGGTTGAAACTATGAATCTCCCTGCTAAGAGACAACAGTGTTTACCGCATCACTTTGTAGCTTGAGATAATAAACTAACAAGTAGAAATAAATGAGGCCTCAGTGTTTCCCACAGGTATCACAGTAGCCATTTGTGTAGTGATACAGTCACTATCATTACTATGATGATATATCTTAATATTACAGTTGCCATTTATGAATTTATATTATAGCTGTATAGGCCAATTTTTTGGAATTTTGGTCTGCAATGTAAATAACATTTTCTGTACTTCAAATACACTTTTTTGATGATCATAAAAGCTCAGACATAGTGTTTTACAAAATGAGACAAAAACCTAAAGATTCTCTGGCTGATCCATCGGGTAAACTACCATTCCGGTTTGCCAGACTTGCTCCGGAGTTAGATTACCCTTTGTCCCAATTGGATGGTTGTTCCAGCCTTCCACAAAAGCCTCCAGGTCTGCCTTCAATTTAGGAAGGAAGGTCATTTGAACTGCAAATAGGTCCTCTGTAAAGGATCGGAAATGTTCTTGGTTTTTTGGGGGTGGGGGGGGGGGTCATATACTTTTCTTCATTATTCATTAAAGGAGATGTCCGGTCAACAAGGAAAAGTAAGGGGATCATTAGCTTAGACTTCTTTATTTGTCATTCGGTATGCACAAGTGCGTACAGAACGAAATTTCGTTTCGTACAGCTTTTTGTAAATCGCAGTAGAAGTTAAATTACAGTTTTAGGTGCGGCAGAGATTTAGAAGTAAACAGTAGATTTTAAATATACAGTATACAAACAGTTGAAATGTAACAAAAAAGAGACATTTATGTACAGATTGGATTGTGCAAGGGCATTTGTGCATGAATGCATTTGTTTGTGCAATTTTAAGACTAGGAGTCCAATAGCATTTTTAATGCTATATGAGCTGCAATGATGCAAAGATGTGCAAAAAATGCAAATGTTGTGCAGAGTTTGTGGGTTGTAGTTTAGCAGTTCAACAGCAGTTTAACAGTTTAACAGTCTGATGGCAGCAGGGAAAAAGCTTTTGCAGAACCTGGTGGACCTGCAGCGGATGCTGCGGAACCTCTTCCCAGAGGGCAGCAGGGAGAACAGTCCATGGTGGGGGTGCGAGGGGTCCCTGATGATGTTACGGGCTCGGGACACGCAGCGCTGAGATGAAATGTCTTTTGTGGAGGGGAGAGGGGCCCCGATGATCCATTCTGCTGTCCTCACCACTCTCCTCACGTTCTTCCAGTCGGAGGCACTGCAGCCTCCACACCACACAGAGAGACAGCTGGTCAGAATGCTCTCTATGTCATGATTTGGGTTTGGTTATGGTTTTTGTTTGTATTTGATCAATTACTTCACTCTCCTGCCTTAAGTTCAGTTTCTATTTTTGGTTCTGTCTTAGTGTTTGATTTTGTTTTAGGTTATAAGTTTATCCGGCCTGCTCAGACCATTTCTGTCACCAGTCTAAGTTCAGTTCACCTGCCAGCATTCTTTTGTCTTCCTGTCACTCCCCTTCACCAGTCCCCATCCAATCGGCTTCAGTTTACTCCCAAGCACTTCCCTGTTCCCGATTAGCTCCACCCATGTCAGTAAGAGTTGTTGATGAGCAGCGGAGCGTGGTGAGGCCGGTTCTTCCTGAAGTCGACAATTATCTCCTTCGTCTTCTCCACGTTCAGGATCAGGCTGTTGTCTCTGCACCAGCCCACCAGCTGCTCCACCTCCTCTCTGTAGTCCTGGTCGTTGTCATCCCTGATCAGGCCCACCACCGTTGTGTCGTCTGCAAACTTCACGATGTGATTGGTGATGAACCTGGGGACGCAGTCATGAGTCATCAGAGTGAACAGCAGGGGGCTCAGGACGCAGCCCTGAGGGCAGCCCGTGCTGATGGTCATGACATCAGAGGTGTTCTGTCCGACCCGGACTGACTGAGGTCTGTTGGTGAGAAAGTCTAGCAGCCAGTTGCGAAGGGGTGTGTTGAAGCCCAGATGTTCCAGTTTTCCTGCCAGATGCTGTGGGATGATGGTGTTGAGCGTTGAACTGAAGTCCAGGAACAGCATCCGCACGTGCGTGTTCTTCTCCTCAAGGTGTGCTAGGCTCAGGTGAAAAGCAGAGGAGATGGCGTCCTCAGTGGAGCGGTTCCGTCGGTAGGCAAACTGGAACGGGTCGAGTGTAGATGGGAGACTGGAGACGATGTGTTCCTTTACCAGCCTTTCAAAGCACATCATCATGATGGGAGTCAGTGCGACAGGCCGGTAGTCGTTGAAACAGGTGACTTGAGGTTTCTTCGGCACCGGAATGATGGAGGCAGACTTGAAGCATGCTGGCACTGTGGCTTGGTCCAGCGAGGTGTTAAAAATGTCTGTGAGGACACCAGCCAGCTGACCTGCACACTCCTTGAGCACCCGCCCAGGTATGTTGTCGGGACCTGGGGCCTTCCGTGGGATTACTCTCCTTAGAGTCTTCCACACGTCAGCGGTGTCAAGGCAGAGGACTTCCTCTTCCGGATGGGGAACAGCCTTCACTGCTGGAGTGCTGTTTAGTGCCTCAAACCTCCCAAAGAAGTTGTTTAGTCCATTGAGAAAGTCAGCATCAACCTCACCCACCGGGGGGGAGGGTGTGTTGTATTCAGTGATCGCCCGGATGCCTTTCCACATGCTCCTGGTGTTGCCGGCGTCGTGAAAAAGCTCCTGGATTTTCTGATTGTGGTTCCGCTTCGCTAGCCTGATGGCACGGTTCAGGTTGGCTCTCGCTGTCCTCAGGGCCTCCTTGTCTCCAGACTTGAAGGCTGAGTTCTGTGCTTTTAGCGCTTGACGGACCTCCAAAGTAATCCATGGTCGTTGGTTGGCTCGGGTGATGATGGTCTTGGTGGTGCTGACGTCCTCGATGCATTTGTTGATGTAGGCTGACACAGTCATGGCGTACTCATCAATGTTAATCTTGTCCTCATAAGTTGCTGCAGCTTTGAACATGTTCCAGTCAGAGCACTCAAAACAGTCCTGGAGCGCCTCCACTGCTCCCTCAGTCCACACCCTCCCCTGCCTCGCTGTAGGTTTTGCTCTGATCAGCAGGGGCCTGTATGCAGGAATTAGCATCACAGAAAGGTGATCTGAAGAGCCCAGGTGGGGGCGGGGGGCTGCTCTGAATGCGCCTTTTATGTTTGTATAAACTAAGTCCAGAGTGTTCTCTCCCCGAGTTGCAAAATCCACATGTTGGTAGAAATGAGGGAGAACACGTTTCATATTTGCCTGGTTAAAATCCCCAGCAATGATGAAAACCCCCTCTGTGTGTGCAGATTGCAGCTCAGAGATAGTCCGATAGAGGACACCCATAGCATCTTTTGTGTTTGCGCTGGGAGGGACGTAAACTGCTGTGATGGTAACAACAGTGAACTCTCTAGGCAGGTAAAACGGCCTGCAGCTAACAGTCAGAAGCTCTATGTCCGGAGAGCAGAAACTTGTGACTAATCTAGCATTTTTACACCAGGTGTTATTGATGTAAACGCAGAGTCCTCCACCTCGGGTCTTACCGCAGAGTTCTGTTTGTCTGTCGGCGCGGAAAGTAGCGAGCCCCTCCAGGCTAACGGCGTTGTCCGGGATTGATGAGTTGAGCCATGTTTCGGTCAGAATGAGAGCGCAGCAGCCTCTAAACTCCCTCTTTGCAGAGAGCTCGAGTTGTAAATGGTCCGTTTTGTTGTCCAGTGAGCGGACGTTGGAAAGCCAGATGGACGGGAGCGGCGGTCTGAAAGGTTAGCCTTTAGCTTCGCTGCTAAGCCTCCTCGGCAACCGCGCTTCTTCGGCCGGCTACACCGCTTTCGCGTCGCTCTCCACCGGCGTGAGCTGCTCGTCGAGGCCGCCGCTTCACAGGCCTCCAGGGCTGGTCTCCGTAGAACGCCACAGTCACGTAAGCAGTCGAGCGTAGTATTTAAAAGTCCAAAAACACAACTTGATCGTAACTCCAACAGGTGCTCGCGGTCAAGTATTGATCGGCTGGGTAGATGAGTGGTTTCTAGCGAGTTTGGCGGCATTTTTTTCAAAAAAATGCAGAGAGTTGGTCGGAGCTGTACACAGCCGCTGTCTCAGGGGGCGCCGCCGGAAGTAACATGCCGCCGGGGGCGCCGCCGGAAGCTATACCCAAAACTAATACGTCCGTGGTGATTTAATGAATTTAGCGTTAATAAATAAGAAACTAAAAGCATAAATTGTCGTCTCGATCACTGTGTATGCGGGTGGCCATTATTGCCCAAATATGGGCAATAATGGCCGCCCGACATCACATCCTGTGACGTAATGTTCCGGTAAGGCACTGCGCTCTACAAGCTATTTCAATAGGAACTGTTGTACACAGCTGCGATCAACAATTATTTCGGATTTCGAGAGGACTTCACCATTGAAATTCCTGACAGCTATTGCTGAAGCAACAATGCCCACGTGCATGGCAGTTGGATGTAACAATATATCGGCTAAAAGTGAAAAAAACATTATTTTTTCACCTTTCCAATTCATGATCCACCACGGGCTGTTTAGCTGGATTACCTACTTGAAGAGGGAGGATTTGCCATATAACTTCTGGCCAGAGAGAAAACATGTCGTCTGTAGCCAACATTCCGAGGAAGAATGTCTTCAAGATGACATGAGAGCAAGACTTTTCGGTAGGTTTTTCTTTTTTATAATGTAGAATTTGCCGTAACATTTGTTTACCGACCAGAGGGTCGGAGGGATACGATACAATAAGTCCACTTATTTTATACGACTTTGGTCTTATTTTTTCTAAAGTCGCTTGTAAATTTCATGAGTTGCAGGTTGCAGTTTTTTGGTCTTGTTTCTGAAAGTGAAGTCGATTGTTTGGGCTCTAAACTAACTCATCATGTTGTCTGCTCTGAATAAAACACAGCGCCACCCGTGGACAATATAGGAAGTGCATGTTTTAAATTAAGTGCCCCCCCAACTCTAAGCCCAGAACATCTTCATCACCAGCCGCCTCTGCTGAGAACCACACCTTGATCTGGACCTTCACACGTAATGATAACATGTTCTGGTTCTGCTGGGTTTAACTCTTTAAATCAGTTCTACTGGATCACATATCAGACATCAGTTCATCATGTTTCTGGGACTTTTACATTCAGGGACATTCATTTTCTACATTTGATCATTTATTTGTTCATGTTTCAGTTTTAACCTGCATCCTGGTGGCTTCAGCTCACATCTTTCATTCTTTATTCAGATTGGAGGAATGCAGTTTGTCAGAGATCAGCTGTGATCATCTGGCATCGGCGCTGAAGTCCAACCCGTCCCATCTGACAGAACTGGACCTGAGTGAGAACAAAGACCTGAAAGATGCTGGAGTGAAGGAGCTCTGTGGTTTCCTCCAGACTCCCCTCTGCAAACTACAGACACTGAGGTCAGACTCCATGTTTTAGTTCTGATATCTGTGATGTGAAAGTTGTGTTGACACTAAACTGCAGACATCTGGCTGATATTCTACTGATCCACACTGAGGATCTTCATGGTAAAGTCTGCTTTCTTCTTCACTGCTTTGCTCCACTTAAAGTTTCTTTCTTTTTCTAACTTCCTGTCAGCATTTATTCAATAATCAGCAGAAAACATGAAACAATGAGCTGGGTTTCAGTTTAGAGTTGCAGCTTTTATCCAGAACTGAGGAAGAGGAAGAGAGAAAATGCTGATGTTTCATTTATTTCAAGGTTTTTAATCTCTTTAAACCTTCATCAGGTCAGTTTTTCTCCATTTTCTACAGGATGATGTTAAAATAATTGAATAAGTGGATGTAATTGAGCTGAAAAGCAAAGTTCAGATCTTGTATTGTAATAAATCTTTGCTGAGTTTGTTCCTGGACTTGGAGCCAGTTTTTAATGTTGTCTCTCTGTGTAACTGAGTCTGAGCCCTGATCTCAGGTCAGAAGCGGACAGCATTGGGACCCCCAGGGTGTAGAAATGCCCCTCATGTGAAGCGGCTCAGAGGGGATTCAAGCCAGTTTAGAAAAGTCAATTTCAGCTCCTGGAATCTGTGTGACAGGAACAAATCTATAATCCCTGATTGATGCTTCAGCACTTTTAGAAGCTCTGCAAGGATTTTACTGACTAAAACACTCAGACACAACATGTCACAGTAGCAGGTTCTGCTTCTGGGAGCTTCAGCTCCTAAAGTCAGTTTACATGAAATATTCTCCATCACATCATGTTTTTATGGCTGTGGAATCAGTAAAATAGTTCATTTATCTGCATTAATCTCCATTTGTTCATAGTTCCTCCACAGTTGCTGCTGACTTGTTTGTTTTCTGTGAAACTTGAATAATTTGGCTGCAGAAGCTGAGTTTGTATTGATGGAGCTGCTGGTGGAGCTGACAGAGGTGAAGAGCTGAAGTTAGCAGGGCTGTCATTTAGAAAGCTTGCTGACACTAAATGGAGCTGAAATGTGCGTACGCCACTTTCCAGCAGAAGTTAGGATCTCTAAAAATGAACTTAGGGGAAAATGTGTGGTCCTCATGCCAGCTCTGACCCAGGCGTACGCTCATTTTGGAGACGGGGAAACTGGAGACGCAGATGGTGAAGTGGTGAATTACAGCCAACCTGCATGAGGATTCCTCTCAGACGTTCACTTTCACTCCATATCAGACTTTAATCAGAGATCATCTTGATCAGAAGCATTAAAAGCTCAGTATTATTCATTCTGCTGCTGGTGACTCTTAAATCCATCTGGGGCATGTCAGATAAATCTAAATGCCCATAAGCCATCTTAGATCTTAAATCAAAGTCTGCTAACATCTTCTCTGGGTTTTCTACCTTCACATTCCTCTCTCCAATCATCACCAGGGTGACGTGTTCCACAGATTATTGTGACCAGGTGAGCAGCAATCACTTTAATTGCTGCAAACAGTCAAACACACTCGTGCGTAATGCTGCTGGCTGGATGCATTGGCACTGCTGGAAGACCGTGCAGATGGAGAATTGAGGAAACACGCTTTCAGGGATCAAAGATTTCCTGGCCAATAATAAGGACTGGCCAATATCCTGCTTCTGACTCCCAGCATGCATTGTGCTGGGCAGTGCTCACCTTTTTAGGGGGGGGGGGGGTAATAATGGGGGGAAACCTCTCTCCTCTGAATGTGGATCTGAACCCACAGCCACAGGGGAATTTCACCACGGAGCACAGCGTGGTTTACTTAACAACTTATTCTAACAGCTTCTTAACAACTTGTTTTAATGTGGACAACATCTGAGCTTTTACCTCTGATTTCCACATTTAATAAACGCCTCTCTGGGATGTTCCCAACGTTTCTTTGCTTTTTCTCCGTGGCTGCCACGTCACCATGATGAAAAAATTATCAGCTGACACATTTTCTACACATTAACATTCATGAGGTGCTTTTGACCTAAAAGATTGTGGAGTGAAGGAGCTCTGTGGGTTCCTCCAGACTCCCCTCTGCAAACTACAGACACTGAGGTCAGACTCAATCAGTGCTGATATTTCTAACGTGAAAGATGTGTTGACACTAACTTGCAGACATATGGCTGATATTAAACTACTGTTCTCATGATGCTCACCTCCATCATGAGAACATGATGCTCACTCCTACAACACAGAAAGTGTTTTACGCTGAAGTGGATGTGTTCCTAATCAGAGACCCAAGTGTTTATGGTGCTGGTTCTCCAGGGTGTCAGTAGTGACAGACTAGTCCCAGATGTTTAGTGATCAGAGATTGTGTTTTGCTCATCTTGGTTGGAACCAGTGATCCAATTCTGATCTCTTTACTAATGTTGAACACTCTTATGCAGATCTGAAATGAATTCAGACTTTGTATCGCGTCACATTTTAGGGATCTCACCGCGCGCATGATTTTCTCTCCAGCGGCCGCGCTGCAGGATGGCTGCACTCTCGAAAGCGTCTCTGCACTCTGACTGATTTTCTCCTCACGTGAAGGAAAATGTGTTTTGACAGGTTGGGCGGAGACAAACCTCTTCTGTAAGCCTCCTCCTGATTGGGCCTTGCAGACACGATCGCACAGGAAGTAGTGTCAGGAAACCTTTGACTGACAGCTCGTCATCCATCAGCGTTAATACTTTGTTTTTACTTTATATTACATATACAGAAACAGTGGCGCAAAAAGTGGGTATGCACTATATGCAGTGCATAGGGGCGCAGCACCATGGGGGCGCCAACGTGATGGTAAAAAAAAAAAAGTTTTGGTAGTTTCTATATGTAGCTGCTATTGTGCTTTTTAAATTTGAATTTCCTCAATGTTTTAAATAACATTTTAGAAGAAAAACGTGCTAGAGTAGACGCCCTATGTCATAAGATTCCACCGTAGAATTTTGACACTAGAGGGAGCGGGGAGAAGCATCCCGCTGCAGCCTGCGGGAAGGCTGCAGCGGGATGTAGGCTACTTGGGAGCGGGGGCGCCGTGAGCGCTGAGCGAGCAGATAGAATAGCCTACGAGTAGTGAGTTTAGTTGTCTATGGAAAATGGATAAATCAAGAAAGCTGTGGGGGGCGAAAAATAAAAAAAGGAAGAGGGAAAGGGAGATGGCATGTCAAGGGATGCAACAGCAGTTAAACAAGTGGATGGTGATAGGTAACAGGTAAGAATTAAAGTTTGACGGCTGTGATTGGAGGCTTGCAAATAACGTTATTCACGTTAAGAGACTAGCTAGCAATTACTAACGTAGCAGCCAAGTGGGGGTTCACAGCTTGCTTAGAATGTGCAAAACCGAGGTTGCTGAGTTGAAAACTGGAAAATATAAGGCAGGAATTTGCTTAAGCGAGGCGGTGAATTGGCGGGGCACAAGTTTTGCGCGGATCGACTGGGGGGGGGGGTTAGCGGTAGCGTGAGTATAGCGCTGCGGGAAACCCTGTAAGGTAGCAGGTACAATACAGGACAAGAATCTGGAAAACAGATACATAAACTGGTTTATCATGGAATCATTAATATATTTTGTTTTACCATTAGCTGTTGATGTATATAACTAATGCAATGACTTTGGTTTACCATGGAATCATGCATAGATTTGCTCCCGTTACTTAGGCTTGTATATTCATACAATATGAATATATATGAACAGACTAGCTTGTGTTTGCTAACAGTGGGAATGTAGCAGCCAAATGGGGGTTTACAGCTAGCTTCTAGCTTAATGCAAAACCAATGTTGCTGGGCTGACATAGTGGAAAATATAAGGTAGCATGTACAATAAATGACCAGAATCCAGAAAACATAACTTATGCAGTAACTCATGCATAAATAATATGCAATAAAGATGTTGTTTTACCATTAGCTGTTCATGTTAGCTGTGCTGGCAGACATGTAGGCTGCTTTACATTTGTTGAGTGACATGGAAGCTGTAATTACAGGGTCACATCTCTCTCTCTAAAGGTCTGTGCTAAGGCTATCCATATTTATACTTTTTAAAATCCAAAATGTGAATGTACTTTCAACAGCAGCAAAACCTTACTGCATAATAGTTGTCTTATCTGATGCCATCACTAGACTGATTTAGAAAGGCTGCATTAAGTTGCATTGGTTATAGTGATAATGTTAATGTTTGTCAATTTGCAAATGTTTATTATGTGTTAACATTGTTAATAATATACCATCTAATTATTATTATGGCAGGCCTACAGTGGCTGATATACTTTAAAATAAACCTTTATTATTTAAAGACCATACATGATGATGTCTGGCACTTATTTATTTATTTTAATCCGGGGGGGGGGGGGGGGGGGGCGCCAAAACTGATGCTGCATACCCCTCCTATACTGGGTAGTTGCGCTCCTGTACAGAAAGATAAAACAGTTAACTAATTACTGGTACATTTGTGATTGCTTGTGATAGTTTTTCTTATTAACAGTGCATATTTCAAAAACTAAGAGCTGCATGTTTAATATAAAAATGGGGTCTGACTTTACACTCACTAGTACTATATATTATTGGCATCAGTTTGTTATATTTTGCAACACTTTCTGTCTACATGTAGATTTAAACCGGATGCAGGAATTTGAAACAATGTTTTGTCGGAAGGACCTTTTAAATAGTTCACCTAAATTTAATTTAATAAAGCTAAATTGATCACATTTTATAACCCTATCTCATTTCTATAATGTGGAGTTAAGGACAAGATTATTTTCTCATCATGATGCAAAGCAGGTGGAAGCTCCCAAAGAGGGTTCGGACATAACGCTAGTCCGCTCTGCTTTTCTGTTTTTCACATGTTGTGCTGTCTTCTGGGTCCTGCTGATTTGAGCAGTAAGATGGACTGATCCAATATAGTGGACACTCAAGGGTGGATCCCAAGACACATATTACAATAACCAATTTTTAAGGGATTTTAACAAAAGTAATTTACTCCAAAACATAATATCTGCTAAAAATATCTAGACACATTTTTATAAAATGAGTTACATGCGGTCCCCCGGAACTTGGGGACCTAGTCAACCACCTAGTTTTACCTAGTGGTAAGTCTCCAAAATCAGTACCCAGGTCCGTTATGTTAACAATTAAATAGTCAATAAGACTATAAGGATTCACTACAAGTCCCCACTCCTTCAGCAATAAGCACAATTCAAATAGGAATCACCTAGTTACTTCATTTTTTTCCTCTGAATCAAAATTATTTAAATATAGAATCAGTAAAGCTTTGGATGCACTTTATTTTGGATTCAACTGAAAAGTGCATCCAAACTTTGACTGATTGCAGTATGAATAAGCCAGTGTATGAATTGGGCTTTATAAATAAATTTGCGTGCCAGTCTACTGTGTATTTGTTTTTATCAGTTACAAAAAACTGTGACAATACTGTTATCCCCACTCTATCCAAGTTAAAAATAACACTTAATGTGATGACATCATTTATAGTAAGTAGGGGTTAGATTTAACGAATTACATTAACTTGTAAGTTTAAAAACAACAACTGTATCAACCTGTCACATGTTCCGTTTATTTTAGCACAATGTGGAGCAACGTTGTGAACTGTGAGCCATACACAAAACTACTTTTGCTTATTTTTCAAGGTAATTCAAATAACATTCCATCTATCTCTAATAAATCAGCATTTATAATTAAATCTGATGAACAAGGTAGAAGCTCCTGTGGAAATATTTAGGGACCGTCTTTAAAGCATTAGCTGTGCCTCTGATTTTCCTTTCTGAAAGGAAGGAAAGTTGGTATTACCTGCGCTCGATTAAGATTCGTAATCCGATCTTCAGTTTGACTTATAGTAAAGTCATTTATTGTTAGCACAATGTTCATTGTCTCAATATTTCCATTTAGATCCACAAACATTCGACTTTAATCTAAAGCAAGCACGGTAGAAAACTGTTGCCTCTTCCCATTAACAACACCTGAACACAATCATGGTTGACCTTAAATAACCCTATCCCCCATCAGACACTCAGAACTCAAAATGAAATACGCCCCCTGGTGGCGATAAACACAGCAAAGGAAAAATGGCTCCTACAGTATTGAATAGAAAAAAGCAGACTTGTGGCCATGATGGGCAATGTTTATTTATGTTGGGTCCAAATATGTCATTGTTCATTTATACGCTACTTAGCACCTGACAAAGCTCTAGTCACATATTCACGACATAGTAGAAAAAGTTCTTTAGTATCACTCTCAGCTTCATTTTCAAGCAGCAACTGCACCTCAGCCAGTTGCTGTTCATTGAGTGGACATGGAAATTCAGGGACCGCTGTTGCACCATCCACATGTCCATCATACTCAGCAGCAACGTCCCAGTCAATGTCAGGCTGTTGGATGTCCTTATTAAAACAAAAACAAGAAAATTCAGCAGTTACTGCACAAATAAATATTACAATAAGTCTTATATTGAGTTATGTGACCTAAAATGATACATATTCTACACAAAGGTTTTTGTTTAAGGAAAGTCCCCTGAAATGTCTGTCACATTATACCCTGGAAGAGTTACAGTAAGATTGGAGGAAGGGACATGAACATTAGTTTGCAACACACATTTATTTTATGATGGGGTTACTAGCAGATCAAAGCTGCAATCAGGTATAAGGTTTTAAGCATTTCCCAGAGTGAAATCACAACTCACCTTCCCTGTTAGGAATAATATTTAAATAACAATTAAAATTAACATGCATGCATTTGGACAGAAGAAGGAAAATAAAGGGCATCATGTAACCTAACAATGTGAACTCCCAGCTGAGGTTGAAACTATGAAGCTCCCTGCTAAGAGACAACAGTGTTTACCGCATCACTTTGTAGCTTGAGATAATAAACTAACAAGTAGAAATAAATGAGGCCTCAGTGTTTCCCACAGGTATCACAGTAGCCATTTGTGTACTGTGATACAGTCACTATCATTACTATGATGATATATCTTAATATTACAGTTGCCATTTATGAATTTATATTATAGCTGTATAGGCCAATTTTTTGGAATTTTGGTCTGCAATGTAAATAACATTTTCTGTACTTCAAATACACTTTTTTGATGATCATAAAAGCTCAGACATAGTGTTTTACAAAATGTTTCTACATCCCAGCTGGACCCGAATGTCTGGTACCAGATTCCTCCTCAGGTTCTACCTTCTACACACTATATTTAACCATAAATGTTCGATGCAAAGCACCTCATGGATGTTGCTGTGGATTTTATTATAGTCACCTGATCATTGTTATTTCATGGTTAAACATGGCAACCACTTAGAACAGCGCAAAGAAAGTGTGAAAATGTTCAGAGTTTATTAAATGTGTAGATCAGAGGGAAATGTTCAGTTTTAACCTGCACTCTGTTGGCTTCAGCTCACATCTTTTATTCTTTATTCAGATTGTGGAACTGCAGTTTGTCAAAGATCAGCTGTGATTCTCTGGTAATGGCGCTGAAGTCCAACCCGTCCCATCTGACAGAACTGGACCTGACCTTAAACAACCTGAAGGAGTCAGATGTTCAGCAGCTGCTGGATCTTGTCAAGAGTCCAGAATACAAACTGAAATATATGTAAGTAGATGGTTGGAGTGAGTCCAGCTGCTGTCAGCAGAACTGTTTTGAACCCAGTTGGTACCAAAGCAGAGCTTCAGTGTTTCCAGTAAAGGTGCAGCTTCTCAGTGGGAGGAGA
The DNA here is from genome assembly GCA_037039145.1 of Fundulus diaphanus. Lineage (NCBI taxonomy): Eukaryota > Metazoa > Chordata > Actinopteri > Cyprinodontiformes > Fundulidae > Fundulus > Fundulus diaphanus. Next base: position 44,667,004 of record CM073139.1, on the reverse strand, counting down.
ATGCCAGGCTTTCTGATTGGACAAAAAGACATCAATCAGGCAATGAGAGAAGCCAGCAGCTTGTTGTGTGCCTGGGTTGGTGTCAATGTGAAGGCGGCCGTTGTTGTATTCATGTCTCCAGGAAATCCAGCTGACAGCCTTCCAACATGTCTTGATAGAGTGGTCCTCACTGATTAACCTGTGGGAGCATCAGATCTGATCTCACACTCTTTGTTCTCTCGTTTTATTAGGAAATAGCTGAGCAATTTCATTTTAAACCCTATTTGTTCAGGATTATTTTTACTTAGGGAGCTCATGTAATACATAAGGAAACAAACACCACCTCTCATATCAGAAAAATCACAGAGATACATATTCATATTGGATTAATATTATCAAAGCACATCTGAGTTCAGCAAACTATAGAAGGTAATTTGCGGGGGAATTTTACTTTACAAATTACTAATATGGCACATTCACACGGGATTAGAAACACAGACAATCTCCATAATCATTACAAATCACATCTGATCCCTAGATAAATTTTATCCCAATCGAATAGGGCTTTAGTCACAGCTCTGAGATCAGTCTAACTGCAGCCTGGAAATCACTAGGTCTCATGTCACAAGCCATCATTACATTTCAGAATCAGAATGCCTTTTACTGTCATTGTACAACATGGTCCACACATGTACAAAGATATTAAAGTAAGCTCCAGCCAGTGCAGTTATCAAAAAGTCAGATTGTCAAAAATATAAACAATATAAACATTAAGAGGTAAGGTGTATGTAATGAATCTCACGAGCCAGACCTGGCAATTCACACAACAAGAGCATGTTTCAAATACTTTATTAAAAGTCAAGGTGTAGCCTAAATGATGAGCCTCTGGGAGAGAAACTGCAAGAGAGAAAGGAAGGTTAGTGACTGGGAGTTTGCGAGGGGAAATATTAGCTGCACTGAAGAAGAAACTAACCTTAACTGGATTCGTAAAGATCGTTGAATCCAATGCTGAGTTCTTTCTCCTGAAGGAGTCAGGCGATGTGGGAAAAACACAGAGGCAGTCTAACATCATAGACGGGGGATCGAAAGAAGGCAGAGGTACAACAGGGGGAATCCAGCAGACAGAAAGGGCAGAGCTGAGAGACAGAGTCGAGAGGCAGGCAGGGGTCGATGTACAGAAACTGAGAACCAGAGGAGTAACCAACAAGGGCAAGGCAACAGGCAGGAATCCAAAGACGATCAAAAGTCGAACACAGGCAGGCAGGCTAGGAATGCTGGAAGATCTACTCACACTGGAGTTTTTGAGAATCTGTTACTGGCACACAGAATGAGGTAGACTTAAATAGTGCCAAATGCAGGTGCCAGTAATCAGAGCCAGAGCAAGCACCATACAGAAGGCTAAGACAGACAACAGAAAAGTAATTACAGCAAAAGCTGTGATCATTACAGTGTACAGTCCTGGGTTTTAGGTACATTGCAGAAATAAGATATGTATTTAAAATATTTACACTGTAGGATAGAAACTGAAAATATCTTACATGGTCACAATTGGACAGTTTTTTTGCTGTTGCTTATCATTGCCTGTGTGAGTTCAGGGTGGTTATCGCCTTAGAGAAAAACTGTTCCTGGGTCTGTTTGTTCTGGACCTAATACACCTGTAGTGCCTCCCTGAGGACATTAGGTCTAACAGTTGAAAGCCAGTGTTGGACCTGCATTTACTGATAGTTGTGGCTCTGCTGAGGCAGCAGGAGTTGTAAATGTGCTGGTGAAGATTCTCAGTCATCCAGGTCATGGTCATTCCAAAAAAAGTAAAAAACAAAACAACTGGACTTTTTTCCGAAGTTTGAAGACGTTTCGCTTCCTATCCTGGAAGCTTTCTCAATTCAGAAAAGTTGAAATGAGATTTTAAATTTTTTGAATTAAGAAAGCTTCCGGGATAGGAAGCAAAACATCTTCAAACATCTTCAAACTTTTTTGGAATGAGTTGTAAATGTCTATCAGAGAAGGGAGAGGACAATCTTTTGGGCTTACTTTACGACTTTTTGGAGCATCTCCCTGTCTGCAGCAGTGCTGCTGCCGTACCAAACTGATACAGTATGTCAGCTGGCCGTCAATGGACGATCAATAGAAGTCTAGTTTGTGCTTCCTGAGGACTGGAAGGAAGTGTAGCCACTGCTGACACTTCTTTTTGATGGCTGCAATGTTCTCAGACCAGGTGATGTCAGAGAAGATGGGGACACCAAGAAAATTGGAATCTACTCTCCATAAGGAGTAGGTTCACCACAAATAAAAAGGGAGGCCGGGTCAGTGGTTCCTGAAGATGATGATGATTTCTTTTTTTCTTTGTATTCAGTGCAAGTTTATTCACTGAAGAATTTATTGATCACAAGGTTGTTTTTGTGGGCTGAGCTGCAGTCGTAAGTGAAACAGTATCTTATTCACATATTTATTCTGCCATGGGTAATGGAGACATTGAAATCAGACTAATATCCAAGAATGAAGATCTGGAAATGACTGTTTGACGATTAGACAATGGTTTCCTAACTGATGTGCAGTTCAGTGAAACATTTTAACCGATCCTTGAAAATCAGCCTGTTTTGGTCTGGTTACCTTTATGTTGATCTTTCCTTTTATATAGTCGTTCATCCCAGTCCTGCTACATTAGTCCAATAAGTGCAAAGGCATAGATTGAAGTTGTGCTAATGATAATAGACACATTCATGACACATAACCTAAACGAAATCTGATTTTCTTAATTCCTGTTTTCTGTGTCCCTTCAGGTATTACATTGAAGATGAACCGTTGTCGATGGAACATTGTAAGTGCTGACGCTGTGTTTGTGCTGAACTTGGTGATTTCCAAAAAAATATATCCAGTTATTTAGTCATTTGTTAAGGACATGATTGTAACAGACAGGACAGTTGATTCTAAGGACCAGGAAGCAGAGCAGGCCCAGGCTATAGGCAGTATTGGCACCATGGATTCATTTTTAAGTGCATTTAGATTTTTGTTTGTTTTCTCTTTCTTACTAACAGCCCACAACTAATACTGCTTGGTATACCAATATTTTGTGAAATATCTAAAAGCCACTATGGCTTATATAAATCAAATTAGTCTTCTGCTGGCCAGACAGGACAGAGTCCTCTACCAAGTAGACAGAGACACTGCTGATGCTAAGCACACACCAACCACTCCAGTCTGTTTACAGGGAAGCAGTTAAGCGGCATTGAGGGTGTCACTGATCCAAGATACAGAATAAAAGAAGAGGATGCAAACAGATCAAATAGAGAGGTAATTATATTTTTTTTAATCAGTAATTAATGTTTTGTTGCTAGCTATCGTAATTGGAGCAGAAATTGAAGAGAGCATAATGTTTCATGCAGCAAGTGAGCTGTTAGCTAAAGCTAGTTTACTTTAGAGCAGGGGTGCTCAATACATCGATTGCAATCTACTGGTTGATCGCAAAGAGTGTGGATAGATCACATGACATTAAAAAGTAGGGGATCCATGATAGGCTATAATCCATCTGTACTATGACATTTGTCCTTATTGACATACAGGGAAGCCAATCTGGTGTCACATGGGTCGGCTCCCTACACAAGCTCATTAAACCATGGTAACTTGATCTATTCCCATGAGTCTATCTAGCCTACAGTTAATTTAAAAGGAAATTTAAGAAAAGGTATAAAAATGTAAAAATGCAATACCTGGCCTGAGTAAGAAGCCTAAAACCTATCACTTCTATATGGAGTAGGAAGAGGATCTTTTTCACTATGTCACTGCGAATCTTTTTTGTTGCAGTTAGATAACTCAACAGATGTGAGTGACTCGGTCCGTGTATCTTTTGGTCATTGGATTTTCGTTTCAGAAACACGAATTAAAAAAAACAAAACGAATGGCGATTTGATTTTTGTTTTAAAATGAAAAAAAAAGGAAAACGAAATACAAAGCGTTTCTCTTTTTCATTGTCAATAAGGGAAAAGTGAAATTAGAAAATTGATTTGAGTTTCATTTTCCATTTCGGGTAACAAAAAACAAAAATGGTTTAAAACATAAACGAAAAAAAGGCTCGTTTGTTCGTATTCCGAGACCGGAAGTGGTCACTTATGCGTTGCAAAAGCACCACATTTTTCAGAATAATATGTCTTAAGAACCTCACGTAGATTTGATTTTAGACACGACTAAACAAGGCTTGTCATCCATACAAATCTCAATGCAGATATCCCAGGTGAGAGGGGGAGTAAGACGATATTCTCTAAGAAAAGTGAGGTGATTTTCCAATGAACATGGCTGAGTTTACTTTGGTCTAGCCAGCCGCCACTGGGGACATGCTGCTACTGCTACTTTCCAAAATAAAAGCAATGTGATTGACGTTTATCAACCTATTCTATTCTTTGTTTTGTTACACATATGCACGTCATTTGAAATAATTTCTTACAGCTTTATGTTATATTTCTTTATTATTCAGCCCTGCTGGTGAATATATAAATATATATTTTGGTCATAGTCACTTTTTAGCCTGAATAATTACAAAAAAAAAATAGCAAACAGCCTTAAACAGACTTGCTGCTGCGATGATTCGTATAACTGAGAATATGCACAGGGATATTAAAACAATTGGTTTTCCCAAGTGACCACTTTGACTTACAGACGACAGAATAAGATCTTGAGATGTTACTCATCAAAATCCATAAACATGATGTGGAATTTCTAAATTAAAGCCCTCCAAAATCTCTACATTGTCAATTTCACCTAAGTTGCTGACAATGTGGCTACTAAACGATACATTTTTAGGGGATACGGTCACTTCAGCTTGACAGTAGAACACCTTCAAATGTTGCTCAACAAATTTCATCAACATCTGATGTGGAATTTCAAAGTAAAAGCCCTTCAAAATCTCTCTATATATTCACTTTGACCTAAGTTGCTGATAATGTGTCTACTAACCCTTATGTTTTAAGGGAACGTTTTTGATTCAGCATGACAGTAGAACACCTCCAGAGGCTGCTCAACAAAGCTCATTAAGATTTGATGTTGAATTTCAAAAGACTGTTCCTACATAAGTATATACACTATATTGCAAAAGTATTCGCTCCGCCATCCAAATTTTTGGAATCGGGTGTTCCAATCATTTCAGTGGTCACAGGTGTATAAAACCTATGCATGCAGACTGTTTTCATGAACATTTGTGAAAGAATGGGTTGCTCTCAGGAGCTCAGTGAATCCCAGCGTGAAGCTGTGATAGGATGCGACCTGTGCAACAAATCCAGTTGTCAACTTTCCTCGCTCCTAAATATTCTTGAGTCAACTGCTGTATCATAAGAAAATGGAAGTGTTTGGGAAGGACAGCCACGAAGTGTTAGGCCACGTAAACTGTCAGAGTGGCGTCAGTGGATGCTGAAACACATAGAGCGTAGAGGTTGCCAACTTTTTGCAAAGTCAATCACTATACGCCTCCAAACTTCATATGACCTTCAGATCAGCTCAAGAACAGAACAGAGAGCTTCATGGAATGGGTTTCCATGGCCAAGCAGCTACATCCAAGCCTTACATCACCAAGTTCAACGCAAAGCGTTGAGACACGTTGTTTGGAGGGACAAATCACGCCTCTCCATCTGGAAATCTGATGGACGAGTGTGGGTTTGGTGGTTGACAGGAAAACGGTGCTTATCTGACTTCATTGTGCCACGTGTAAAGTTTGGCAGAGTGGGGATTATGGTGTGGGGTTGTTTTTCAGGAGCTGAGCTCTGAATGTTTCCACAGACTAAGACATCTTGGAAAATTCCATGTTCTCAACTTTGTGGGAACAGTTTGGAGCTGGCCTCCTCCAACATGAGAAAAAAAAAAATAAGAATAAAAATACAGACAAAATCGAAGTAGGCAGATGATGTCATATGCACATTCACTGTGATATATATATATATATATATATATATATATATATATATATATATATATATATATATATATATATATATATATATCACAGTGAATGTACATGAGGACATGGATGGAAAAGTTTGGTGTATAAAAAACACACACATATATATATACTGTTGTTAAACTTTACGGTTGTTTCAAGTTTTTGATCCAATTTCACATTTTGAAAAGTAACAAATCTGTTATCAAAAGAAAAGTATTTATTGAACCTGAATGTTAAGGTGTGTTTTCAATTGGTTGCATTCTTCTTCAACAATAGCTGCATGCTACCCTTTCAGAATATTAACAGTGACAACATTAGATGTGGATGATATTTGTTGAGCAACATCTGGAGGTGTTCTACTGTAATGTTGAAGTGACAGTATAAACTGAAAACGTACGGTTCAATACTGACAGCAACTTAGGTCATACTGACTTAACATAGAGATTTTGGAGGGCTTTTATTTTGAAATTCCACATCATGTAGATGGATTTCAATGAGTAACATCTCGAGATCTTAATCTGTCATCTGTAAGTGAAAGTAGTTACTTTGGCCAACAAATTTATTTAGTGTCCCTATGCAAATTCTTATTTATCCAGATAATTGTAACAGCAAACATGTTTAAGCTTATATGCTGTTGTTTTAGTAGTTATTTAGGCCAAACAGTGACCAGAATATATATTTCCATATTCACTAGCAGACCTCAATAATAAAAAATATTACATAAAACGAAAGAAATTATATAAACTAACTGTAGTCGACATGTGTAAAAAAAATTATGACAAAATAGGCTGAGGCAAGTCAAACTTATTGCTTTTATTTTGGAAAGTAGTCTCAGGAAGTAGTAACCGCATCCGGTCTCCGGAATATGAACAAACGAGTCGTTTTTCCGTTTCTGTTTAAAAGCATTTTTGTATTTTATTACCCGTAATAGAGAATTAAATTCAAATAATTTTTCTAATTTTACTTTCCCTTTTTGACAATGAAAAAGATAAACGTTTTGTATTTCGATTTTCTTTTTTGTATTTTAAAACAAAAATCAAACGGCCATTTGTTTTTGTTTTTTTACTTCCTGGTTATGAAACGAAAATCCAATGACCAAAAGATACACGGACCCTCAATGGTCCATGTATCTTTTGGTCATTGGATTTTCGTTTCAGAAACACGAATTAAAAAAACAAAAACAATCCGTGTATCTTTCGTTCTTTCTATTTTCAATTGCAAATCAAAAAACGAAAAACAAAAAATGAACTGGTTATTTTGTTTTTTGTTTCATATACTTAAACCAAAAACGAAAAACAAATTGGTTTTTCATATTTCAATTATAAGCTCAGATCAAAAAAACAAAATGGAAAAACGGACAGCAAAGCAGAATTTGATTTTAATATTTAATCGGTACAGTTTACGTGACCCGGAAACAGCTGGTTTGCGACTTCAGTGAAGTTAGAAAGCCATTCAGATTCGACTTTTCCGGACCAATAACTCATCTGCGGATGATTTATTCTACAGAACAGACACCTCTCTGTAACCACAACAAGGCAGACAGTGAGCTACAACCGTAGTTTCCTCAAAACGAGTCTCCCACCGCGCTGGGAGAATTACATTGGACCCAATGCAGAGCTCGCTGCTCCACAGATGCTTAGGGACCGTCTGCAAGTTGCAACCCCAGAAACATAATCAGAGAGAAATATTCAACAGCGTCAGCAAGGAGAGGTGGATTATTATCAAATTCATTTCATATGTATCTGATCTCATGTATATCATACCACATTTATTGGATTTGAAAATATTAAATTTTTTGAGGAATTTCCCAAAGCCTAAATGGCAAATGGCACCTACTTAAAGGACAGGGAATTTTTTGTGTCAGTAGGTAACTTTACATCAGAGATGAAAGAAATCACATGTGGGGTTCCCCAAGGGTCCATCCCGGGTCCCCTCCCATTCAATATCTACATGCTCCCTTTAGGTCAGATCATAAAAAACAGCAACAGGTACCATATCTATGCAGACGACACACAGCTCTACATCACCATGTTACCAGGCGACTATGAACCAGTTCAAGCACTGAGTAAATGCCCAGAAGAAATCAATGCATGGATGTGCTAAAATTTTCTTCAATTGAATAAAAACCAAACTGAAGTAATAATGTTAGGACCAATAGAGGAGAGATCAAAAGTTAGCACACGGCTTCAGACCCGAAATCTGGGTGTAGTGATGGACTCAGACCTGAAGCTCCAAAAGCATCTAAAGACAATTACAAGGTCAGCTTTCTATCACCTGAAGAACATTTCCAGGATTCAAGGACTAATGTCTCAACGGGATCTGGGAAAACTAATCCATGCGTTTATTTTTAGTCGAATTGATTACTGCAACGGTTTTTTCACAGGTCTGCCTAAAAGGTCGATAAGACAACGGCAGGTGACTTGTTGTCTAAACCTGCCATTGGCAAGTTTGATTTATCTAGTTACAATCCCTGATTTTATTTCCTCAGAATAAGGCTGTGAAAGGTCCATGCAACAACATGTAATGCTGGTTCACAAAAAAGTAGACATACATTGACTATTTTAGATCTAAACTTACTGTTTTGTGTAACTAATCCCTGTGGCTCTACGCTTCTCCAGGAGTGAATGCTGCTTGTCGGGACTTTGATGCAATCAACTGGTTTTCTTATATAGGAACATTTTTGACCAATCTGTATAATCTGACCCAATCTGTATAATATGATTGAACTTAACTTTGTAAAGTGCCTTGAGATGACATGTTTCATGAATTGGCGCTATATAAATAAAATTGAATTGAATTGAATTGAATTATGTTTAGAAAATGCCATTCTGGATTTCACTTAACTTTAGACTGATTTTTTTTTCTTTTTATTATTTTAGATTTCACTACTAAACAACTATTGATGTTTGTAAATTCCAGGCTCCATCAAGCTTCACGCCAGAGGTGGAAACTCAGCATCCGCAGGTTTCATACAGGTATGCAACACTGTTGCTGTTAAAACTGATAATGTGTCCATTTCACTCAAAAAACATTGCACATATTTAACTTAAACATTTATTGTAATGTACCGAGAACCCGACAATACAGCCAGACACGGTGTTATGCTTAAAAGGTGTATTGAAAATAAAACAAATAAACAAAACTCGATGCTAGCAGATTAAAGTCGGGGGTAGAGCAAGAGAGATGAAGTGCAGACAGCAGTCTGCTTTTAACAGGTGAAGACAGGATGTATGTGCTGGAGACAGATAACCATAGAAAAATATGGTCAGCAGACAAGCAATGCCAAACAGGCCAGCTGGACAGCTACTCACACTAAAAGGCTTTCAACATCTGGCGGAGACTGGCTGTGAGAGGCAAGTACTGTATACATACATAGGCACAGGTGAATACCATGTAGGTAATTAGGATAAGCACAGATTTAACTTTTCACACTAATTAGTGGAGCGGAGAAGAGTAGAGAGTGTCATACAGCCAGCCGGCCCAAAAAAGAAAAAGAAAAATCAGATTCATAACATTGATTGTTTAGTGGTGTATTGATGTGAAATATTGATGATTTTCTTTCTCTTTTATAAAGCTTCTAGTTAGGGTGGCTTAGGTTACCCTGAGCTATCTCTGTAAATGGTAAATGGACTGAACTTATATAGCGCTTTTCCAGTCATGCTGACCACCCAAAGCGCTGTACACTATAGCCACATTCACCCAGTCGCTCTCACTAACGCGCACACATTTATACACCGAGACGCAGCTCGGTAGGCAACTTGGGGTTAAGTGCCTTGCCCAGGGGCACATCGACATGTGGCAAGGGGAAGCTGGAATCGAACCCACAACCTTCTGATTGCAAGACGACTACTCAACCCATCAAGCCACAGTCGCCCGCCTGTAGTTATGCCACAATAGGCTTAGGCTGCTGGAGGACATCAGGGTCTATTTTTCTCACTCTGCTGAGTTCTCCTACTGTTCTCCAATTTGCACTGTTTGTTGGTATTTCAACTTTTAACTTTTTGTTCTCTCTGTCATTTTTCATTTCATAGTAGGAACACCTGGTCTGGCGTTCTGTTAGCTGTGACATCAACCAGGGGAGGCAGATCATCCACTATCACCATATAACATAGAAAGGATTGCTGGGTCAATGTGTGCTTCTGTGCTCATTTGTCTCTCTTGTTGTGTCTCTGCTCTGTCTTCTTTAACCCCCAGTGGGTCGAGGCAGATGAACGTTCACACTGAGCCTGGTTCTGGTTCTGCTGGAGGTTTTCCTCCCTGTTAAAGGGGAGTTTTCCTCTCCCCTGTCGCTTCATGCATGCTCGGTATAATGGATTGTTGCAAAGCCATCAGCAATGCAGACGACTGTCCGCTGTGGCTCTACGCTTTTTCAGGAGGAGTGAATGCTGCTTGTCAAGACTTGATGCAATCTACTGGGTTTCCTTAGATAGGACACTTTTTTGACCAATCTGTATGATTTGATTGAATTTCACTTTGCAAAGAACCTTGAGATGACAGGTTGTGAATTGGTGCTGTATAAATAACATTGAATTGAACTGAATTGAGTTTAATTGAATTAAACTGATGGTTTAGGCATTGTAAGACAGCAAACCCAACTACATGCTTGGGGCTAAATAAGGAACCAGATTTTAGCATTCACTATGAATTGGCTTGGAATTGGCTTGGAAGAAATCAGTAAGTGTCATGATTTGCGGTTGTTGAGGACCAACGGTGCAGCAGAAGCGACACAGAGCCATCACAAAGGGTAAGGAACTTTTAATGAAGGACTTCGGGTAAGGGTTACAAGGGTGACGAGGAAATAGAATTGGCTATTAACTAGCTAAGGTTGACTATCGACTAACTACAGATCCAGCCAGGACTAAATTTCAAGAACGGAACAGAAGGACCCAGTATTCAGCCAGACAAGCAAAGTGTATGATTAAGAAGGTTTATTAATGGGCAGGTTATGAGAGGGACACGGAATGACGGACTGGTATGTAAAACCAAACATGGCAAGACAGAGTATGTAGTCGCAGAACAGTCCTAAGTCAAAGAAACGGTTGATAAGCTGTGCGAGACAATCCAAAGCAGAATCCAGGCTCAGAGTCGGGAAACGGATACAGATACGGTACACAAACAGGCTTAAGGCTAAACAAGGTCAGGCAGGTTCAGTAGTCTGGTTCGGTATACAACAGGCAAGGTAACAGAAATGATCAGGTTAGCTCAGTAAGTCCTGTGGAAAACACAGGTAGGCAGTCAGACTCAGGCAGGAAAGACAGATATTCAGGGAACAGGCTGGCTCAGATGACTAGAGGCAAAACGGGTCAAGATCAACAGGCAGTCAGAATATGCTGGATACAACTCACCGATTGGCTCGTAAATGATCTGGCACTGATGACAGGTCTGAAGGCTGGTAATATAGGAACTAATGCAGGTGGATCAGATGAACGGGTAATGAGAACTGGGTGGAGCTAAGCACGTGTTTGAAAGAAGTGATCAGACCAGGCATCAGTGCCGAGATCGTGACACTAAACAGAAACCCGGAACTTAAATACACTGGGGATAATTGAACTAAACGCGACACAGGTGTGGGGTAATCACAGGGTAACACAAACGACTGGAAGGCAACTTAGGAAGAGGAACTACAAGGGCGTGAAAAACAGTAACTAGAACCATACACAATGTCAGAAAACATGCACGATCCCATGAACTAAACTAATAGATAATCAAAAGCTCCTAGGTGTCATGACAGTCTGAATCAAGGAGGTCTGGAAGCTGCAGGAAACACAACTGCCGAGTTGGATGAGTTGGATGGAGCAGTGCGCTTGCGCTATGAGAAGGTTGCAAGTACCTGGTTCGATCCCCACAGCCTGCACGCTGGGTACCTGAGCAAGACCCTTAATCTCAGATTCCTCCCAGGCACGGCACAGTGGCAGCCCACTACTCCCCAAGGAGATGGGTTAAAATGCAGAAGTGAATTTCTTCATTGTGAGATCAATAAAGTTCAATTATTTTTATATTATTTTTTTATTAATATATCGTTGCAGTCCAACACTGTCCAAGCAGGATAGAAATTCTCTGGAGGATGTACTATTAGAATTGTCAATATCATCCACTCATCGTCTTCCACTTATCCGGGGTCGGGTCGCGGGGGTAGCAGCTTCAGTAGGGAGGCCCAGACGTCCCTCTCCCCAGCCACTTGGGCCAGCTCCTCCAGGGGAATCCCAAGGCATTCCCAGGTCAGCAGAGAGACAGCGTGTCCTGGGTCTTCCCCTGGACCTCCTCCCGGTGGGACGTGCCCGGAACACCTCACCAGGGAGGCGTCCAGGAGGCATCCTGACCAGATGCCCGAGCCACCTCAACTGGCTCCTCTGGACGTGGAGGAGCAGTGGCTCTACTCTGAGCTCCTCACCCTATCTCTAAGGGAGAGCCCAGACACACTACGGAGAAAACTCATTTCGGCCGCTTGTATCCGGGATCTCGTTCTTTCGGTCACGACCCAAAGCTCGTAACCATAGATGAGGGTAGGAACGTAGATCGACCAGTAAATCAAGAGCTTTGCCTTTTGGGTCAGCTCTCTCTTCACCACAACGGATCGGTACAGCGGACCGGACGGACGGTCTTGTTCATGAATTGTCAGTATGAATATTAAAATCCCCCATCAATAGGGGATTTGGGGAAAAACATGAAAGGTGAGTAATAAAAGAGGAAGAGTCAGTTAAAAAGTCCGGATTTGGCTTGGGTGGCTGGTAAACAGTGTCTATAATAGATGGTGTGGGGCCAGTTATTTGCACAGTGGCTGATTTGAAGGATGTGACAGAAACACTCACAGGCGAGACTTTCCAGGTGTCCTGGAATAGCATCGCGATGCTCCCACCACGGGCCAAGACTGTCGGCTGACAGATGTAAACAAACCCAGTTAGATAACTTTCATTCGGTTGAGAGAAGTCATTAGGCTGTTGCCACGTTTCTGTCATACAGGGAAAATCCAACTTGTGATCATGGAAGAGGTCTTGGACAAGATGCCCCTTTCCAGTGAGTGAGTGGATATTTAGCAGACCAAAACTGACAATGGAGTTTTACTGTGTGAATGCTGAGTTTGTGCTAAGTTTGTGGGCTAACACACTGTGGTTCACAGCACAGTCAGGGCCAGGTGAAGGACGTTGAGTCCCTGCCCAGACTGAAGTGATCTGCGTTGAATTTCAAACATTCCCGGTGGCGGCTGCGCGGGGCCTCTGGCCCTCAGGGCCCATGGCCGGGACCACTTCAGCGTGGTCCCGGCCTGCTGCCATCAGACTGTTGAACTGCTGAACTGCTGAAGTATAAAAACTGTGTACCACACTCGACTCGCTGATTTGCACATTTGCACATTGTATCGTATCCTGCAAAATCGCTGCTGCACCTTACCCGGAAACGTACTGCAAAACTGTGTACAATGCAACTGTCTACTTTTAAATCACTGCTGCACCTTACTGCATATTTGTTTACATTTGTTTTACATTGTTTACATTTCAACTGCCTACTGTTCACTGCTGCACTTTATCCGGAAGTCAATTGAAACTTATCCTGTAAGTGACTGCGATTGATCACTGCACTTTATCCTGTACTGTAATTCACCGCAAGGTATCCTGTAGAGTTACTGCAATCTTTCTGAGCTGTGTGAAAACGAAATTTCGTTCTGTATGCTGACAATAAAGAAAGTCTAAGTCCTCTTTCCTCGGGGGGGGGGGGGGGGGGAGGTTTCAGATTTCCTGTGATGGCCCCTCTTGGGCGCCCTGCTTTAGGGGCCCCTTTGGGAGACCTGGGTTATGGGTCCCCTGACCCCTGCCTCTGTGCTCGGGGAAGGCGGGTCTTTGGTTCTCCACAACCACTATCGAGCTATTTCCTTCTGGATAACTTTAAAAAAAAGAAAGAACAAAAAGAATTTCAAACATGAAGGTTGCGACAAAACCCTCGATGCACATATCTCCGGCTCTGGTAGACGATCTTCAGGTACAGCGCTAAAGGCAGCGACTCGGACAGGTGGAAGCAGAGCCACTGGAGCTCAGCAGCAGAGTACTGCCAGAGACCGGTCACTGGTCTATGGATCACAGACTGGGCGAACCAGAGGATCGTTACCTCGCAGCTTGTAGATCCACATATTTATGTCAGACGTGGCAGAACAATGGGTGCTGGAGCAGGTAACAAAAGTCAGCAAGAGGTAGGATAAAGCAGAGCAGTTCCCTTGTTACTGCCAACAAGATTACTTTACATGCCATGAAGACACTTTTAGGATTTTGAGACAGTATAGGAATCAAAACTGAATTTTACAGAGGAATGATGAACCAGCATTCACAGGAGCTCCTGTCCTCTCATAATTAGTGTTCAGATATTGTTAGTTTTATTGTTTCATAGAGTCATTCTGTGTCTTACAGGTTCCGGTGTCCTGGTCCAGGTGTGTTCCAGTGCACTTTGACTGACCTGGTGTTTGTTACGACTCGGGAGGCTGACCTGCAGTATGGGACCATCCAATGGGAGGAGCGCCTCCTTCAACCAGTGGGCAAGATCCCTGCAGGGCCGCTGTACAACATCACATGTTCTAATGGGGCAGTCTGCCAGCTCCACTTCCCACATTGTGAAATACAAAACGGTAAGTTAAGGTAAAGACAAAAAGTTTCTGCCCTAAACACATCAAGGACATTTCTGGGAGCCTGGATTCTCCTGGTGTTGGCAGGTTTTGTTTCCAATTTATAGTTTTAACATCTGCTCAAATTATTGCCTTATTTTTAAACACACTAGTGGTATCTTTGCAGTTTGTTGTCACATTTGTTGAAATTATTCCAAAGTATTGTCTTGTATAATTGGCAGAGTGACTAATAGTGTATTAAGAAAAAAGGTTGAAACTACAAACATACTCTCAAGATGTGAGATGTCATTTCTCTTTATCGCCTTTAAAACATGGAGGAACAATTCCGTTAAAAACTAAATCTAACAAACTAAATCCTGATTTCATGGAGAAATGATATTGTTTGATTCAGATTTCTACTGTTTCTACAATTTAATTACATGTAAACGTGTAAAATAAAAAATGTTGTTGTAAATAGAAAACATCTGCTACATCTGGTGGTCTGTATTTTCAGTGCTGTCCATCGATGGTCTGCTGTCTGTCGTTCACATTTCCACTGATGATGGACTGAGCTTCTTGGAGCCGCTGGAGATCACTGACACTCATGTTATTGTGGAGGTCTCTGATCTTTCACCTTTTGGTCTGGTTTGGGACTTCATGAAGAGGTTTATTGAGAGAAAAGATCCAGTGGCAAGCCATGTCCTGTTGTATCACAGACCACCGAAGCCTACAGCACAGAACCAAAAGCTCTTTGTGTTTCTGCTGCCCAGGAACATCTCAAAAGATCAGGTAAGGATTTTATCTTTGTGAGAGAACTTTCAAATAACACTAAATACAGCAAAGAAATAACTAAAATAGATGGATGAACAGTTGAAATGCCAACAAGCTGCACAGTCGCACTTCTGAACATTATTTGATGTTAAATAAAATTTGAAGGTTTGCTGGTTATTTCTGGGACTTCTCTTTTGATTGTTAAAAGCACCTTTTTTGCAGGTTGACAAAGACTATAGAGAGTGGAAGTATCTCCAGGGCACTTCATATTGCAAACTCATCAAAGACCAGAGATACGTCCTTTCATGCCCAGGAGCTCCACAAGGCTGTAAAATCCTACCTAAGGTAAAATTTATTCATAAACATTCATTATTGTGACAGAAGCCCCCTTTAAACTTGTTCCCTAATCAAAAGCTTACAAAGTTCCCTAATCAAAATGCTTTTAACAATATTTTCAGCTATCCTTTTAGGACTATTATGATTAAAAAAATTCCTTCTATCTAAAACAGACCGTTTTAGATAGAAAACACGTCACAGGAAGAAATGTGTTCACATTTGAAATTGTTTTATTGCCTGTTCAGATTTAGACTTTGTGCTCTTTGTTTTCAGAGGGCGGCAGAGTTCGACTTATACTTTGGAAATCAATACCACCCAACATTTGAGATCCGTCTTCCTACCAGCACAGAAGAAGTGCCAATAAGAATTAACGATGAAACAGATCTGGTAGTCTGGGAGTATGAGGTTGATCTGAAAGGTAAAGTCTTCTGTAGTTTTGCTTCTTCTGGTTGTAGACAAAACAGAAGAATGGAGCAGATTTCAGGAAGTGAGTGCTCATGTTTAGGTCTTCATCCCGTGTTAATCTTCACAACTTAAGCAATTTCTGTTCCTTTGCTGTTTTTAAACTAATGAACATTCTGAAGTATGTAATACTGCTGAAGTTAGAGTTGATTAGAGAACAGATGTTATACAGCCACTGATGGAACCAGTCTGTGACCAGTCACGATTCTCAGCACCAGCAGACCCCTGATTATCAGTGGTGGTTCTTGCACGAACGTCACCAGGGTAAGACCCCCCCCCCCCCCCAACTGCTGCCCAAAACAAACCAAAATGTGCGAAATCATCTAAATTATAAGAATGGTACACAATGCATGAAAAACTATAATTTATTACCCACAGTTAGTACATAACTGAACATGTGGAAAACTTGTTAAGGGTGCGGCTGATGAGTAAAAATGTCTATGTTCCCCTCACAGCGGCCTAAGCATATAGACCAGTTCACGCGTGACGTCAGCGCTACATCCGGGTCCCGCGGGTAGGCAGAAACAGAACTGTTCTCGTCTACTACATGACAAAACGGGTGATTTAGAGCGTACTTTTAGTTAGTTTATTTCTGGAATCTAAACAATGCCTAAGACTTGTTGTGCTCCCGGTTGCACACAGAGGCATTCCAAATCGTCGGATGTACGTTTCTGTCGTTTACCGAAGGACGAAGAAAGAAGAAAGAAATTGATAATTTCAATGAAAAGAGCGCAGGCAGGCAATCTCAATGGACTGGGGGAGCCATCATACCCCGACAGAATATGCAGTCTACACTTCATCTCCAGTAAATACAACTTAATTTTGCACTAGTCATTGTTCTACTTAAATAGCGGCGGAGGGGAGATGGCGATCGCTACACGGGGCCAGGAGAAGCGGAGTCGATGCGCTGCAGCAGCAGCACGCCGCATCATTTTAGTTTTCTTTGTGCAATCAGTGTGACAGCGACTGCATTACGCCCCTGTTTACGCTGCAACGTCGCCGACACCCCCACCAATTTTAATAAGACAAAAACACCAAAATAATCCGTAGTGAACAATGTTTTTTTTATCCTACCGGTGGCGGGTCTTCCTCTCTGCTGAGGCGCTGTGTGTCAGACTCCGCTTCGTATGTTACACAAACATATCTGAACATCCATCCATCCATTTTCTGACCCGCTTAATCCCTCATGGGGTCGCGGGGGCTGCTGTCTATGTCCCGATATGAAATAATTGTAGCCGTCCAGTGGTTTCATGCTTCCATGCTCTCTCGTCTGTACTGGCCTGCGTGTTTATAAGGCAGCTGTATATGTCGCCGTACGGAACACTTGGCCAGCATTTCACAGACTCGCTCCGTCCCTTCAGGCTTTTGCTGTGTGGATCTGGCAATCTGATACCATCAACCATCAACTTACTCTTAAAACGATCTTGTGATACGTTATCTGAAGAAGAAAAATACGTGGAGAACTCGTCAGTTTCTCTGTTTGCATCCGCCATTGTGTTCGCCTTTTGCCAACCAGTCCGGGGCGCATGCGCGAAAAACCCGAACAAAAACAATAACAATGAACTGGTCTTTAGCAGCATAACTATAGAGATAGCTCAGGGTAACATAAGCCACTCTGACTATAAGCTTTGTCAAAAAAGAACGTTTTAAGATTAGTCTTAAAAGTAGACGGGGTGTCTGCCTCACGGACCAAAACTGGGAGTTGGTTCCACAGGAGAGGAGCCTGATAGGTAAAGGATCTGCCTCCCATTCTACTTTTAGAGACTCTAGGAACCACCAGCAGACCTGCAGTCTGAGAGCGAAGTGCTCTGTTAGGAACATACGGGGTAATCAGAGCTCTAATATTAAGAGCTTTATACTATCAGATCTCTGAAAAACGGAAGGCTTTTTAGTAAATGCTTTGATCTGTTTGAGAATAAAAAAAATTGCATTTGTCAAGCTTGAAAGGTACAAATGAATGTCCTAATTTTTTTCTTCACTCTGGGGAAGGATTATTTATAATTTTAACAAAGTTGTACAAAATTAGAAAGATTTAAAAAGCAACATTTTGCACATGGAGTTGTGGCCATACACTTTAATTTAGCAAAAGCAATAATGAGCCATTATAACAAAGAGCTTTTGATGCAATCTCTACCAGACCAACGTTTCTGTTCTGCTTTTTCTGCCCAGATCCAAATGAGGTTCCACCAAGTGTAAAAGTCCAGTCAGAGGTGAGGTTGGTCTTCTTCTTAGTTACAGATTTGCTTTTACTTTAAGCAGAGCAAGATTTTCTAACATGAGAAGATACGTGTAAAGAATAAAAACCAAAGTGCTGAAATAAAAAATAAATAATGTATTGGCCAATTACATAATACTTGTAAATTACTACGTATCCATTTAAAAAAAAACAATGGTTAAAACTGCACAGATTTAATCATTTGACTGTTACACTTGCAAACCCTTCAAAACATTGATTCACAGACTTGTGTTGAGGCAGTTCATGTTTGACTCAGTATTGTGTCCCATCCTTTTAGTGGAAAGGTACTCACGTTGTTTTATTCTTATTTAATTTTGGATTATTGTTTCTTCCAAGCAGAGCTTCGCTCTACAGGAAAACTTCCTGAAAATTCTGGAAGAGTTGGGCGACGAAGAATTTAAAAACTTTAAATGGCGTCTGATGCAACTGCCTAACAAGTGCCTCAAAAAAGATCAACAGACTTTTTCAAAAGAGAATATGGCGGATCGCTTGGTGCAGCATTATAGCTCAGAAGAAGCTGTGCAAGTCATGAAGACAACATTACAGAAAATGGGCAGAAATGACCTTGTGAACCTATTATAAAAATTGAGAACTGGAAAAATGAGCTTTGAGTTTATGTTGTTCTGTTCATGTTTGTTTCTGTAATTTCCATCGTTCTGTTTCAGCTATTCTATCTGCAAGAGGTTAGTTTCAAGCTAAAAAGCTTAAACCTTTCAACTTCAAATATCAATCATTGAATAGCTGACAAAAAGTTAAAACTCTGTTATTTTGGTTTAATAAGTGAAATGGGTTTTTAACTCACGTTCTTTTCATCTGCTGCCAGCACCAAAAGACAATATTAATACCAAGTCTGCAAAGAATTTTCATAAAGAGATTCTATTGATGAGTAGGACTCTGAATTTTAAGACAACAGCAGATGAATGAACAGGTCCCACTAAAAAGTTATTTAGAATTTATTTTAATTTCAATTAATGTCAAATGCAATCTGCCTCCAAGTAAAACCAGAACATGATTCTGTATGAGTAACCATTGCCTCCTTGATCTGTAAAATAAAATAAATAAAAACACAGCAGAGGAGGATGGAAGAATAAATACCTTTCTGTAAGACTTGTGGCTCCATGGTTAAAGTGAGGTACACTTGGAGTCCTGTGGTCTGACAAAAATTTTACCTTTTGGCCTTAAAGATTAACTCACTCCAAATCAGCTTTTTTGTGTCTAAAAATCATCGGTGTGGAGTGCTAGGGGTAAACAGTGGTCGTGCAGTAAATTTCTATTTAATGTCGCTTTCTGTGGCTGTGGCGTAATTCTGATATAGTGACGTTGGTAGCTCTGCCCCCTTGGGGTATAAAAGCAACTCAGGCATAATATTTTTTTTATAAATAGTAGGGCTGGACGATAATTCAATAACAATATATATCAATCGATAGACGTGTGGCGCGATAGGAAAACATAGGGTCGATAAAACTTCGATATAGAGACAGTTTTCCTTCCTTCCTTTCAGCCTATCATATTAGTTGATGCTACAGTCACTACTTCCTCTCGACCAATCGTAATCGCGGACCCAGGCACGCCGTCACAAAGCGCCGCCCTCTCAAACCACAACACAGAGCATGTGAATATGTCGCAGCAAGGAGAGGCAGAGGAAATTGTCCCAAAAGGGTGTTTTACTAGTTCGCCAGTCTGACAGAAATAAACCAGTGATTTGTAAAACTTGCAAGGAACCGGTAAAAACAAAGTCTGGTAACGCAACCAACTTGTTTCATCACGTAAGCCGCTCACTACCGCAGCAGCGCGAGCTGTGCAGCCCCGGCGTGGCTGCGCGTCGTCGGAGGAATCTTCTGGAACTTATTCCAAAACAAAGCAGGTATAGCAGCTAAACTGGGCTCCCTTCTTTGTGATAAAATGACAAAGCGTCCAAGCGGCATAAGGACATAACGCATGCAGTAACATGCTTCATAGTGATGGATATGTCTGCTGTTCTCTGCAGCTGAAAACCCTGGCTTCAAACAACTTCTCGCCACTTTTGATCCGCGATATAACGTTTCGGGACGCAAATTTTTCTCTAACAGCGCTCCCTAAATTGTGCAACGAGTTCAGAGAATCAGTGCAAAATGAGCTGCAATCTGTGTCTTCCCACGCCATGACCTCTGACCTCAGCCCTGCGTCAGCCTCTCAATTATGAAACCTGAGAAGTAACTAGTGTACTATTCCCACCTAAATAGGCTATTTTATTTATTTATTTGGTATATTTATTTTGGTCATTTTACTGGTCACCTTAGTTTATTCTTTGTCAGTATTTAATAACATAACTCAGGTCTCTTAAGTTATTTTTCTTTAAAAAAATTTGTGTTTGTGTTCTTTATTAAAATTAAATCATTTAGCAATATCATAAAATGTCCAGGCAGAGCTGCACATAAAATATGGTTTTAAATATTTTCAATAATTATCGATATCGATCAATATGCATTTTTTTTTATCGATAAGCTTTTTTTCTATATCGTCCAGCCCTAATAAATAGTTCCATCTTGTGCCTCCATAGCGAGCACTGTTGCACTATTCAGACCCTCCAGCGACTTTCTTCTGTGGTATTGGCCAATTTTATATGAAAGCCACCAATTAAACTGCTTTTTGTTCTCCAACTGTGTCTGCATGTGGGCCAAACACCTTAAAACCATAACAAAATGTTAATTACTAAGATTAGATTGACAATGTGTTTCTGGATTTCCCTAACCCATAACTATTTGAAAATATATGTCCAACTACAATGTGTCTGTATGTGTCTGCAATACACAAGAAGTTCCCTTTCAAGAAGTCTTCAAAGAGGTTTTTTTGTCACACATCAGTATTACTCCATAATCACACTTTTATTTCAAAATGTATGTAGCTTAATAAATGTATCATTCCAGTGTAGACATACCAGTAATGGGTCAAAGAAGCTGTGTTGT
Source organism: Fundulus diaphanus (assembly GCA_037039145.1). Classification (NCBI taxonomy): domain Eukaryota; kingdom Metazoa; phylum Chordata; class Actinopteri; order Cyprinodontiformes; family Fundulidae; genus Fundulus; species Fundulus diaphanus. The sequence goes on along the minus strand of CM073139.1, from coordinate 44,645,768 downwards.
CACATAGATATTATGTAGATAGAAAAATGTTTTGGTGTTCCACTGGGATGAAAAAAGAAGTTGTGTCCAAGTTTTAGATTTTCTAATTTGTTCTTGCTTTGTGAAAACAATTTGTAACTTATTTTACTTTTTGATAGGCGAATAACATCCAGTCACTGTAACGAACGGAACTGAACAGGTGGACTCAGTATTCAGGCCAACAAGCAGAATGTCTGTTTTAAAGACGTTTTATTGCTCTCAGACTGGCAAGACAGGGACAGGCAGGCTCAATGGTCAGTATGGCAGTCCAAAAACCGGTACACGAAAAGCAGTCCAAAAACAGGCAGAAGTACCGACAGGGATAAAGCAAGCTCGGATAATCCTAAGGCAGGTACTGGTCGGTGAAACGGTAAATCAGTCAGACAGGGCAGGAAAAACAGGTTCAGGGGTCAGGCTGGCTCAGAATCAGGAGGCAATCGGGTTTGCATCGACAGGTCAATCAGAAAAGAGAACGCTGGAACAAAACTCACCATGGGCTCGTAAATGATCTGGCTGAGAACTGAAGGCTGAGGCAGAACTATATAGTGGAGTGCACAGGTGAAACGGAGTGAAAGTAATTAATCAGAACAGGTGGAAGTGATCAAGGATGGGGAAGTGACTGAGGGAGCTGCCAGGACCAGTGGAAGGGAACAGAATCTAAACTAGGTATATACAAAACCAGAATAACATAAGGACCAAACCTAAGATAGAAAATAAAGCAGAAACTAACAGAGCACATGAAGAAAACCAGAACTACTACAGGGACAGGATAACAATACAAACTAATCTAAGACAGGAAAGCTAACTTAACCAAAATAATAACATTTACCAGAACCGTGACAGTCACAGCTGAAAATGTCATGGTGGAGGAACAGGGACACGGACAACATAATGTGTAGAAAACAATTTACTTTTTAGAGACACGCACAGTTTTAATGGGTAGTGAGGGATAAACACAGGAGCAAGATATGAAAAGATGTCCCCTAAAATAATAACCTTGACCCCTTACATTTGATCAGCTGAATAAAAGGCAAGTATGTCTGATCTCCCTCTACTCTGCTCCATGCTGTTTTTCTGCTGTCTGTTTCTACTTTCTGCAATTAACATGCGCATAACTAACGATTCCAGAATCAACTTGTCTCACTGTGAAGAAGAAAGAGACAGAGGTTGTGATTGCTGTCCTTCCCACACAGACCACAGACAGCTCTCTGATTGTCCACCACAGTGAACTGCTGACTGTACCACCACACCACACGTGGCTTTCTGCTCAGCTAATAATAATGTAATCTCCAAAGTATATACTTTTTTAATGTATAATGTAATAATTCCAGTATTTAAGGTTATGGATGTAATTAAAGAAATGTCTTGCGGTGATCTTGTGGTAGAATGGTTTATGGATTTCAGACTTGGACATGTTGAGCCAATCATTTCATGCTACCTACATACAACACTGAGACAGCAGTATTGCTTGGAATCTGTTATTTTGCTCATACAGACTTTGATGTTTTCAATTTTTCTAAAGTAAGGTCAGTAACCACATCTCTTGTAATACAATATTGAAATTAATAATTACAAAATGTCTCATCCTAGGGAATCAAAGGCCTGTTTCATACGTCCTCAAATCAGATGGATGTGTTGAAAAGCCTTTACATCATGAATCATTCCACTGCGGCAGTGAAACTGCGTCAGCTTAATGTTTGAAGTGGACTGACCTTTGGTGCATTACACTTTTACTTAATATGAAATTAAAAAACTCTGGAATTCAAACCTCTATGTATCAAAGTTAGTTATTAGTTAATTAACATATTAGATAATGAACAGGTGGCACCACAAACAGTTTCTGAGTAAATTAGTAAATTTCACTAGTCGTTTCACTATTAAGATCTCCCAGTTAGAACACATGATAATTAATCTACAGACTGTGTTTAGGGATGTCCCCATACGACTTGTTCATTTCTGATACAACTATATTACAGCTTGGAGTATTGACTGATGTGCATATAGACCTGATACAATATAAGCACAAATCATACATACTTTTATTACTCATTTTGTTCTCTGGACTGGTATAAAAGGCTTGATCAAGTGAAAAAGACTCAAACAGAAAGAAAACACATCAGGTATGAGAATAACTGACACATGGATTATTAGCCAAAGGGTTACATAAACTTTAAATAGAGGCAGAAAGAAGCAAATTATTTTTATCAGCTTTCTGATATTGGAGATTTAAGATGCAGGCCGACATATTTCAATATTCTTTTCTTGGCTGATATCTGACCGATTTCCTATATCAATGTTGGATTTAGCACATTCCTAACTGTAGTACATGTAAAACTTTTGCTTCATAATAAAATATGGAACCTCACTAGGTTTCACACATGCATGGACAAACTCAATAGTGTGGTGTCACATCATGTTCTGTAAAAAAAGAAAATGTAATTTTAAAACTAAACTAGCTGACCTGTGAAGCTGATCAATGCCACTGAGTGGACATCAGTAGTGTAGCTACTAAAACAGCCAGACTTCTGAGCTGCTGCTTCATAGAGTAAATGAGGAAGACTTTTAACAACTCAGCTATGACTGGACGTTTAATCTCTATTTAAAGTGCATAACTAGCTCTAATCACTGAATTTATTCTCAAAGACAAACATGCTTAAGAAGTTGATGAACAAATAATGTAAACCTCAGCAGTTTTGATCAATAGAATTGTAAAGTCACATGTTGATGAGCTTTAAATGTGAAATTCCACATCATATCTTAATGAAATGTGTTGAGTAACATCTGGAGGTGTTCTCCTGTCAAGCTGAATCCAAATTGTCCACTGAACACGTACTAAAGGTTTACTAGCAACATTGACAGCAAGCTAACATGTGAACTGTGGAGCTGGAATGTTCCAGATGCTGGAAAAGTGCAGAAATCAACGTTCCAGAGCCATTGTTCAGGAACCAGAAGCTGCTCTCAGATCAGTTTTAGTCCAGATGTTTGTGTTGCACTAAAAGCTGAAAAGATGAAAGCCATGAGTTGCTTTTAAAAGCAGAAGCTTCATGTTTCTACTGTGCTGTGTGTGATGTGTTGCCAACAATCAATGAGCTTCATGGAAGGAAAGAACGTCTGAGTCGCTGCTTTGATTTTCTTTTGCAGCTTTTCTCTGACTTCTAACTTCAGCTTTAAGCAACAGTTCTGGTTGCTGCTGAAGCTCAGAAATCTGATCCACACTTGGAGCTTTTTACTAAAAGCCATTTTCCATCAATACACACAGAACTGTTAGAGGCTTTTTCTTTGTGCTTAGAAATCAAATGGAGTTGATTCAGATCAAGTCCTGCTGGGTGCGCTCCATTGAGCCCACCTGAACACCACTGGATGGGAGGAGTGAAGATTTCAGAGCTTTCCCTCTAAAGAAGCACAGCTCTTCACAGCTCTGAGAGACATTTTCTTCACAAATCCCAGTCAGTGGCATCTGCAGACCTGATCACATCCAAACATCCCATTTTTCAGGACTCAATCATTTCATCTGTGCAATTGTTCCAGCTGCTGTGGGAAGAATCCAGCTGTGAACATCTGGAGCTTTAATGTGCCGCTTCTCTCCTCCCAAACATCCAGCCTCCACCTGTGGAGAACAGCTGGAAAACAGCTGCAGGTGGAAAGAAGGAGTTTGGACCAAGCTGCCTCCTCTCTGCTCTTTTCTCTGACTCTGACTTTAAATTCACTTTGATGGTTTGAAATGAAATCAGGGTTTCAACCTGGATCTTCAGAACATCCTCAGCTGATGCTGATTTTAACCAGAGACTGTCGACACTCTGCTCAGCAGCACTAAAATAAGGAGAACTAATTCTCTAGGAGCTCTAGTAATAATCTGCATTAGAACAACGGCTCATTTAAGCAGCAGCAGTGTGCTGATATTAAGGACTACAGTTTACTTTGTTACTTTGATGCATTTTTATCATTATCTGGTGTTAGTTTGTATTTTTAGTGGATTCTGGGTTTTTATCTTGTTTTTCTGTTTCTGTCTTGATGCCATAATTCCACCAAAGCATCAACTAATTGTTGTTTAGTGTTAAAGGGCTAAAAATGGTTAAAGTGCAGATTGTCATGTGATCAGCAGCTCCTTGCAGCTACTGAGCCTCTGACCTGCTGTGGAAGCAGAAAGGATGGACTTAGTTTTTCACTCACTGCTTCAGGGTTCTGCTTCTGGTTCTGTTCACTAAATAATGACCCAATGGAATCTGTGCTGCTGTTGTATTTCCCTCATTTTAAGAGCTGCTGAGGAACAGATGATCTTTTATTCATGTCCTGATAAATGAAAGCTTAGAACTGACTGTGGTTCTGCTCACTTTTTACCATCACTGACATGTTTGGATCATTTAAAGGCACACTATGCAACATTTTTCAGTTAATTAATGTGTTCCATACCGTTTTGGATGATTAAATGAGTCATTTCAGGTTGAACTAAGGTTTTCTTGGCCGCCCTGGTGGTCTGTGGGGGAAATACCGCACTTGCAACTGCAGGAGCCCTCGGTCCGCGCCCACAGGCTCAGAATCTCGTGCAAGAACGCGAGAGTCAGTCTTGCTTTACGGCGAGAACATGTTTGTTGCTAGCGCAGTGGCGATATCTGTACAGTTATCATGGCGGAACCAGCGATAAAACAGCGAAAGCCCATGTCGGAGCAGGCAAGAAAGAGGAAAAGGGCTCTGGACAGAAAGAGGAGTCGTACACGGGTGAACATCGGGCAAGCTTTTTCCGAATGGCGAGAGCTAAAAGAAAGAGAAGGCTGCAAGGCTGACGCGGACCTCGCGTTTCTGCTGATGCGATTGTAAGTAACATTGTAGGGTTTCCCTCACGCTACCGCCTCCCAACATTCCAAAAAAAAAAAACTAACTCGATATGTGCGCAAAGCTTGTCTCCCCCGCTCCGCCTCCGCCGGTCGCGCAAAGCTTGTCTCTTTCCCCCGCCCGCCCGGTCGCTCGCTCGCTCGCTCCGCCGGTCGCTCGCGGTCGCTCCGCCGGTCGCGCAAAGCTTGTCTCTTTCCGCCGGTCGCTCGCTCCGCCGGTCGCGCAAAGCTTGTCTCTACACCCCCCCCCCCCCCCCCCCCACCGCCGGTCGTCCGGTAAGCAAATTCCTAGGGGAAACACTGCATTGGAATGGTTTCTCTCTCTCTCTGTGTGCATGTTCACACTTTCACTTTCACTTTCACTGTGCGTTCGCCTGTCTGCTCAAAACAACCGCGCCTGGCTTCACTGAGAAACCAGGAGAACAGCTGAGCATATTTACGACAGTGCACTTTTACTTTCGCCCTCTGGGGGGAGCCTCGCTGGAAAATCAATCCCAGTTGCATAGTATACCTTTAAAAACGCAGCAAATGGGTTTAATAATCAGACATCATGCAGTTTATCTTTTCACCAGCAGAGGGAGACAAATCTCCACCAATGAAGAGTCCAGTTGGTTCCCAGTTAAAGCAGGTTGTGGTTCCATCAGAGCTGAACAGAACCTGGATCAGCAGAACAACAATGAAGCCATTTAAACAGCAGCAGAGTGTTTGTGTTCACACTGGGAGTCATGAGAAGGCTTCATGTCTTCAGACGTCAGCAGGTGAACTTTCCTCTGACTCCCACTCAGCCAGACCAGTCTGAGCAGTTCCTGCAGCAGGAAGCAACCAGCAGCTCTGTTCTCTGGGCTCATTTCTCCTCAGGACGCCATCAGGAAACATTTTCAGCAGAACTTCTCTCCTTTCTCATCAAGACTTCATCAACCTGCCTCTGATATCACTGCAGACGCTCTGCTGACTGTTTTAGTCTGAAAGAAAAACTACAAACCAGGTGAGCTGTGACGTCATCATCTATGCAACGTTCCTCAAAGTTACTTTCAGTTTGAACTCACCTGTCCAGGTGAGGCTCCCAGTCTGGTTCTACGATGGTTCTGTTTGGTCTCAGTCTGTTGTTCAGATCTTGTTCATCAGCACTTTGGACCGTCTGAACAAACTGTAAGTTTGCTTTGTTTCCTACCAGAACTTTGTCTTGAGGAACTTTCCTCTTTGTTTCTGCTCTCTGATGTCTGGAGAACATGTTCACTTCTGATTTCAGCACAAAGTTTAATCTCTGCTGTCTGAAGACTAATCTACAGGATTATTAGATTATTGATGAACTGGAACCAAACAACATGATGAACAGCTGATGTTTCTCTGTTTTCTTCACTCAACAAAATGCTTCATGTTTTATTTCCTGGAATCAAACTCTGGTCTCCCATTAAAGTCAGACACAACAGCTTCCTGCTGCTTCCTGTGAGTCCTTTCAAAATAAAACATCAATGTTAAAATGTTTAATTCAGTCAGATTATTAAATAGTTAATCTTTGATGCAGCAGATAATCCACTTGTAGGGTTTGATGATTGTGAAATAAAATAGTTGCTGATGTTCAGTCAGAGTGAATCAGTGTCAGTGGATGAAGTGTTGCTCCATGGCTCCATCTAGTGGACTGATAGAAGTACAGCAGCTGATGGCAGCTTCCTCTGCCTCTCACTGCTGTCTGACTGCATTCAACTGACACTGATATGAAGCAGAGAAGAAGAGCCAATCAGAGGAGGAGCAGCTGATCTTTTTCCAGCACTAATGATGTAAAGGATGATCAGAGTTGATGTGCAGATGAATGATCTGTGTTTCCTCTGCAGGTGAAGGTAGAAAGTGTGTGTGAGCTGATGTGGATGTGAATTCAGCAGCGTGGATCAGTGTGAGGACAGAGAGGAGGGAGTCCCTCCCTCTAAAACCACTCTGTGTGGGGAAGCTGAGAGCCAGAGCCACGCTCAGAGGTGAGATCAGCATCTCTAAGTGTCCAGAGCCCTTTTCACACAGCTTCCAAAAAGAGTAAAAAAGGAAGCTTTCTCAATTCAAAAAGTCTGGAGTAATGTGGAGCATCAGGCTTTAATGTGGTGTTTAAGCCCGATGCTTGGTGTTAATGTGGAGCAAAAAGGCTCCACATTAACTCCAGACTTTTTGAATTAAGAAAGTTTCCTGGATAGGAAGAGAAACGTCTTCAAACTACGGAAAACAAGTCCAGTTGCTTTGTTTTTTACTCTTTTTGGAATGACCATGACCTGGATGACTGAGAATCTTCACCAGCACTTTTCACACAGCGTTCTCACTATCAGAATCAGAAATACTTTAATAATCCCAGAGGGAAATTGTTGTTTCAGTACAATCGCCATAACAAACAAACAAACATCACAAACATTTCAGGGGGAGACGATTTACTGAGGCCTTGCTGCCAAGATCACCACACGGTGCCCACAGGGTGCTGCCATTACTCTGTGAAAAGATAGAGGCAACAAAAAAGGAAGGTGGGAGGAAAAAAAACATAACTCATACTTTATCCTATAACAGGATACAGTTTGAGGTATCAAAAACCTCTTGTACAAAAAGCACAAATAAGACGAGACACATATAGCAGAAGGTAAACATTTGAGACTAGTTGCGTGTAAGTTCATCAGTTTATATGAGCATCAGTTATGTGTGTCTGTTTGGGTGAAAGTGTTTATATTTCCGTGAACACTCTCCAGAGGCCATTGTCCTTGATGTTATCAGCCGGCCAACAGTTCAGAAAGCATCCGCAGATGTTAGCGGGGGAGGAGACAGCAGGGGAGAGTTCTGAGCTCGTTCCTCATAACAAAACCAGGAGTGATTAGACAGGGAGGCAGAGCAAATATGTTATTTGTTATGAGACAAGCTGCACTGACTTTACTGTCATCTTTAATTCTTTTGCTGGCTCCAGATGGTGAAATCCAATATTCCAAATTGTTGGGCTTTTTCCGTGCTTCACTTCCAGATTTTATCCCATCTCCCCTTGAGTTCAAACCACCAAAGCCAGTCTGCGTTCCAGCACATCCAGCTTTTCGGCTCTGCTCCTCCACCTTCCAGCTCTGTCCGTTTACCGCCTTAGTGAGCGCGTCATATGCAGCCAGTAGACTGATCAAGGCCAAATGGCTACCGACATCCGCTGTATTTGCTGATACATCAAAAATCCACCAAATCCAATAAGTAGAAATCCAAGTATCCTGAATCCAAATATGCAAAAGTTTCAAATGTCCAGGAATGACAAAGTCGAAAGACACACCGTTTTCCATCCAAGAATTTAGGGTGTATCCCACAAAATGAGTCAAATCAGGACCAGACGGGTCCCCCTTTCGTTGCCTACCCGTCGAAAAAAAAATTGAACCAGCTGGTCCCTCTATGGAGGTATTAAAACAAGTTTTCTTCTTACACAATGCTTGAGAGACTGAAAAGTAAACCTCAACGAGAACCAGAACCCAGCTGTGTGTCCTTTAAGAGCAACAGGTCAATGGATGCCATCTTTAACTTCAAATTCAGGACCTGCATCCTCAGAGAGGTGAGCTGTGTCTAACTGCTGTAACTATGGAAACTGAGTCAGTCTGAAATGTTTTTATTCCAACATGTGTTTAACGTGAGCTCAGCTCTTTTCCCCACATTTCTATGTTCATATGTGAAGCGGTGTGTGTTGGATGTTCTCCAGAACCACAGCAGTGAAAGTGGAAAGAATGGATGTTGTTGGAGGCGTCCTGGATGCTGCTGCATCATGTTTAACAGCTCTGATCTGTTTGCTTTTGGGCCTCATTGATTAGTCGCCATCATTAAACACTTTTCTCTGCTTAAAGTCAAAGATTTAGTTTGGACTGGAGCTCACTCTGATTGGTTCTGTTCCATGTTAATGAGCTAACTGGACTCTTTAGTCCCTCTCCCATATTCATAGTGACTGAATCAAATCCAACATGGAACCAACGGGACTTTCTTTCTTTGTTCCTGAACCGTTTTGTCATCGTATCTGAAAGTCTTCCTCAGTTTTAGTGACTGAAGAGTTTCAGTTCTTCTCAGCTGGAACTGGAACAATCACTGGATCAGAACCAGAGACTTGGTGTTGTTCCCTCACAGGAGTTTAGAGCTGCAGCTGTTCTTCAGCTCTTAAATATCTCAATGGATTTATTACATTTCAGTTGAGCTTCAGACAAGTTAGCAGAACTGCAGCAACTCATTAAAATGGGTCAGAAATGCTCTGGTCTAAATGCTTCTCTAGATTTTTCTTCAACAGCTTTATTGTTACTTTGGGAAACTAATAAAATCCTGATTTCACTGAAAGGAATGATGTTGTGATATTTTAGCCAATCACCACCCCTAGTATGGACCGGTCTCCTCAGTCGGGGTCTGAGGTTCTGGAAATGACCCGTTACATTTCTTTAAGAGCCAAGAAGAGAAACCCAGTTCCTCCCAGTGAGCTCTCAGATGTTCCAGTTCTATCTGCAGACAGAGGTTTGATCCGTTATCTCCAGAAATCAGCTGCCCTGTTCTGATGAAAACACCTTCATGTCTTCATGTCTGGAGTGTTGATGCTGATCAGGAGGTTCTGCTGCTTCCTGGCTCCATGTCAGACTAACAGTGGATCACATTTCCACGACCCGCTGGGAAATACCTGCTAGAGCCAGTCTGACCCATCAAGACTTGGTTCCTGTGTGCGTTGTGAGAGCAGTTCAGCAGGGAAGGAAAGCTTCATCATGTGGTTGGTGGAACCAAGCTGAGCTGAAGTGGACCATCAGAAGTTCTGCTAGTTCTTAGTGGATCAGCAGGAACATTAAACATCTTAAAATACTCACCATCACATCCAGGACAGAACCTTACATGGACACACAGCCACATATCTCAGACCTCCTCCAGGTCCACACCAGCTCAGATCTAGTCATCAGAACCTGCTGGATGTCCCACACACTGTCCTGAAGACCTGTGTGGACAGAACCTTCACCTCCACCGTCTCCAAGCTCTGGGTCACTGTAACGAAGACCCGGTTCGTTACTGTGAAGTAAAAAGATAGCTCTTACCTGAAACGCTTGAACATGCACATAGCACTTTGGAATGCACACTGCACTTTAAAGTTTTTACTAATTTGCACATCCCCAGGCTCCAGCCTGTAGAAATAAGAATGATGAATGTGATTTTGGTGATATCTAGTGATGTTAGGTGATGTGCCGAGGCTTCGAGGCGTGTGTCGAGTAATGGAGGGGGCGTTTCCGCAATGCGCGTATCGAGGCTTGCTTCATTTAGGGGAGGAGCCCAAAACGATGACGTCTGAAGCCTCGCTGCCCGGCTGTACCACGTGACTGCTTCAGGAAGTGGTTCAGAGTTTGGTGCGGGGTTTGACAGCTTTAGAAACCCCACAGGCTCCATTCAAAATGTGGGTTGTTGTAGGTGAGTTGCGGTCAGTTGAGAGAGTGGATAGAGTTTTGATAGTTTGGATAGCAGAGTTTGGATAGTGGTTATTTAGTTTGAGACAGTTAGTTTGGTGTTTGGAGAGTTTAGGAGAGAGATATATAGATAGATCAGTGCTCTCAACTATCACGCATTGACCGTCACTGACTTCACACGGTCACACGCAAACATGGCATTTTTCACGCATAAAAATCCCAACGCCCATCTGGGCAGCGGACGATAAAAACTCCGCCTTCTGCTGAGATGTTTCAGCTTCTTTCACAGCTTGTGGCCATCAGTAATAGACCCCTTGCATCTGACGTCACAGTCACGAGTTCACGTATCCATCCGGCAGTGAACTGTTTGTGCGCTCCCAAACTCTTGTACGCCTTCATCTGATCGCCACTGTACGTTGGGGTGGGTGACAACACAAGGTAGTTCACCAGATCCGCACAGCAAACTGATGGCCAATCATCGGGATTGCTAGAAAAATCCTTATCAGGAAGAACCAAAGGGTCCGCAAATACTGGGCATACATACACTGTACGAGTTTTTCAGTCGTGGTACTTACATACATCTAAAAACTGTGCGACGGAACCGCGGGGTTTAAAAAGTTCACCGCTCACGATCTGTGCGGCGCGACGCTCGCTGTGGTGGCAGAGGCAGGCGAGCGACGGTGGGTGACAGGGACCCAGAGCAGGGGGTCGAGCCCAGCTCTGGCGAGGCCCGCAGGAGGCACCGGGCATCGGGGGAACAGAGGGGAGAGAGGAGGGACGAGACGCACCGGCGGCCGCGCGGCACGGCAGGTCGCCCGGCCCGGCCCACCCGCGAGCGGAGGAGTGCCGAAACAGGCGGCCAGCGCGTTGCGCGGACCGGAGCGCTCGCCCTCCCCAACGCCCCCGCGAGCGGGCCGGGCGGAGGTCGCTTCAGGGACGCCCGCTCCCCTCCCTCCGCTGGCGGGGACGGAGAGGAGGGGAGGGCGCTCCCTCGTAGCTCTGCTTGAACAGCAGGATGCGCTCACGAAAACCTCACGACAGCCGACTGAATATCAAACATGTTTGATTTTCACCGATCGTCCGATTCCTTATCGGGAGGTAGTCGTGAGAAGCCAGTCCCCCCTCCTCCCCCCTGTACGATCAAGCTGAAATTCGGCCCGATTCAAAACATGCTTGCACGGCTGAAGAATCGGCCCGAAAAGGGGAAAAACTCGTACAGTGTCTTGAATATCGTGCGTTGTGTAGAAAATGGCATGCCAACCAATATGGCCGCCACGCAAGGGGTTCTGGGTAACGGAGTCACGTGGTTGCAAGGGGTCTATTCCTGTTGCAGTTCATGTTAACAGAGCAGCAGGAAGAGTGATCAGAGTTATGAATAATTTTAGTCTTAACCAGCGGTGAAAGTGAGCCAGTAAGGTCCTGTACTACGTACGCAGGAGGGGGGGGGGCTGCTGCCAGATATTACCTTCATTCAGAACCAGTCATGGCTGCACTCTGGATCATAAAACAGTTCTGCTCACCAGACGCAGTTTAAAACGCTACGTCTGGTTATAAGTTGTTTTTATTAATTCTGCATTTTTTAACTACATGCACCGTATTTCTGTGCCTCAGCGCTTGCTCCTCTCCCCCCTCCTTTCCCTCGAACCCAGGGGCTTTTATCACTGTTCACCATTCAAAACGTGAATCACTACGTTTAATGTCCTCACACCCATAGCAAAGTGTGCCAATTAAAGTCACTAGGAGAGTTATGGCTGTGTTTCATGATCTTTTGTTTTAAACAAAACAGAACTGTGGCGCTTCGGTGGGCTGCTGCCTTGCGCTTTAATTCAGGTGCACAAAATTACGTTACTTGTAATTTGGGTGCGCACTTTTAAGAGTCATTTTAAAGAACTTGTAACATCAGGAGGTTGATCTCAGACCGGTCAGCTCCTATGATCACTGTATAGGAGCCCTTTACAGTTTTTATTTATGCATTTCCACCCTGTTTATCCCTCGCACGCAGCGCACCATCGGGTAAAATCCTCCCACCTCACCGCCCAGAGCGCACTGAGGAGAGCAATAGAGATTTGTCTGGTCGACTGAGATGAGAAACCTGTTGCTGTGAAAGGTGATATAGGTTATAAACTGTTACTGTCTAGAATTGCATTGAGCTGAAAAGAGAGGAGACATCAGCAGCTGGATCGTGCGTAAAGACGCAGCGGGAACCTCTGTGTGCTTCAGTGTTGCTGCTGAGGGGAAAATGTGGGACCGTATAGTACTGGGCTAATCATCGGTCACTGTACCCCAATCTGTACATACTTGCACTTATTTATTTATGCACCCCGGCATCATCTGTGCCATGTGAGCGTGTCTTTTCAAAGGCTGGAGAAGTAGTATCAAAAAAGAGAAATCATTTGAAACCAAAAACTGTGGAGAAATTGTTGTTTCTTAATAAAAATGCATGAAATCATCCAAGTTACACAAGCATTAGCCTATTCACTACCCCCTGCCTAGTTCCACAAGCACTTTCACTGTCCTCTGCCTGATTAAGCCCATGCCATTTTTCTAGAGTCACAGAAAAACATTATTACACAACATGCCACATCACGTCACTACTATTTTGGGAATAATTACACACAGAGAATACATTCAAACAATGTTTTATTATACACATGTGTATACAAAATTTATGTAGACAAATTATTTCGTCCTACACCTTTTGTGAAGTCATTCCCAAGAGTCATAATAGACAAAAATTCAATGCATCACATGTGTTAAGATCCAGCTGGCTGTGATTATACACCTGGCCAGTAGGTGGTTTCGTGTGCACATGAAGCATCAAGAAATGAACCCTTTCTCTAACCAGTTGGCTCAAGTGGTTCAATGCCTCATGAGGCTTCATCTCAGCATCACTAATATATATATATATATTCTGCACCTGGTTAACACACGACACTGAGCGGAGTTCTCGACCGCCCCAAGATGGCACTCCTAAATCTCGTCCGCGCCTATAGGCGAGAGCGGTCGATGCGGGGTCTACTCTTTATATATGTCTATGGTCAGATCCACAGACATGAATACGTAAACGCCGCGTTCTCGGTTGAGAGGCGTGCCGACAGAGCGGCCATCTTAGGTCAGACCAAGCTGCAGTCAGACAGAATACAAGTCAGTTCAGGTAAGTGGTGCTTTATGTTTTCAGAAACTCTAAATCCGGTGAATTCTCAACCGATTTCCAGATAAATTAGCTGACTGAAGACGTCACCCCTTTAGGGGCTACATGAGACCAATTGATTGAATTAAAAGATTGATAGTCTAACTTAATACATAATTTCGATTTTGTATTGACAGTCAGCAAACTTCCAGAGCTACGTCCCAGGATGCCCGACTTTTGCTCGGCTTCTGGGTGTGGAAATAAAAGGGCATTACAAACCAGATCCCGGGGAATTACCTTCCACAAGTAAGATTTTATGATAGTTAATCCTCATGCTTTACAGTTACAGTTTTTTCCGGCATAAACACATTATGTGCTAATGGGTAGCAGGGATGGAAGTGGAGAAAAGTACATTAAACACCCTGATTTCTAAAAGATCTGACTGAGGAGATATATATATATATATATACTTGTTTGGAACGATATAGATTCAAGACTATAAAGTTTAAAATATATATACCAGGAGTGTTTTTTTTGTACAGAGTTCTGCATTCGCAGCATGTCTCAATGCTGTACATGGTGTAGAACTCCTTCTTGTATGATGACAAAAACCTGCCCCAATTAGCAACACCTGTAAAAAACAAATTATACACAAACAGTGAACATTTCCAAAGGGCTGGTGAAAATATGCATAAACAATACCACTGTACCCTTAATTACAGCACTTACTGTCAAGCCACTGAAAATGCACCCGTCTCCTGAAACCCACAGTGGACACGATGTCTCTGAAGGTGGTGCAGACCAGCCCCAGTGTTATGTAAGCTTGATCTCCTTCCAGGAGTACCACTTCCCCGAGGATCTCAGAGAGCAGACATGCTGACAACTGTAAAATGTAAGTTAGGCAAAACAAAATATATTAAAAGATAATCGTTCTGATCATGAAGGCATAAATTGGGAGAAATGAGAACATGGAAAATTAATGACAACATACATAATGTATTTCCCTTATGTTTTAATTCATGTAGTGTGGATGTGTTGTATTCAGCAGTGTTATGTGCTTGGAGTTTAAGAAAATTATTAATAGATTACCTCCAATATCAAACACCTGTCATCTTTGGGAAACACAACCTTTTAGGGGAGAAAGGGAAGAAATATGTATTTTTATATGAAATAATCTGGATTTTTTAATGAGTCAATCATAAACAGAAGAATAGCACTTGGGACTGTCACCAACATCACTTCATGTTCCCTCTTTCTGGACTTTGGGATCCTGTATATTGGCTGCAGTGACCCTTTAAGTAATGCTGTAGCCTCACTCGTCCAGTGTGCAAACCTCTGCCCATGGCTGTACATTATTGACAAAATAAAAGAGATTAAAGCAATGTGGAAATACTGAGCCCGGTTCTGCTAGAGGTTTTTCCTTCCCGCTAACGGGTGTTTTTTCTTTCCACTGTCGCTTCATGCTTGCTCAGTATGAGGGATTGCAGCAAAGCCATGGACAATGCAGACGACTCTCCCTGTGGCTCTACGCTTCTCCAGGAGTGAATGCTGCTTGTCGGGACTTTGATGCAATCAACTGGTTTTCTTATATAGGAACATTTTTGACCAATCTGTATAATCTGACCCAATCTGTATAATATGATTGAATTTAACTTTGTAAAGTGCCTTGAGATGACATGTTTCATGAATTGGCGCTATATAAATAAAATTGAAATTGAAAATAATTTTGTTGTTTTGGGAACTATATTTACAGTTGTCTTACCCTTCAATCTGGAATCGTTCCATCAGACTAATGCACCACCACTTCCGAATGTGTACCATGTCCCTCTAAAAGAAATTATTTTAATTACTCAAACAAATGGTAAAGCATGTTTTGGCTTATGCTTAGCCTTGTAGAAATTGCAAACAAGTGATATAGGAAATGTCATTTAAGATCCTTTTTGTACTTGGTCACATGTCAGAAGAAAAAATACTGACCTCAGTAAACAAGAATGGAGCACCTGTGCTGATGCTGAGGGCATACTGTGAAAATCAAATATCTATTCAGTTATGGCGGATTAAAATGATACAAAAAATACGTTTTAGATTTTTTTTTACCATTAATATAAAGATCCCAGAACAGTTCCCGGTGGTCTGGTGAGGGAAACTCTGAAAGAATAGGGCAAACATTAAAGAACAATGTACCAATGTTACAATAAAAATAAAAATGCAGACTTAAGCTTTTTGGAAATGACTGTCGCCCAAACCATCTGGTTTGAGAGAGTCCAGCAAAAAGAGCTCTTTCTTTGCTGGCTTCAGTACCTGTGAACCATTTTCAAATAAACTTAAATTACAAACATCCTAAGCAGAAAAAACTAGAAAAAAACGACAGAATACGTTGAGCAAAATTTTAATTTGATAATTCACACAATCTGAAATGGACTCACGCAGAGCAAATAGTGATCTGCTTTTACTTGCTGTTGGCTCCAGGCAGGGATGATTATGTCTTTGGACAGGTCACGCTTTTAAACAAGTGAATTTGCAGAATTGTATATTAAGGTGTGTAAAGTAATACAGAGGGTCACAGGAATAAAACAGCTTACAGGAAGAGCAGCCTCTGGGTCCCGCATTTTGGACTTCCATGTTGGAACAACATACATGTCTACAATGTGGACATCTTTTCCCTACAATGATAAAAATTACAAATTCATAATGGTAAACTGGATTAACAACAGCAACGTTTCACTGTTTAGAAAAGATTAATTAGAAGAAAAAAAATTAAACTATAAGGGCTTAATTCGACATGGACATAATGTTTGTTTTAATACATGACAGAACCATACATGTCTTTGGGCAGCTTCTTGAATTAGCCTGAAGCATGCGTTTCCAATCTGCAACAGAGTTAAAAATAGTAAAGACTTTGTGGATTCATCTGAAATCAATTACAACAGCTTTAATATACCTACATTGGATTCCATACATTGGGGAAGACCCAAGCTCCAGAAGTCTTCCTGTGTCAGGCAGACATCCCCATCTTTGGCAATAAGCTCTGCTCCAGACCGGTTTAAATCAAGTACATATTTGAGCTACAAATAATAAATTATAAATACAATTAAAACCAGCGAAAAACAAATTGAAATATAATCAATACCCTTTCATTAAATAATTTACAGGACACACATATATACCTACCTACCAGCATGGCTTGGACTGGATTGAAATCATGCAAATATCCCAGAGAAGGCCAGTAGTCATGGTCACGTACTGACTGCTGTGGCACCAGTGGGCCAGAAATGGGCTCCTGTTCAGCTATAAGTGGTTATAAAAAAGAAACACTTGCAGGGGATTGTTTTTTATAGTTTAAAGACTAAGGGACATCTTGAGTACAGTTACGTTTTGTTTCTTACTTCCATAGAAAAATTAAATGAACAAACTGTATTTAAATTTGTACCTTGGAAGTCATCTCCCTGAGTTATTAAAACTTCTGGCACGTAGGACTCTGAAGAAAAAATAAAGTATTATGAAGGTAGCCCATGCCTGTGAAACTACAGCGAGTCTTTGTATTATTAATCCTAATACCTCTCAATGTAGGGCGTATGAAAGGCTTCAGCTGTGAAACATTTGTGTTTTGTTTCAGCTGAGCACCTGTTTTGCTGGACAGCGTTGCCACACCCTTTTCTGAAATGGAGGTAATAATGTATGGTCCAGACCAATTGGCTTCAAGTCGCCCTCCTTTTCGGCCTTCCTTTCTTTTATTTGCTTTGAGGACCTCATCACCAATTTGGAAGTGGAAGGACTTCAAGTTCCCTCTTTTTTTGGTCTCATATGCCCTCTTTTGTCTGTCCTGTGCGTTTTTAATGTTCTGGTAAATCTGAGAAAATATTAAATGATGTTGCTTATAATGTTATGATTATTTAAAACATAATACATCACTCCATAGACATATATTTCCGTTTCACCATCACCTTTGCATGCAGATCTGCGATGTCTGCAGCCTTGGCCTCCAGGTCTTCTTCTGTCTCCTCTACCACCACGACACGTTTGTCATCATCCCCTTTTTCTTGTGTCGTGTTGTTAATCACACCTGGTGTGCGGGGGTGTCTTCCAAACAGAGCACAATAGGGTGTGTACTTTGTAGATCTCTGAAAAAAAATACAATCCGTGTGTTGATGGAAAACTTCATACGGATCAGCAGGCATTTTCTCTCAGTCCTCAATTTTTGCGAGAATAAAGTGCCATTTCAGTGATTCTGACCAATCTCTGTTGATTTTTCAATTAATACGTGGACATGTCGTGGACATGTTGCTGGTACACTGTCTTACACGGCTGTTTGGATGTGTTGATGCCTGCTACTACTCCCCATAGATGGATGTCCCAATCGTTTTGATCCTCCCCACAGTATTTGGCTAGTGCAGTCTTTATATTGCGGTTGGTGCGCTCATCCTGTCCATTGGCCTGGGGATGATAGGCTGATGTAATACAGTGTTTGACACCCAAAGCTTCAAAAACACCACGGTTGACCTGTAGACACATTTGTATAGCTCTACATTATGATTCATTACAAATATACATTGTTTGTAAACAAAACTGTACCTCATTTACAAATTCCCGCCCCTGGTCAGTTATAATCCTCTCTACCAGTCCAAAGTCAAGCAAAATATTGATAATGTTTTTGGACACCTCAGTGGCACTTTTGTTGTAGAGGGATTTTGCCATCACCCACTTTGTGAACAGATCTGTGGTAGTTAGAATGAACCTGCAACATACACGCAGATTGTTTTGAACATAATTTGTATCCATGACGGTCATGTTCTCTGTTCTCTTTATCAAAAATCTAATATTACTGTTTGCCCTTTGCGGTGGTAGGAAGGGGACCAATTAGATCTATCCCAAGGACAGTCCATGCTTCCTGGACTTGGATAGGATGAAGGATGGGTGCCACGGTTTTTATTTTGTCATGGTGCTGACAGCGAGGACACTCATCAACCTTTAAAACAAGTTATTAAATAATTGCAGTTAATTTCCTCACAAGTACACTGTACATTTGAAGCAATGTAGGGACTATAATAAATGAAATGCATCACAATTTACACAGAACTTGGCAAATCTAATAAACAGTTTCAATGAGCATAGCCTAATTTTCATTCAGAATAAAAAAAGAATTAGAAAAATCTTACCCATTTTTTGACATCCTCTCGTAATGTTTTCCACTGGTAGGAAGCTAACACCTTCTCTACTGTGCGGCGCCTGCCATGATGACCCCCACTACCAAGGTTGTCATGGCAACTCCTTAAAACCTCACAAACCTGAGCTTGAAACACCACCAGACGAAGCTTGCCCTGGTAGTTGTAATACAACTGCCCATCTAACGCAACAAATAAAACATTCATTTAGATACTGCTCCAGAAACACAGTTTAATTCATATTTTGCACATTTGTCAGTCACACTGTTACTTACCTTGAACTGTATAATTTTTTGAAGTCTTACGAATGGTTCCCTTTCTGCTATCAGGATTTGAACAGGATGTAGTTAGGCTGTGGTAAGTCCCTTTTGAAAGATATTGAAGAATTTCTTCGTAAAAATGATCCATGGTTAATAAACCGCAACACCGCTCTCGAAGAATACCTAGAATACCGCTATAATTACGTCAGTAAATTGTCCGGACCAATCACAATGTTTTGCGTGTTCGTGCAAATTTTAAGCCAATCGTGTATAGTGACGTCATCGAGAGGCGCAAGGCCCATGGAGAATTGCGTGACGTCATCGGGAGGCGCAGGGACCATGGAGAATTTCTTCGTAAAATTGTCCGTTTACAAACCGCAATCCCGCTCTGGAATAAAACCTACACCACGCTATTATTACTTTTATTAAGTTGTTCAGCCCAATCACAATGTTTTGCGTAATTGTGCAAACGTTAAACATATCATGTATAGTGACGTCATCGACAGGCGCAGGACCCCGAGTCAATCTGGCAACCCGAGTCGATCTGGTACCTACACCCATAGACATATATAAAGAGTAGACCCCGCATCGACCGCTCTCGCCTATAGGCGCTGACGAGATTTAGGGGCGCCATCTTGGGGCGGTCGACAACTCCGCTCAGTGTAATGTGTTAACATTAACAATTTTACTCAACTATACTCGCTGATTATTGAACTAATTTTCACATTGTTTTTTTCTGAAAACTTTAAAGCTATAGCTATTATAACAAATGGTTCAGTGCATTTAAATGTTCTTAGTGTTCTTAAAAGTAATTGAATATTCTAACAGAATTTATGTATGCTGCAAAACATACAAAAAAATTATGTATGCTGCAAAACACAGCCACTCATTCATACATACACATTACCAGTTATGATTTTTGTTAAATAAATCCCATTTTAAGTTATCCCATGCGGGGCTTCCCTTTGATTTGTTATGGTCCAAGAGCCAGGCCATAACAAAAAAAAAATCTATCTATATAGATAGATAGATAGATAGATATGTATTGCCGCTGCTCTGTGAAGGCATCAGAGCTTTGTTAGACATATATATATTATTCACCAGCTCTGATGCCTTCACGGAGTAGATGCAATTTTGGAGAGACTAGTCACAAAAACTTGGACGTGTAGACCTGTATCTCTCTATCCAATATTAGAAAAATCACATTCTAATATAAACAATATCTTTTAATCTTACTTGTGAAAAGTTATCCCTCGAGCCCTGACGTCAATAGTTCGTCGATTTAAACAAAAATACGCCGCACAGTGCAGAGGTATCATTAGTGTGTTCAGCTTGAATCAGCAGGTTAGGGTAGCAGGTCGACCGCCCCAAGATGGCGGCCGTAATTCCTGCGCCGCGACAGTCAATGCGGGTTCTACTCTTATATGTCTATGCCTACAGCTGCACCATACGTTGGAGTCTGTCTGATTGCCTGTCATCACCACCTCTGTTAATAAACCCCATTAAAAGCATTTGCTACCGTGTTTGGCTGAATACCGGGTTCATCTCCTCCCTAATCATTACAGTTAGCTGTAAATATTTATCACCACAAATCAAACTTTGATTCTAAACGTTTCTGTTAGAGAGGAAAACACAAAAGTCCCCTGATTTCCGGCGAAATAGAAAGTGAAACTGAACTTTTTCTGATCAGGCTCCATTTTGAGGAGGATAGAAATAAGTTGTCCCCTTGTTAATAGAGGTAAGTTAACCCTAACCCTGCTCTCAACTTCACACGCTTTATTACT
This sequence comes from Fundulus diaphanus, assembly GCA_037039145.1. Classification (NCBI taxonomy): domain Eukaryota; kingdom Metazoa; phylum Chordata; class Actinopteri; order Cyprinodontiformes; family Fundulidae; genus Fundulus; species Fundulus diaphanus. The sequence continues at coordinate 44,625,180 of CM073139.1, read as the reverse complement.
CGGGTTTCTCCTGTTTCTGGAGCCTTTTGTAGACTTTCTACAGCTGCTTTCAGCTGACAGCTCAGTCTGCTGCAGACTCTGACCTGACTGAGAACTTCCTCTTTGTTCAGGGACGGGTGGCCATAGGGAGGTTTGGTGGGCCAAACCGGTGGTGGAAAGATAAATGTGAGATTTTGGTATGATATTTATTTATTTATTTTTGCCATGGGGCCATAATTCTTGGCAGCACCCCACGCTGCAGGTGGTACAGTACAACATCAGACTGGATCCAGCTGAGATCTGCAGTAAGCAGAGATACAAACGTTATCGATCTCCTAATTTAAAAGAATAAAAAACAATAAAGAAAGTGGTGCGGGTTAAAGTAGCAAGGATTCTGGAAAGAAAGGAGAGAAATGAGTAGAGAAAATGTGTGCAGGATGCAGCGTGTGTGCATTAACCCACACAGCAAACACTCCCTACATGGTCCTATCCTCCCATCCTAGATATCATGTTTCAGTTTTGGACGTGTTCAGGGCACAGCAGAGCATTAGAGATTAAACCATTTCAGTATAAATGATTGCTTTGCTTTATCAATTAAATGAATGTTGATGCATGCTGGCTGACCAGGAAAAGGAAGATTACAGGGGAGAGTCTTTCTTCAAAGGATAATATTTTAATAACTACAGGCTACATCCTGTTGTCCTGTTGTGTTTCTACATTAACTGTTTTTACAAGTTAAAAAAATATATAAATAAGTTGAGTAACAGTCCCTTACTGTATTTAGCGGTTTCCTTATTTTTTTTCTATTGTAGTTGTGTTCTAACACTAAAATTTATAATGTTTATTGTTGTTGCTGCATTGTTACTTGGAGCTGATGAGGCCAATTTCAGTCGTGGAATTGATGCAGAAGGACAGAATAATGGCAGTCACAGGAGTGAGGAGGAGGAAGAGACCGATGAGGAGGAACAGGAGGAGCAGGAACCACCTAAAACAATTTTACACTTAGACTTAGACAACTTTATTTGTCATTTTGTATGCACAGAGTGCGTACAGAACGAAATTTCCTTTACATACAGCTTGTAAATTACAGTACATTACAGTAAATTACAGGATAAAGTGAATTACAGGATAAAATTACAGGATAAAGTGTAGCAGTGATTTAACAGTAAAACAATTGAAATGTAAACAGTGCAGGAGAAAGAGACAGTGTGCGATCACAGTGTACAGGTGAGTATTTCTAAACACACATGATGTGTGTTTATGATGGGGAAACAATCCCCATCATAAACACACATGATGGGGATCAGCTTTCTGCTCTACAGACCACTGACTGGGCCTGAATCACTGGGAACTGACTGGTTCTGGTTTCTCTCTCAGGTTGACTGAAATCCAGAAGATGGAGGACAAAGCAGAACCTCTAGGACCATCTATGAAGAGTGATGAGTCCAAAAGAACAGATCCAGGCTTCAGTGAAGAACCTGGACCGTCAGATTCAGAGTAAGAACCCAGGTTCTAAGTGATCCATGTGACTCCACAGAGATATAATATCTAGAACATTAACTGGTTGATCTCCAGCGTCTGAATCAATACCAACTTTATTTTATTTGAACTCAAAGCGAAATAATCCAGTTCATATACAGGGACCACCCACTGAGCTTCTCTAACAAAAAGGTCAACAGATAAATTCAGAACTTGGGTCCACTATAGTCAGTGACATGTTGACACTGGATCCTTTGCTCCGCACTCAGTCGAGTCAAAACCAAACTGTTCTAGTGAGGAATGAGCTCATCTGTCATAAAATGGCTAGCAACATATCAGGACAATAAAACTACAAAGTGAACCCAGAACCAAGTCCAAAGAGTCTTTATGAAATCAGATTTAGTCAACAGAGAACAGAGCAGAACCTTAAAGAACTTGTTGTCAGCACCTCTAGCAGGTACAGTAATTTTTATTTCTTAAGTGCTCAGATAAATGCAACCTGAAGCTGAGTCCTGGTTCCTGGTGTTCCACCATTAAAGAAGGAGCCAACTTTCTACTCTGGAATCTGGTTCTGGTCCATTTTTGGACTCTTAGAGGCTCTGATGAAGCAGTTTTCTACCCTGGCTCAGACAGAGGAACGATTATTGGCTCAGAAAATATTTCTAATGGACAAAAACAACCAGAGAAAGATCAGTCATGACAGCAGATAGAATACAATGAAATATTTCAAAGCAGGCATCATCAATGTTCTGAGGTTCTGCTCTGACCCAGCCTCTGGTCCACTGTTTGTGGTGGACCTTCATGAACATCTCCAGCTTCAGGAGGACAGAACCACCCTGCTGGTAGTGAATGTTTCAGTGATGAAGAAATGTCTATACAGATGGAGGAAGAGGAGCAGCGTTGGTGTGGAGGAGCAGAGGTCCTGCTGTTCTTTGTGTCAGAAGGTCCTGATGGACCCGGTCTCTACCAGCTGTGGACACTGGTTCTGCAGACAGTGCATCACGTCATACTGGGTCCAGTCTGCTCCATCAGGACCCTCCTCCTGCCCCCAGTGTGGGAAAAGACCCAGAAGAGGACCTGGACTGCTGGCAGCCAATCAGAGCAGCTGTGCTCCAGGTGAGACTGAACATCTCCAATCAGAACTTCCTTCTATCGTCTCTGTTGGACTAATTCCTCGTGTTTTCTTGGGATTTGCAAATCCAAGTGTTTCAAACACTTCCCTTCAGTTATTTCCCTTGAATGTCTAGAATTCCAGCTGCTGTAAATGTAACGTCTGTGTTAGGGTTTGCTTTGAAGTGGTTCTGGTATCAGTTTGTTGTGCTAAATGCATTAAAACTAAACTCTCCTTAAAACTGCAGCTCATTTTGATGCATGAAAACAAAAAGGTGGAGAAACAACCTGCTGCAGATGACCGGTAAGGAAAGCTCCTTAAAGCTCATCTACCCCAGTGGGTCGAGGCAGATGACCGTTCATGCTGAGCCTGGTTCTGGCTCTGCTGGAGGTTTTCCTTCCTGTTAAAGGGGAGTTTTCCTCTCCACTGTCGCTTCATGCATGCTCAGTATGAGGGATTGCTGCAAAGCCATCAACAATGCAGACGACTGTCCACTGTGGCTCTACGCTCTTTCAGGAGGAGTGAATGCTGCTTGGAGAGACTTGATGCAATCAACTGGGTTCCCTTATTTACAATTTTTTTTTACCAATCTGTATAATCTGATTGAATTTGACTTTGTAAAGTGCCTTGAGATGACATGTATCATGAATTGGCGCTATATAAATAAAATTCCATTGAAACTCTGAGTGACAGAAACCTTTATTCACTCAGAAATATTTAATGTTGTTTCTCCTGTAACTTGGGATCTATTATCAAACTATCTGCTGTTTACTTCTAAAGGACCAAATCAGTCCCATGTCATTTCTAATCTGTAATTATTCTCTAAAAACATCCAATCCAGTCTGTGAGGGAGAAAAGCATCTGAAATGTGAACACTAGCTGATCCAAGGAGCTGTTTCTCTGGCAGATTAGAGCATTTCCTCCAGATTTCCTTCATTAAGGCTGAAAATGCTGCCAGGAACCATTTTCTGTCTCTCTGCCTCTTCTGTAGCTGCTGTGTTTGTGGAAGAAGGTCAGATAGAAGCAGAGAAATGAGGACAATGGTGACCTGATGCTAAAGAGTTGATGTTGCTGAAAGCTGCTGCATGTTTCTGTCAGCATTTCTTCATCTGATCTGCTTTGTGAATCAGATCCTGACAGTGAACAGATACTGGCCACAAAGCAGAGGCACAACTCTGCTGTCTGACCATCTAACAAGGTTCTGCTTCTAAGGATGGATCCCATTGGTTAGCATCACATCATGTGGACTAAGAGACCTTCTAATGATGACACCTCCTGATGTTCCAGATGTTTCTGCTCCAACTTCATCACTAAATCAGGTTTTTCCTTCAGTTGTCTCTTCTTCTCTGTTCCAGCAGATGTTGGTCTGCAGGAGGTTCTAGAGGAACATAAGATCAGTCTGAGGAGGAGATGTGAACGTGTGACTGAAGGAAGTGATGAACCAGGAAGTAGAACCCTCCTCAACAGGATCTACACTGATCTCTACATCACAGAGGGACAGAGTGAAGAGGTTAATACCCAACATGAGGTGAAGCAGCTGGAGAGAGCTTCCAGGATCCAGAACCTCCATGACTCTCCAATCAGGTGCCACGACATCTTTAAAGCCTCACCTGACCAACATGGAGCCATCAGAGTGGTTCTGACCAACGGCGTCGCTGGTGTTGGAAAAACCTTCTCAGTGCAGAAGTTCACTCTGGACTGGGCCGAGGGCTTGGAGAACCAAGATGTCCGTGTGGTGGTTCTGCTGTCGTTCAGGGAGCTGAACCTGATCAGAGGTGAGCAGCACAGTCTTCTCACGCTGCTCCATGTTTTCCATCCAACCCTCCAGAAGCTCCCAGCAGAGCAGCTGGCTCGCCACAAACTTCTCTTCATCTTTGACGGCCTGGATGAAAGCAGACTTTCTCTGGACTTCAGCCACAGTCGGCTGGTTTCTGACGTCACACAGAAGTCATCAGTCGACGTTCTGCTGACAAACCTCATCAAGGGGAACCTGCTTCCCTCGGCTCTGGTCTGGATCACCTCCAGACCCGCAGCGGCCAATCAGATCCCTCCTTCATGTGTTGCCAGGGTAACAGAGGTACGAGGCTTCAGCGACGCCCAGAAGGAGGAGTACTTCAGGAGGAGGTTCAGTGATGAAGAGCTGTCCAGCAGAATCATCTCCCACATCAAGACCTCCAGGAGCCTCCACATCATGTGTGGAATCCCAGTCTTCTGCTGGATCACTGCTACGGTTCTGGAGAACATGTTGACCACAGAGCAGAGAGGAGCGCTGCCCACGACCATGACTGACATGTACTCTCACTTCCTGCTGGTCCAGACCAGGAGGAAGAAGAACAAGTACCATGGAGGACATGGGAGGAGTCCTCAGGAGCTGATGGAGGCTGACAGGGAAGTTCTCCTGAAGCTGGGGAGGCTGGCGTTAGAACATCTGGAGAAAGGAAACATCATGTTCTACCAAGAAGACCTGCAGCAGTGTGGTCTGGATGTCACAGAGGCCTCGGTGTACTCAGGAGTTTGTACAGAGATCTTCAAGAGAGAGAGCGTGATCTTCCAGAAAGCAGTCTACTGCTTTGTTCATCTGAGCATTCAGGAGTTTCTGGCTGCAGTCTACATGTTCCACTGCTTCACCAGCAGGAACATAGAGGTGGTTAAGAATTTCCTGGGATATAAATACAGTGAAACATATCTGGAGGAGTACCCAGAGGAAGATTACAGAGGAACATCTCTGGAAGACTTCCTGAAGAGAATCATGGAGAAATCCCTCTACAGTAAAAATGGCCACCTGGACCTGTTTGCTCGCTTCCTTCATGGCCTCTCTGTGGAGTCCAACCAGAGACTCTTAGGAGGCCTGCTGGGTCAGACAGAGAACAGTCCAGGAACCATCCAGAGAGTCATCAACAACCTGAAGGAGATGAACACTAGTTTTATCTCTCCTGACAGAAGCATCAACATCTTCCACTGTCTGATGGAAATGAAGGACCTCTCAGTTTATCAGGAGATCCAACAGTTCCTGAAATCAGAGAACAGATCAGAGAAGCTCTCAGAGATCCAGTGCTCAGCTCTGGCCTACATGCTGCAGATGTCAGAGGAGGTTCTGGATGAGTTGGACCTGGAGAAGTACAAAACATCAATAGCAGGACGACGGAGACTGATTCCAGCTGTGAGGAACTGCAGAAAGGCTCGGTGAGTCCAGATGTCTTCATTGACTGATGCTGATTCAGCATTATTGCCGTCTGGTTTATTCTTCATTATTCAGTCGGTTCTGGACGTTTTTGGACCTTTAACTACTTCCTTCATACTTTGGACTATTTCAACCATCAGATTTCTAAATCTTCAGCTCATTCAGGTCAGCTCTGCTGCAGCTTTTGGTATTTAGAGATTTTGATCTTTTAGAAAGATTCAATCATCCAGAGACACATTTTAAACTTTAAACAGCTCTTCACTCATTGGGCTGTTACCCATAATTCACCTCTTTAGAAAATCTCTCTTTAGGTCAGTGCTATTGAACTGATGGTCTGTGGGCCACTTCTGGTCCGCTGGTGATGGTAATCTGGGCCGTAAATGACTTCTTTGTAAAAACTAAATAAATCAGAGAAGATCAGAAACATTGTGTGAAAAACAGCCCAGATGAGCGGCATGGTTGACCAGCCTTGGTTTGTCTGCTGTTCAGTTCCTAACCTCTAAGTAATAGGTTAGCTTTCATTGTTCTCTGAAACAGTCCACAACTATGTTTGTCTCCCAGTGTCTACGACTGTCACTGACATCTTCAACCCTTGGAGTAAGCCCCCCCCCCCCACTGTGTAAAGCCACATAGGTGAGCCCACAGGAAGAGACATGTGGCTTTATTTGCACTTCAACCATTGGTTAACAAACAGTTGTCTGAAGGCAGCAGGTTTCTAAAGCTGACTGCAGAACAGAGGATGTCACTAAACAGAACAGACACAGAACTCATGGTGCAGAACTGTCTCTGTCTAAATCCACCTCTCCAGCAGCCCTACACCAAGAAACAGGAAAGGAACAACAGCTTCATTTTTTAGTTTAGTTTAACCAGGAAAAAGACCTTTGAGATAAAGAACAATAGAGAACAAATGAACAGTGTCCTGCCTTTAAAAGACAGGACACTGTTCATTTGTTCTCTATTGTTCAAACTAGTTCATAGTTTAAAATTAGTCACAGTAAATCCATGCTAACAATAGTTAAAAACGTTTGGGTGTGATATTTAATCAGAGTGAGACCTCCCATCTTGGTCAGATCTCTGAATAAAGGTTCCTCAGAGAAGTGAAGGACATCAAGCCTTGTGTGGAGAACTTTCTTCATCTTGGTGGCTGTCTAGCTTCACATAGTCTCCTGTTGTGAGGACAGCAGCAACAGTCCATGACAAGCCAAGCCTAACAACACCACAGTGTCTCTCAGGAGCCCTTTGGCTTGTTCCACTATGTTATGGAGCTGGAACAGAGTTAGAAGAGAAAGATTTCAGCTAACTAGATCCGCTATCATCACACCTCTCAACTTTTAGGGAAAGTTCAGAGTGAGATTATGTTCATTTTTTGGGCTGGGGGAGCGGTGGAGAATGGATCCAGTCAACTGCGTCTCATTTTAACTGACTAGACATGGAAGTGGAGATGTTTTCCTCTGGTTAAAAAGTGAAAGAGGAGTGTCAACACCTTACTGTCCAGTTAGTGGGTTAAACAGAAAAACACCAAACTGTTCTCCGGGGATTGTTCCAACATACCAAGACTGCCTGATATGAGCAGAATCACGTTTGTTTAACCTCTATTCACAACATTTACGCTCAATATTGCAGCTTCTCAACAAGTAAACGGCTCTGTGGTCCATGCCAGATTTCAGAGGAAAATCCAGTTTGCTCTGATTTTGGCTCATCTGCAGAAATTCTGTCTGCTGCAACCAAAACTCCACCTTCCTGAGTCCATCCAGCTGCTGCTTTATTCTTGTAACATAGATTTTGTTACTAGATAGACCCGCATGAATGGATCACATGAAACACACCACACATGTACAAATAATCACTGAATAAAGTTATAAAGTAGTTGTAAGTTTCTGCCAGTATTACACTTCTTTTTTAATCAGAATCAGAAATACTTTAATAACTACAGGTTACTACATGGGTTACTACATGCTGGAGCTAAATCTCACTGCAGAAAATGTAAATAATTTAATGGCAATAAAATTAGAACCCTGAAAGATGTGCACATCTCTGTTCTTCCATAGCAGGACTGCTCCTCTGAAATAAAATTATGCTATACAGCTCTTTAAAAAAATCCATGTTGTAATTTCATGTAATGGGGCTAAATCAGTTTGATCTAAACTAAGAAATCTAAAAGAAATGATGCTGTAACTTGATTCTTTTATTAAGCCATGTAGCTTGATATAATCTCAGGTTTTGGACATATATGTTGCTCACAGAGGTCAAGTGAACGCTGCAGCTTTTCAAGCTCTACGTCTCACTGGTTATTAAGAGACTGTATAAAAAACACTATTTGGTAACGTCTGGTACCAGCATAATTTATACTTAATGATAGCGGTGAGGAATCATTGAGGTGGGAGGAATTCCCCCATTGGTGAGCTGCGTGTCAGCAATAAACAGTGAGGAAAAATGCATCAATAAAGAGAGTAAAGGGCTCCTTTAGAGGGAAGAGGAGGAATGAGTGTCTGAGCTGAAGCCCCTTCAGTTACAAGTCCCTTAATGACCCTTAAAAGTGGACACCTAAATTACATGTAAGGTAATTATGTGCACCTGAATTCAAGCACAAGGTGACGCATCAAACCCCCCCAGACTAAGTGGTGTTAACGGAGCTCAGAAAGCGTTCATTTAGAACGTATTTGATCCTGTCTACAGACACCAGGCTACAGACGTCAGCTGAGATGCTTTAGCTGCTGTCTAAGAGCTACTTGATGATTTTGTGGAGTTGGATTTCATCATCAACCATGATTGATCATTTAATCATGTTCACCATCAGACTGATTGACTGAAGGTTGTAACTCAGGAAATAATTACTGATTACTGAGTTCCTAATTAAAAGGAAACAGTGATTTTATCAGGTTGCGGCAAACAGAAAGAGAGCAAAAGTAAAGCCACCCTCAGCAGCAGCAGGAGTAGCGGCAGCAGCAGCGGCGGCGGCGGCGGCGGCAGCAGCAACGGCAGCGGCAGCGGCAGCAGCAGCGGCAGCAGCAGCGGCAGCAGCAGCGACAGCAGCAGCGACAGCAGCAGCGACAGCAGCAGCAGCAGCAGCAGCCTGTTGCTCTCCCAGCTCTGCTCTGATCTCAGCAGCACCTTTCACATTGCTATAGCAGACTGCAGCTTTGGGCCCTGAACCAATAACACATAACACACAGAAGCCAAACACTGATGCTCACCCACACACAGAACATCAGCCATGGCCTTGTGAAAGAGGGCAAAGTGGAGCCTTGTAGCAGGTGGAGCTTACCTGAAGCTGAGCCGGCCTTCTCCTTTGCCTCCATCTGCAGGTGTGAGTGGCTTTAATGCTCAGAGTGGCTCAGAGCTGATAGGTCTGGCTTTAAAACACAAGAGGCCTTTGCTCCACAATGTTCTCATCCAGCACTACTGACTAGATAAAGGATTCACTGACTTTATGGGATCTAACATGTCAAAGCATTAGGACCACTTTCCTGTTAGTGGAACTTTAAAAAGAATTCAGAGTTCAAGGGTCACATATAAAATACATAATAATAAATAAATAATGAATGTAGCATAAATCTGAAAACATTGTCCACTAATCTACCATTTTAGTGTGTGGTGGCACAAGTGAGTCTAGAGTCAAGACATCTATCAATTTTAATATAATTATGTAGATATGATGATTATTATTATACTCAATGTTCATCATAAAACAATAATTAAACCAAATGTTTTTGAACTTGATCATTATTGCACATTAACAACCAGCTATAAATGGTTGTACCAAAATCTTCTCTTGCAGCAATATATCAAGCTAAAACAGACTTTGTAGTAAATGAAATAGGGCTCCCTCCACTGCAGACAGCAGCAGGTAGAATGTACTTCAGCTATTATACCACTGAAGAAGTAAAGTGCTAAACTAAGTCAGCCACTGGTAAACTCCTGCAGCGGAGAGCATGCTGTGAAGAAAAGCTGCTTTATTGATGCAATTCAATTCAATTCAATTTTATTTATATAGCGCCAAATCATGAAACATGTCATCTCAAGGCACTTTACAAAATCAAGTTCAATCATATTATACAGATTGGGTCAGATTATACAGATTGGTCAAAATGTCCTATATAAGGAAACCAGTTGATTGCATCAAAGTCCCGACAAGCAGCATTCACTCCTGGGGAACCGTAGAGCCACAGGGAGAGTCGTCTGCATTGTACATGGCTTTGCTGCAATCCCTCATACTGAGCAAGCATGAAGCGACAGTGGGAAGAAAAACCACCCATTAACGGGAAAAAAAAACCTCCGGCAGAACCGGGCTCAGTATGAACGGTCATCTGCCTCGACCGACTGGGGTTACAGAAAACAGAGCAGAGACACAACAAGAGAGACAAAAAGCACAGAAGCACACATTGATCTAGTAATCTGTTCTACATTAGATGGTAGTAACGGGTGAGCCGTCTTCTCTGGATGATGTCAAAGTTAACAGAACGCCAGACCAGGTGTACCTACTATGAAGAAAAAGAGAGAGAGCAAAAAGTTAAAAGCTGAAATGACGACAGTCATTTCAATGTAATACAATGCAAAACTGGAGAACCGTAGAATGAAGAACAGTAGAAATCAGTAGAGTGAGAAAATTAGACCCTGATGTCCTCCAGCAGCCTAGGCCTATCACAGCACAACTATAGAGATAGCTCAGGGTAACATGAGCCACTCTAACTATAAGCTTTGTCAAAAAGGAAAGTTTTAAGATTAGTCTTAAAAATAGATAGGGTGTCTGCCTCACGGACCAAAACTGGGAGTTGGTTCCACAGGAGAGGAGCCTGATAGCTAAAGGATCTGCCTCCCATTCTACTTTTAGAGACTCTAGGAACCACCAGCAGACCTGCAGTCTGAGAGCGAAGTGCTCTGTTAGGAACATACGGGGTAATCAGAGCTCTGATATATGATGGAGCTTGGTTATTAAGGGCTTTATACGTTAGAAGAAGAATTTTAAATTCTATTCTTGATTTAACAGGAAGCCAATGAAGGGAAGCTAAAATTGGAGAAATATGATCCCTCTTGTTGATTTTCATCAGGACTCTTGCCGCAGCATTTTGGATCAGCTGAAGACTTCGAACTGCATTTTGTGGACTTCCTGATAGTAAAGAATTACAATAGTCCAGCCTTGAAGTAACAAATGCATGGACTAGTTTTTCAGCATCACCCCTGGACAGAATGTTTCTAATTTTGGCGATATTCCGGAGGTGAAAAAAGGAAACTCTGGAAACCTGTTTAATATGGGATTTAAATGACATGTCTTGGTCGAAAACAACACCAAGGTTTTTAACTTTATTACCAGAGGCCAAGTTAATGCCATCCAGATTAAGTGATTGATTAAGAAGTTTATTTTTTGAGGACTCTGGCCCAAAGATTACAACTTCTGTCTTGTCAGAATTTAAATGCAGGAAATTTAAATTCATCCAGCTTTTGATGTCATCAAGACATGACTGCAGTCGAAGTAACTGATTGGATTCATCAGGATTTATGGATAAATATAGCTGAGTGTCATCAGCATAACAGTGGAAATTAATCCCATGCTGTCTGATAATTTTGCCAATCGGAAGCATATATATAGTAAAGAGAATTGGTCCAAGGACTGAACCCTGTGGTACTCCACAGGTGACCCTAGAGTTTGAGGAAGATTTATTATTAACATGAACAAACTGGAATCTGTCCGACAGATAAGATTTAAACCAGCCTAATGCTTTTCCCTTAATCCCTACAGTATGCTCAAGTCTTTGTAGGAGAATATTGTGATCAACTGTATCAAATGCAGCACTGAGATCTAACAGGACAAGTATAGACACAAGTCCATTATCTGAGGCCATGAGAATATCATTGGTGACCTTCACCAGAGCTGTTTCAGTGCTATGATGAGCTCTAAAGCCTGACTGAAACTCCTCAAGTAGGTCATTACTTTGTAAATGTTCACAAAGTTGATTAGCAACTACTTTCTCAAGAATTTTAGATAAGAAAAGAAGATTAGATAAAGGTCTGTAGTTTACTAGCTCATCTTGATCAAGAGAAGGTTTCTTAAGTAAAGGTTTAATAACAGCTACTTTAAAAGCCTGTGGTACATATCCATTTACTAAGGATAGATTAATCATGTCTAAAATAGGACCACTGATCAGAGGGAATACCTCCTTAAACAACTTGGTTGGGATTGGGTCTAACATACAGGTAGAAGGTTTAGATGAAGCTAATATTCTAGATAGCTCAGAAAGCTCTACTGCTTTTAAACAGTTCAGACACTGCGCAGGTTCTAAGGATTCCTCCAATGCTGCCTCACTTACTGAGGACGAGGTAATCATGTTTGGGAGGATGCCAATTATTTTATTTTTAATGGAATCAATTTTATTTATGAAGAATCCCATAAAATCATTACTGCTAAGAGCTAAGGGGATGGCTGGATCAACAGAGCTGTGGCTCTGGGTAAGTTTGGCAACTGTATTGAAGAGAAATCTAGGATTATTCTTATTCTCCTCAATTAATGATGAAAAATATGCTGCTCTAACTCTGCGAATGGTCTTGTTATACAACAATAGACTGTCCCTCCAGATTAGGTAGGATTCCTCTTGGTGTGTAGAGCGCCATTTTCTCTCCAATTTCCTAACATTGTGCTTCAAGGAATGCAGCTCTGAATTAAACCAAGGAGCCAGCTTCCTGTGAATAATCACCTTCTTTTTCAAGGGAGCTACATTGTCTAATGCAGAACGCAATGACAAAGTCATACCGTTTACAAAGACATCTATTTGTGAATTGGAAGAAACAACATTGCTGCCATCTACTGGGCATTTCTGCAATACGGAGGATATTAAAAAGGGGACAGACTCTTTAAGTTTTGATACAGCATTAGCCGATAAAGATCTACTATAATGGAACCCTCTTTTGGGGGTGGAGAACTCAGTTAGATTAAACTCAAATGTTATTAAAAAATGATCAGATAGGACAGGGTTGTGAGGAAATACTGTTAATTCTTCACAATCAATGCCATATGTCAGCACAAGGTCTAAAGTATGGAGCCAAGAGTGCGTCGGTTTATGCACATTTTGAGCAAAACCAATTGAATCTAGGATAGTTTTAAAGGCTACACTAAGGTTATCACATTCTGTGTCAACATGGATGTTAAAATCACCCACTATAATAACCTTATCAGTATTTAACACCAAATCAGATAAGAAATCTGACAACTCATCCAAAAACTGAGTATAAGGGCCTGGTGGACGATACAAAACAACAAACAGAAGAGGTTTTATTGCTTTGCAGTTTGGATGAGGGAAACTGAGGGTTAAATGTTCAAAAGAACTGTAGTTATTAATTGGCCTGGGACTAATTAATAAATCAGACTGAAAGATGGCTGCCACTCCTCCTCCTCTTCCCACAGATCTGGGAATGTGGAAATTTGAATAATTGGAGGGAGTTGACTCATTTATACTAACGTAGTCCTCTTGTAGCCAGGTTTCTGTGAGACAAAACAAATCAATCTGTTTATCAGAAATCAATTCGTTAACTAACAAAGTCTTTGGAGGGAGAGACCTTATATTTAATAGACCACATTTAATTGTTTTATTTTTAGGTTCAAAGTGATCCGTATGGATTTTTATTAGATTTTTATGATTTGTTCCCTTTAGATCAGTTTTTGATCTGTTAAGTTTTGGCCGTGGGAAAGACACCGTCTCAATAGGATAATGGGTGGGTAACAGTACAGAAGCTGCAGAGAGGTGTGTTAAACTACGGCTCTGCTTCCTGGTCTGGACCCTGGGTTGTCAGCATTTAGGAGAACTAATAAATCCGGCCAGATTTCTAGAAAGAAGAGCTGCACCATCCAAAGTGGGATGGATGCCGTCTCTCCGGATCAGACCAGGTTTTCCCCAGAAAGTTCGCCAGTTATCAATGTAGCCCACGTCGTTTTCAGGACACCACCTAGACAACCAGCGGTTGAATGATGACATGCGGCTAAACATGTCATCACTGGTCAGATCAGGCAGGGGACCAGAGAAAATTACGGAGTCCGACATTGTTTTAGCAAACTCACACACCGAAGCAACACCAACTTTAGTGACCTCCGATCGGCGTGACCGGGTGTCATTACCGCCAGCGTGAATAAAAATCTTACTGTATTTACGCTTATCCTTAGCCAGCAGTTTTAGGTAAGATTCTATGTCGCCCGTTCTGGCCCCTGGCAGGCATTTAACTATGGTCCCTGGTGTCTCTAGTGCCACGTTTCTGACTATTGAGCTCCCAATCACCAGAGTCGGCTTCTCAGCGGGTGTGTCGCTGAGTGGGGAAAATTTGTTAGAAACGCAGACGGGTTGGTGGTGAACTGGGGGCTGAAATCTAGAGCTATGCTTCCTACGAACTGTCACCCAGCCGGCCTGCTTACCCGGCTGCTCGGGTGCTTCTGGAGGACCACTAAGTGAAGTAACGCTAGGTCTATGTGGCTCCGCGCTAGCAAAGGGGCGGCTATCAGCTGGTCTTTCCATAGCACGGAGCCGGGTCTCTAATTCTGACACCCTCAGAATTAGAGACAGTTGTAGTAACACACTGTGTTCTAGTGGAAGTAACGTAACGCCGTTATCTGTTACATTAAGTCATGACTCTCTTTACTAAATGAAAACTGGAGCCTCCTGGTTTCTTTTTGATACATTACCAGTAATTTTACCCAGTTTGGTCACTTCCAGTAAAAGGAAGAGGCGTCACTTGTATGTATAGTTAGAGATGATTTGGAAGTGAGATGAAGCCAAAACAACCATAGTGTATTATCACTAGACTCACATATGTCTAGAGATAATCTGCTGATAATTTCCATAGAGGAGACGGCCAAATGCTACCATGGACATCCAGATAGATTTAGTCAGTTCTGTTGTTTTACTCTAAATGATCTTTCTTCATCTTTGTGGTTAAATGAAGCTTTTAACCAAAGCAGAGACACAGCAGCTCTCCAGTAGAACCAAGACCTGAAGAGACTGAAGAGATTCTCTGTGTGGGTCAAACAGGACATTGATGTGAAGAGCAGATGTTCATCTGATGATGACATCACTGTTTAGTCATCATCTTTTAGTCTGTTTATCAGTCTTTATTAGTCTGATTTAACTACAACTGATCTGATTCTTTCTCTCATCACAGACTAGTGGGCTGTATTCTCTCACGGACTGAATGTGAAGTTGTGGCCTCAGCTCTGAAGTCCAACCCCTCCCTGACTGACCTGGAAATAGATCAGATCATTGATGGAGGGAGAACCTTTGGAGACTCTGAGATGAAGCGTCTCTTTGAGATCCTGGAGACTCCATTCTGTAAAGTAAAGAAGCTGGGGTAGGTTTTATCTTCACTGCTACTTTAAAACTTATTTTAATTAATAATTTAGTTCTGACATTTTTTCTTTACAGACAATCTGCTGTCCAAATGTTTTGCCTTGTCAATTATTTATTTTCTTCTTTGATATTTTCAGTATTGAACATTTAACACTTAAAATGTTTTGGACTGAAGAACAAAAATTAAGAAAATAAGTCAAATGATGTGAATTATTGATGGAGATGTTTTAATTGGATTTGGGAAAGATTTAGATAACAAGATCAGATCATTTAGCTTTATTTTTCATTTCTTTGTCACATCTTTACATGAAACATTAATCTTTGTTCCTCCAGAGTAGTGCCAGGATCACATTCATACACATAAACAGTAAAATAAAAATAATAAAACAGCATTATCTAAAAAATGAATGTCTGAGAAGAACAAAGAGAGAAAATGTAAAGTAAATCAAAGCGACGGCACCAGCAGGTTGCATGTTCTCCCTGTGCATGCGTGGGTTCTCTCTGGGTACTCCGGCTTCCTCCCACAGTCCTAAAACATGACTGTTAGCTTAACTGGCCTCTCTAAATCCTCCTTAGGTGTGAGTGTGTGTGTGAATGGTGGGTTGTCCTGTCTGTCTCTGTGTTGTCCTGTGATAGGCTGCTTACCTGTCCAGGTGAAGCCCGCCTCTCAGCCACTGACAGCTGCAGATAGACACCAGCAGCCCTCAGGACCCCAGCAGGGATAAGCCTGGTGGAAAATGGTTGGATGGACGGCACCAGCAGGTTCCAGCAGCTCAGCTTTGTCCTGAAGCTGCTGTTCTGTTGGTGCGGCTCAGAGAGGAACCGTCCTCTTCAGTCTGACAGCTCAATCAGACAGAACCAGAACCAGGAGCCAGCAGTGTGGCTATTAAAACTACAGCACAATATTGAAAAGTAAAAAGCTCTACTGCAGCAGACGCTCTCTGGACTCAGCGGTACCGTTCAGCAACAAGCCAACAAGTTTGAGCAGCAAGAAGGAAACCAAGAAAAACTGAAGAATCATCATTTCTATTAGTCTGCAGACCATTTCTGCCTGGCAGACCATGATCCAGAGGAACATCTGGCTCCAGCTGTTCTCCTCCATCCTCCTCCTCCCAGGATGTGAAAAAGGAGGTGCTGGGAGCCCCATCAGCCCGGATGCTCTGTTGGCTCCTCACTTTAAATCGGCGCTGGAGAAGATCCAGAAGAACGCAGAGGAGTCAGAGACGCTTCAGGACCTGGTGAGGCCTCGCTCCGGGCCGACGTCCCTCGCTGGTCTGCCGGCTGCTTGGAGCACCGTGGCCAGGAGGTCAGGAGTTCAGGCGCTCCACGCCTCCTGGACCCTCCCTCTGCTCCTCCATAAGCCTCCTCCTCCTCTTCCAGAGGGGCCTTCATCAGCAGAGGGGACAGAGGAGACAGACCAACAAGTGACTTCTTGAGGGGAATGTGTGTAATTCTAGAATCTGTAAAACCTTTGGAAATAAAACATGAACCTTCCTCTGAAGACAAAATGCCAGCAGATTCCAGCCTTTCGCTCTGAGGACATGTAAAAGTGCCGTACCCTTCTCCATGTTTGTTGGTTTGTTTATCCGCCAATTTCTTTTCTTTTCCGGTTCCTGTAGGCCTAAGCACGGCAGCCTTCAGCAACAGACTTTTAGTTTTACCAAATAAATGGCTGGGAGCAACAGACTTTTACAGTAATAAAAGAAATAATAAAAACTGCGTTAATACGAGATAAAATAATTGTCGGCGTTAATTGATTGATGAGTTAAAGTGATAATAACGAGTTAACTTGCCCAGCCTTAATATACACACACCAGACTGAGCTTATTGCCATCAATCTCCACTATTACAGTTACCCAGTGGCCGTTGGTATCACTGATATGCTCCAACAAAGAACCTGGGAATTTATGAAACATAATCATAACCCCAGCAGAATGCAAAGTACCATGACTGAAATAAATTTGGTCACCCCATTGAAGTTTCCAGAATTTAGTCTCCTCACTGGATGAATGAGTTTCCTGCAGATTTTTTTTTTGCCTTTTGCTCTTTGCAATAAAGAAAAGTAGCCTTACTTTTGACATTATTTTTCAAACCCCTAGCATTGAGTGAAAGTAAAGACAACATGAAATAAACAGTAGTTGTGCAAAAACTAAGCTCAGGAACCATGAGCAGGAATGAGATAACTGCCAATAAAAACTATAAGGAATAGTGCAATAGCCCTTTAAACAAATACAGACATAGTATGCCATACCAGTGGCAGTAAAGGAACACAGCGGTGTACTTAGTCAGGGTCCACTCTTTAATTATCCATCAAGGAGAAACCTTCCTCCTTCCTTGCCTCCGTATACAAATTCACAGTTGGTGAAAAAAAGAACTGGAAGGCTGAAATGGTTTCAAAAGGTTGTTAAACTAGGGACAAAAAACCCAAAGGCGCTTTAAAACAGAGGCTAAAGCACAAAAATAGGGTTAAATCTTGGCTAAACAAGGACTGTACGCTAGATCCTTCAAAAACACCACCTCTCACTCCGCCATCTTGGGACCTCCATGGACCTAGGAGCTTGGAGAGTATCGTTACCCAACCGGACAACCAGAGATTTACCCAGAATGCACTCTGAGGACCTCTGGAGACGTTGGAGACAAGGACGAGGAGTTTGTGATGGGTGTGGACCCCGCAGGTAGCCTAGTATTGGAGTGGGAGCCGTGACTGTGGGAGGCGAGTTTTTTCCACTGGAGAGGAGGACTAAAGGGAGCAGAGCGTTTCTGTTAGCATTATTATTCATCTGGACCAAGGTTCCTTTTTAGTTTATTATTTGGTCTTTGAGAGAAGCCACCACTGAGTTTGGTCTCCATGTTCACAAGCATAGAAACAGGCCTGCAGCGTAGGGTTAGCTTGGCTTTTACCGCCTTTAGCTTTAATTAATAAGTTTCAAAAAAAGGTGTTAAAAATAAAGCAACTTGTTTTCCGTAGTTGAAGACGTTTCGCTTCCTCTCCAGGAAGCTTTCTCAATTCAAAAAGTCTGGAGTAATGTGGAGTAACAAGCTTTATACTACTGCCCAACAAAGGCCTTTTAATGGCTTAGATAACATGCAGATTCAACAGAAACAGGTCCACCCCTTAGTAATGGGCGGTCGTTAAATCCATTAAGCCAGCAGATTGGACCGAAACTGGTCCACTCCTCTGTAACGAGGAATCGTTAGGGTTGTTATTAGCCTGGCTTAAAGGAACAATGTTTTGATCCCCCATATGAGGGTGAGAATTGAAGTGATGATTGGCCGGAATTAATGCTATAGCTGTGTTGTAAGTTTTTGAGAGTTGGAACCTAAAGCCTCCTCCTCTGTTTAAGGTTGGTTTTTCTCTCTTAACGTAGATGGCTTCCTTCACACCCCTTTCAGAGCCTCTCTAAGCGCTCCTGTTCAGCAGCCAGGCCCAGAGACTCTGGCCTATTACCGGGTAGCTCCTGATGGCTCCTCCTGCCTGGATGAGGAGCAGCTGCCACGGTCGGCCTGACAACAGCTGCTGCAGGTTGGGGAACCACGGAGCAGCTGTTAGCTGGGGGGCTACGAGAATTACTGGAAGCTGTTCACCAAGCCGGTCTAGGAGGGAGGAGAGAGGGAGGAGAGAAGGAGGAGAGAAGGAGGAACTACGGAGCAGCTGTTAGCTGGGGGCCTACGAGAATTACTGGAAGCTGTTCACCAAGCCGGTCTAGGAGCCGGTATCAGTGGGACCAGAGGGAAGGAGGAGAGGAGCGTCTGTGGCCCCGAGTGAGCAAAGGCGTCCACTCCTAGAGGAGGATCCTCCTTCAGGCTCAGGGAGAACCACAGCGGACACTGAGCGTTCTCTGGTGTGGAGAACAGGTCCACTGCTGGCCTGCAGAACCTGCTCCAGATCTGAGAGATCAGGTGGTGATGGAGGGTCCAGTCTCCCTCTGGACATGATGTGCGCTCCTCTGTTCAGGACAGCGGAGCAGCAGAGGAGGAAAAAAAGAGAATTAGTGGATCAATGTTTTATTGGATACCAGTGGCAGCCCACTGCTCTCTGAGGGACGTTAAATGCAGAGGACACATTTCATTGGTTTCTAAAGATGTGCTGAAAAATGCAAATGATTGTTATTTAGTCCAAAGCACTGAGCTGCCCTCAGGTCTTCAGGAAGGCTGATCCACAGCTGAGGGCCGCAGGTGGAGAAAGTCTCCTCATGGTAGGTTCTAGTTCTCACAATGAGCCACCAGACACACAGAGACCCACTGAGAACCACTGAGCCAGGATGATGGAGAACATGTGAGCCCAGCAGCAGAACATGGGACCAATGTTCAGTGATCAGGGACTGAAGGAGCAGAACTTTAAGCAGACGCCATGTTTCCTTAGAGAAAAGCCTCCATGAAGGCTGCTGCTTTAGCTTGAAGATGAATGCAGAACAATGTGAGCTGAAACTCTGTTAAACGATCCATGTTTAGAACATTGTGGCTCTGAGAACCACTGTTCTAGCAGAACCCTGACCCAGACTAGAAGACAGCAGCATTTTAAACAGACGCCAGAGCCATCAGACTTAAATATCCAGCAGCAGCAAGTGATCATGGATGGATTTATGTTCAAGGACAGTTTATTGTTGGCTGCTAATCTCCAAGCTCTAGTGCCCCCCCAACTCTAAGCCCAGAACATCTTCATCAGCAGCCGCCACTGCTGAGAACCACACCTTGATCTGGACCTTCACACGTCATGATAACATGTTCTGGTTCTGCTGGCTTTAACTCTTTAAATCAGTTCTACTGGATCACATATCAGACATCAGTTCATCATGTTTCTGGCACTTTTACATTCAGGGACATTCATTTTCTACATTTGATCATTTATTTGTTCATGTTTCAGTTTTAACCTGCATCCTGGTGGCTTCAGCTCACATCTTTCATTCTTTATTCAGATTGATAGACTGCAGTTTGTCAGAGATCAGCTGTGAACATCTGGGTTCTGCCCTGAAGTCCAACCCGTCCCATCTGACAGAACTGGACCTGAGTGAGAACGACCTGAAAGATGGTGGAGTGAAGGAGCTCTGTGGTTTCCTCCAGACTCCCCTCTGGAAACTACAGAAACTGAGGTCAGACTCCATGTTTTAGTTCTGATATCTGTGATGTGAAAGTTGTGTTGACACTAAACTGCAGACATCTGGCTGATATTCTACTGATCCACACTGAGGATCTTCATGGTAAAGTCTGCTTTCTTCTTCACTGCTTTGCTCCACTTAAAGTTTCTTTCTTTTTCTAACTTCCTGTCAGCATTTATTCAATAATCAGCAGAAAACAGGAAACAATGAGCTGAGTTTCAGTTTAGAGTTGCAGCTTTTATCCAGAACTGAAGAAGAGGGAGAGAGAAGAAATAAAATGCTGATGTTTCATTTATTTGAAGGTTTTTAATCTCTTTAAACCTTCATCAGGTCAGTTTTTCTCCATTTTCTACAGGATGATGTTAAAATAATTGAATAAGTGGATGTAATTGAGCTGAAAAGCAAAGTTCAGATCTTGTATTGTAATAAATCTTTGCTGAGTTTGTTCCTGGACTTGGAGCCAGTTTTTAATGTTGTCTCTCTGTGTAACTGAGTCTGAGCCCTGATCTCAGGTCAGAAGCGGACAGCATTGGGACCCCCAGTGTGTAGAAATGCCCCTCATGTGAAGCGGCTCAGAGGGGATTCAAGCCAGTTTAGAAAAGTCAATTTCAGCTCCTGGAATCTGTGTGACAGGAACAAATCTATAATCCCTGATTGATGCTTCAGCACTTTTAGAAGCTCTGCAAGGATTTTACTGACTAAAACACTCAGACACAACATGTCACAGTAGCAGGTTCTGCTTCTGGGAGCTTCAGCTCCTAAAGTCAGTTTACATGAAATATTCTCCATCACATCATGTTTTTATGGCTGTGGAATCATTAAAATAGTTTATTTATCTGCATTAATCTATATTTGTTCATATTTCTTCCACAAAAATCTTTCTCATCAACAGCCGACATCTTTTATAAACTCTTATTTTTCCCCTTACTGTAGAGCGTGGATGTTGGGCTTCACCTTGTGGATGAAATGATGTGTAAAGGCCAGTTTAAGTAGCAGCTTGAGGGCTGCGTAGATGGAGCTCAGAATAATACGTGTGCCCACATCGCCATCTTACCGGGGATCAAATGAAGGAGTATGGTAAACTCAATAAGCTAAACACAAAGGCAGAAAATCAAGACAACAAACAGAATGGTCTGTTTCTGAGGCTGAATGAGAAACAGTTGTGATGACAGAGTTTAAAATAGTCTTAAACGGTCAAAGAGGGTGTGTCCTTTGGTAAGTGGAATCTGATCAAACTTACTAAAGAAATCAACTCACTGGGTGAAAAGTGAGAAATGTTAAAGCGTTAAGGGATGGATCTGTGCTGATCATTTGTAATGATGTTAATCAAAAAGAAAGGGCTCTGAATATAAAAAGTCCTAGGTGAGAATGTGAGGGGAGAATGTTAGATAACAGGAAATATGTGTGCGGTTTTATTTCAGGTATTTCTCCTGATGTTGATGACATTAAATCTAATTTATCAGGAGGGAAAGTAGTTGAAGTCAAACGGTTGAAAAGAAATAAAATGGAGAAAGGAGTGATAGTTTTTCTATCATGCTAAAGTTTGAAGAGAAAACTCTAGCAGACAAAGTGTTTGTGGGATAAATGAGTTCTGATGTTAAACCATTTATTCCTCCACCACTGCGGTGCTTTAAATGTCAAAGATGTAGACATGTGGCGGCAGAATGCAGGGAAACAGAAGTGTGGGAGATGTGCTGGTGATGATGAGTATGGAAATGTGAGGAAGGAGCTCCTTTGAGATGTTGTAATGGTGGAGGTGGACATAGTTCAGGTTTCAGGGGATGTGTAGCTAGTAAAAGAGCTGTGGAAGTACAGAAAGTTAAAATCACTGCTGGGATCACTGATGCAGAAGCAGCTAAAAAAGTGCCTGTTCCACCAATGATGCAGCCAAAGAAAGTGACAGGGCTAGAAGAAGGAAGTTCTGATTGTCTGAAGGCAACAAGATTAAAGATGACACTCTACTCATGAAGAAAGAGGATTTGGTTTATTCATGGTGGAGTTTATAAACTGCACTGCTCAAAGGAAAACAGAAAAAATGCAATAATTGTGAAGGCAGCCCAAAAGTATCTTGATTTTAAGAATGCTAGCTGGGAATCAATTAAGGAGAAACTGAATGAGACGCAATCTTCTCTGCCTCAATCATGCAGTGGTGGCCCTTCTTCATGTTAGTTATATTCTAGTGGAAGGAAAGAAGTCTCATTAGTGATGGTCTAGAGTTTAAGAAATACATTTCTGATCTGATCATTAAGCCTCATCTGATTTACATTCAGGAAACTTGGCTTAAGCCCCAATTAGATTTTATAATTCCTGGATAAACAACAATTACGAATGATAGAAAGGAAAGACAAGGGGGGGGGCAGCTTTTGTGCAATATGGTAAAAGATATAAAGTGGAATCAATAGGGCAGAATTATGAATCAATAGTTGTTAAGATCTGGATAGGAAATGGTCAGATTAGAGTGATTAATCTATATAATTGTAGCAGGAAGTTGACCATTGAAGATCTTAATGAAGTAAATGAAGAGCATGAAGGAAAGACTGTATGGTGTGGTGATTTCAGTTCACATCATGTTTTATGGGGCAGTCTAAATACAGATGCAGATGGATTGGCCATTAAAGAGTTTCTAGAATTACATTCACTGGTTTGTGTTAATGATGGATGTCCTACTAGGAATGATTGTAACAGGAATTCAGAAAGTGTTTTAGATTTAACATTGGTGTCACATGGAATAGCTGGAATTACATCTTGGAGGTGATGAGTGATTCTCCTCTGGGTAGTGATCATTTTCCTGTTATAATATCAGTTGGTTCTGATATAGTTAAAGAAGAGGAAGTACTGATTCCTAGATGGAGACTAAGTAGGGCTAATTGGGAATTATTTCATAATTTAGTTAATAACCAGTGTGATAAACTAGATGAAAACTTGTTTTCTGATGTGGAGTTATGTAACTCAAAGATTGTGTCTGTTATTGTTAATGCAGCTGAAACGGCAATTACTAAAACAGGGAAGAGGAAATAAAAAGTCTATTCCATGGTGGAATGAGCAATGTAGTATTGCTATAAGGGGAAGAAATAAATCTTTTAAATTGGTAAGGAGATGCCATACTTCTGAGGCATTAATTCAGTATAAGAAAGCTCAAGCTATAGTTAGGAAGACTGTTAGAGCAGCTAAGAAGGCATGTTGGAGGCAGTATTGTAATTCTATTGGAGGAGAAACCAAGTTATCTGAGAGCCTGTGGGACGTGTACAAGGACCAGCTCCCACTGTTGTCCCACCTGGGGATTACCGGTCTAGTGGAGGAAATAGAATGGATTAAGCAGACCGCCTCCACCCAGACCTCCACCCACCAGCCTGTCCACCCCAGCTGCTGTCTCTGCGGCTGCTGCAGCTCCTGCTGCTGATAAAGATAAAGGATCTTTGTTGGCTGTGGGGATCAGAGTAATCAGACCTCGTTTCATAGTGGGACAGAGATTATTGCTTGAAATGCATTCCAGCAGGGCCTCAAATAATAGTTTTCGTAAATCTCTCCAAAAGAAAGTTTAAAATTCCGTAGTTAACCCGTCTAGGCCTGGAGATTTACCCTTTGTCATTTGTTGTAATGCTAAGTCAAGCTCTTTGATTCTTAAGTCATCTTCTATAAGATTTTTAAAATCAAGATTCATTTTTTCAACAGAATCCTGAATTTCATCGAAAAAAGACTGGCAGTTGGATTCTGAATACTTAGAACAATAAAGATTGCTATAAAAATGTTTAACTGTGGCATGTATTAAATCCAGGTCTTCAGTGATATTACCATTAATAATTAGTTTCTGAATCTTCTTTTTGGACTGTCTCTGCTTCTCAAGACTGAAAAAATATGAAGAGTTCTTTTCACCGTCTTCAATCCACCGAGCCCTGGAGCGAATGAAAGCCCCCCCCCCCCCAGCTTTATCTAGAAAAAAACATCTAATAGAGATTTGAAAACATCCAGCTGACTCAGCTCATCAGACGATAAAACTGATTTTGAACATAGAGAATTGATATTGACAATAAGTTGGGATTGTTTCTGTCTCCTCAGTTTTTAAGCGAGTTTTTCAGTCTTTATTGCTGTAGTCCTGACATTAAATTTAAACCACTCCCACTTATTTAAGGGCGACAGATCCATTACTGAAATATCCTCAATAAGGTTCAGGATTTCTGCACAAAACGTTTTATTATTCAGTAGATTACTGTTAAACTTCCAAGATAAAAATGAAGGTGGTTTGGATTTATTTAGAGAGAGAAACAAGGTGACTGAACAATGATCTGTTAGAGGATCTGATGAGATTTCACATCTTGAAATATTATTTAACATATTATGAGGGATTAACCAGTAATCTAGCCTAGAGCTCTGGCCATTTCCAGAAGGATTGAACCAGGAGGATTGTCTGGTATCAGGATTTCTAATCCTTCAGCAGTCTGTCAAATTTGTATTAGAGGTTAAGTTAACAAAAATATTATTGTACATATGGTGCTGACCCCAGGAGGGGAGACGATCAATCGATCCATCTGGAGTTACGTTGAAATCTCCACCATAAACAACCTGATCAGTGGAATATTTTGTTTTCCATTATTTTATCGTTTCTCCGATGTCAGCAAAAAATATACTATTCATCGCCTTATTATTATATCCATATTCAAGTAGAGTTTATTGTTGGCTGTTAATCTCCAAGCTCTATTGCCCCCCCCAACCCTAAGCCCAGAACATCTTCATCAGCAGCCGCCACTGCTGAGAACCACACCTTGATCTGGACCTTCACACGTCATGATAACATGTTCTGGTTCTGCTGGCTTTAACTCTTTAAATCAGTTCTACTGGATCACATATCACACATCAGTTCATCATGTTTCTGGGACTTTTACATTCAGGGACATTCATTTTCTACATTTGATCATTTATTTGTTCATGTTTCAGTTTTAACCTGCATCCTGGTGGCTTCAGCTCACATCTTTGATTCTTTATTCAGATTGAAGAACTGCAGTTTGTCAGAGATCAGCTGTGAACATCTGGTCTCTGCCCTGAAGTCCAACCCGTCCCATCTGACAGAACTGGACCTGAGCAGAAACAACCTGAAAGATGGTGGAGTGAAGGAGCTCTGTGGTTTCCTCCAGACTCCCCTCTGCAAACTACAGACACTGAGGTCAGACTCCATGTTTTAGTTCTGATATCTGTGATGTGAAAGTTGTGTTGACACTAAACTGCAGACATCTGGCTGATATTCTACTGATCCACACTGAGGATCTTCATGGTAAAGTCTGCTTTCTTCTTCTCTGCTTTGCTCCACTTAAAGTTTCTTTCTTTTTCTAACTTCCTGTCAGCATTTATTCAATAATCAGCAGAAAACATGAAACAATGAGCTGAATTTCAGTTTAGAGTTGCAGCTTTTATCCAGAACTGAGGAAGAGGAAGAGAGAAGAAATAAAATGCTGATGTTTCATTTATTTGAAGGTTTTTAAATCTCTTTAAACCAGGGGTGTCAAACTCATTTTGGTTTAGGGGCCGCATTCATTTTAATCTGATCTCAAAAGGGCCACACATGTAAACAAATTGCAAGAATAAATAGAACTAATAAAAGCGGACTTGTTGATTTTTATATTAAACAAATTTCCCTTTTACAAAATATATTATGAATAACCTTAGAGTTTAAGAAAAGTATGTGCAATTTCAACAATACTTTTACTCAGTTAAACATTTATTTAAGTGCATTATGCATATGAACTGATCAGTGATTGTAAAATGTTGAAAAACATTCACAGTTTTTGGGACTTAAAAACACTGTCCTGCATGACAATACAGATAAAAATTAAGAAATGATTTAAAATCAATGTTCCACATCTGAAGCTCAGTGCTGCTGTTAGTTCTGATTGTAACGCTTATTAAGGCTAGGCGCCTGACTACGGCCAAATATGGTAAAAGGCAGTCAGAAAGGTTCGGCTGAGGAGCCTGTGTGTGAATAAAATACCAACAGACAAGTAGTAAGTTTGACTTATTGTATTCAAACTTATATTTTTACATACATTTAGGGATGTATTCAATAACAGTATTAATATTTTCCTATGAATATAAACAAACACAGCAGGAAAACAACAACAAAAAATAACCCTGATTACACCCAAGAGTTTCTTTTTCCTATTTAAGGCTGTACTTTTGTTTGCAGGATGATTAATGGTCCGTCAATCAATGATCCAACTCTTTTTTTAGTCTATGATCCACGGTAATAGGTATGGGAAAATGAAATAACTCGGTTCAATTAAATCCTATCGCACAGCTGCGGTCATCAGGTAGCTCACCAACCTGGGTCGGAACAGGGGGTGGAAAAAAAACCCCTGACCTAAACAATAAACAAGGTCATAAATAAAAACAAAAAATAGCATTTGAGCAGGGTTAAACTGCCATCTAAAACATTCATAAAAAATAGCTATATTCCTTTTGTTGCACTACTCCAAAGGAATTAACCTATTCCATAGTTCTATAGGACATTGACAAATTTAATGAAAAGTAACTAAAAGTATCCTTAAAGGACAAAAGTTTTAAAAATCTAAAGGCTTATTTAATGCTTTGAAAACATCTCTTCTATTCGGCCACAAAATCAACAAAAAGAGAATGATCTTTTAAGCTATAAGACCATTTTTAAGTTGCCAATACATAGATTTTAAGCGGGCGAGTCGCCACCGCATTTCTACTATAATATAAAACAAACAACATAAAATAAACGACTCACCGTTGAGTGGTTGCCAGAGAACACCCAATCGAATCCTTCGTCTAGGTTAATTGGACTTGATTCAACAATATTCTTCAGTGATTTAGGAAAAACGCCAACACAAGCAGCTAGCCACAGCGATAGCAGCAACAAGATGGAGGAGTTCACCTCTGACCCGGAATTCAAAGAGTGCTGCTAGTTTGACCCGCCAAAATAAAATACGGCTCGATTATTTTGTGCAGGTTACACAATGAAGTGTTTCATCATGTTGTCTGCTCTGAATAAAACACAGCGCCACCCGTGGACAATATAGGAACTGCAGGTTTTAAATTAAACAAAGTGCCCCCCCAACTCTAAGCCCAGAACATCTTCATCAGCAGCCGCCACTGCTGAGAACCACACCTTGATCTGGACCTTCACACGTCATGATAACATGTTCTGGTTCTGCTGGCTTTAACTCTTTAAATCAGTTCTACTGGATCACATATCAGACATCAGTTCATCATGTTTCTGGCACTTTTACATTCAGGGACATTCATTTTCTACATTTGATCATTTATTTGTTCATGTTTCAGTTTTAACCTGCATCCTGGTGGCTTCAGCTCACATCTTTCATTCTTTATTCAGATTGAAGGACTGCAGTTTGTCAGAGATCAGCTGTGAACATCTGGTCTCTGCCCTGAAGTCCAACCCGTCCCATCTGACAGAACTGGACCTGAGCTGGAACAACCTGAAAGATGGTGTAGTGAAGGAGCTCTGTGGTTTCCTCCAGACTCCCCTCTGCAAACTACAGACACTGAGGTCAGACTCCATGTTTTAGTTCTGATATCTGTGATGTGAAAGTTGTGTTGACACTAAACTGCAGACATCTGGCTGATATTCTACTGATCCACACTGAGGATCTTCATGGTAAAGTCTGCTTTCTTCTTCTCTGCTTTGCTCCACTTAAAGTTTCTTTCTTTTTCTAACTTCCTGTCAGGCTTTATTCAATAATCAGCAGAAAATATGAAACAATGAGCTGAATTTCAGTTTAGAGTTGCAGCTTTTATCCAGAACTGAGGAAGAGGAAGAGAGAAGAAATAAAATGCTGATGTTTCATTTATTTGAAGGTTTTTAAATCTCTTTAAACCAGGGGTGTCAAACTCATTTTGGTTTAGGGGCCGCATTCATTTTAATCTGATATCAAAAGGGCCACACATGTAAATAAATTGCAAGATTAAACAGAACTAATAAAAGCGGACTTGTTGATTTTTATATTAAACAAATTTCCCTTTTACAAAATATATTATGAATAACCTCAGAGTTTAAGAAAAGTATGTGCAATTTCAACAATACTTTTACTCAGTTAAACATTTATTTAAGTGTATTATGCATATGAACTGATCAGTGATTGTAAAATGTTGAAAAACATTTATTCACAGTTTTTGGGACTTAAAAACACTGTCCTGCAGGACAATACAGATAAAAATTAAGAAATGATTTAAAATCAATGTTCCACATCTGAAGCTCAGTGCTGCTGTTAGTTCTGATTGTAACGCTTATTAAGGCTAGGCGCCTGACTACGGCCAAATATGGTAAAAGGCAGTCAGAAAGGTTCGGCTGAGGAGCCTGTGTGTGAATAAAATACCAACAGACAAGTAGTAAGTTTGACTTATTGTATTCAAACTTATATTTTTACATACATTTAGGGATGTATTCAATAACAGTATTAATATTTTCCTATGAATATAAACAAACACAGCAGGAAAACAACAACAAAAAATAACCCTGATTACACCCAAGAGTTTCTTTCTCCTATTTAAGTCTGTACTTTTGTTTGCAGGATGATTAATGGTCCGTCAATCAATGATCCAACTCTTTTTTTAGTCTATGATCCACGGTAATAGGTATGGGAAAATGAAATAACTCGGTTCAATTAAATCCTACCGCACAGCTGCGGTCATCAGGTAGCTCACCAACCTGGGTCGGAACAGGGGGTGGAAAAAAAAACCTGACCTAAACAATAAACAAGATCATAAATAAAAACCAAAAATAGCATTTGAGCAGGGTTAAACTGCCATCTAAAACATTCATAAAAAATAGCTATATTCCTTTTGTTGCACTACTCCAAAGGAATTAACCTATTCCAGAGTTCTATAGGACATTGACAAATTTAATGAAAAGTAACTAAAAGTATCCTTAAAGGACAAAAGTTTTAAAAATCTAAAGGCTTATTTAATGCTTTGAAAACATCTCTTCTATTCGGCCACAAAATCAACAAAAAGAGAATGATCTTTTAAGCTATAAGACCATTTTTAAGTTGCCAATACATAGATTTTAAGCGGGCGAGTTGCCACCGCATTTCTACTATAATATAAAACAAACAACATAAAATAAACGACTCACCGTTGAGTGGTTGCCAGAGAACACCCAATCAAATCCTTCGTCTAGGTTAATTGGACTTGATTCAACAATATTCTTCAGTGATTTGGGAAAAACGCCAACACAAGCAGCTAGCCACAGCAATAGCAGCAACAAGATGGAGGAGTTCACCTCTGACCCGGAATTCAAAGAGTGCTGCTAGTTTGACCCGCCAAAATAAAATACGGCTCGATTATTTTGTGCAGGTTACACAATGAAGTGTTTCATCATGTTGTCTGCTCTGAATAAAACACAGCGCCACCCGTGGACAATATAGGAACTGCAGGTTTTAAATTAAACAAAGTGCCCCCCCAACTCTAAGCCCAGAACATCTTTTTTACCAGCCGCCACTGCTGAGAACCACACCTTGATCTGGACCTTCACACGTCATGATAACATGTTCTGGTTCTGCTGGCTTTAACTCTTTAAATCAGTTCTACTGGATCACATATCAGACATCAGTTCATCATGTTTCTGGCACTTTTACATTCAGGGACATTCATTTTCTACATTTGATCATTTTTTTTTCATGTTTCAGTTTTAACCTGCATCCTGGTGGCTTCAGCTCACATCTTTCATTCTTTATTTAGATTGTGGAGCTGCAGTTTGTCAGAGATCAGCTGTGAACATCTGGGTTCTGCCCTGAAGTCCAACCCGTCCCATCTGACAGAACTGGACCTGAGCTGGAACAACCTGAAAGATGGTGGAGTGAAGGAGCTCTGTGGTTTCCTCCAGACTCCCCTCTGCAAACTACAGACACTGAGGTCAGACTCCATGTTTTAGTTCTGATATCTGTGATGTGAAAGTTGTGTTGACACTAAACTGCAGACATCTGGCTGATATTCTACTGATCCACACTGAGGATCTTCATGGTAAAGTCTGCTTTCTTCTTCACTGCTTTGCTCCGCTTAAAGTTTCTTTCTTTTTCTAACTTCCTGTCAGCATTTATTCAATAATCAGCAGAAAACATGAAACAATGAGCTGAATTTCAGTTTAGAGTTGCAGCTTTTATCCAGAACTGAGGAAGAGGAAGAGAGAAGAAATAAAATGCTGATGTTTCATTTATTTGAAGGTTTTTAATCTCTTTAAACCAGGGGTGTCAAACTCATTTTGGTTTAGGGGCCGCATTCATTTTAATCTGATCTCAAAAGGGCCACACATGTAAACAAATTGCAAGATTAAACAGAACTAATAAAAGCGGAGTTGTTGATTTTTATATTAAACAAATTTCCCTTTTACAAAATATATTATGAATAACCTCAGAGTTTAAGAAAAGTATGTGCAATTTCAACAATACTTTTACTCAGTTAAACATTTATTTAAGTGCATTATGCATATGAACTGATCAGTGATTGTAAAATGTTGAAAAACATTTATTCACAGTTTTTGGGACTTAAAAACACTGTCCTGCATGACAATACAGATAAAAATTAAGAAATGATTTAAAATCAATGTTCCACATCTGAAGCTCAGTGCTGCTGTTAGTTCTGATTGTAACGCTTATTAAGGCTAGGCGCCTGACTACGGCCAAATATGGTAAAAGGCAGTCAGAAAGGTTCGGCTGAGGAGCCTGTGTGTGAATAAAATACCAACAGACAAGTAGTAAGTTTGACTTATTGTATTCAAACTTATATTTTTACATACATTTAGGGATGTATTCAATAACAGTATTAATATTTTCCTATGAATATAAACAAACACAGCAGGAAAACAACAACAAAAAATAACCCTGATTACACCCAAGAGTTTCTTTTTCCTATTTAAGGCTGTACTTTTGTTTGCAGGATGATTAATGGTCCGTCAATCAATGATCCAACTCTTTTTTTAGTCTATGATCCACGGTAATAGGTATGGGAAAATGAAATAACTCGGTTCAATTAAATCCTATCGCACAGCTGCGGTCATCAGGTAGCTCACCAACCTGGGTCGGAACAGGGGGTGGAAAAAAAACCCCTGACCTAAACAATAAACAAGGTCATAAATAAAAACAAAAAATAGCATTTGAGCAGGGTTAAACTGCCATCTAAAACATTCATAAAAAATAGCTATATTCCTTTTGTTGCACTACTCCAAAGGAATTAACCTATTCCATAGTTCTATAGGACATTGACAAATTTAATGAAAAGTAACTAAAAGTATCCTTAAAGGACAAAAGTTTTAAAAATCTAAAGGCTTATTTAATGCTTTGAAAACATCTCTTCTATTCGGCCACAAAATCAACAAAAAGAGAATGATCTTTTAAGCTATAAGACCATTTTTAAGTTGCCAATACATAGATTTTAAGCGGGCGAGTCGCCACCGCATTTCTACTATAATATAAAACAAACAACATAAAATAAACGACTCACCGTTGAGTGGTTGCCAGAGAACACCCAATCGAATCCTTCGTCTAGGTTAATTGGACTTGATTCAACAATATTATTCAGTGATTTAGGAATTAAATTAAATCCTGATGTTTCATTTATTTGAAGGTTTTTAATCTATTTAAACCTTCATCAGGTCAGTTTTTCTCCATTTTCTACAGGATGATGTTAAAATAATTGAATAAGTGGATGTAATTGAGCTGAAAAGCAAAGTTCAGATCTTGTATTGTAATAAATCTTTGCTGAGTTTGTTCCTGGACTTGGAGCCAGTTTTTAATGTTGTCTCTCTGTGTAACTGAGTCTGAGCCCTGATCTCAGGTCAGAAGCGGAAAGCATTGGGACCCCCAGTGTGTAGAAATGCCCCTCATGTGAAGCGGCTCAGAGGGGATTCAAGCCAGTTTAGAAAAGTCAATTTCAGCTCCTGGAATCTGTGTGACAGGAACAAATCTATAATCCCTGATTGATGCTTCAGCACTTTTAGAAGCTCTGAAGGATTTTACTGACTAAAACACTCAGACACAACATGTCACAGTAGCAGGTTCTGCTTCTGGGAGCTTCAGCTCCTAAAGGCAGTTTACATGAAATATTCTCCATCACATCATGTTTTTATGGCTGTGGAATCATTAAAATAGTTCATTTATCTGCATTAATCTCCATTTGTTCATAATTCCTCCACAGTTGCTGCTGACTTGTTTGTTTTCTGTGAAACTTGAATAATTTGGCTGCAGAAGCTGAGTTTGTATTGATGGAGCTGCTGGTGGAGCTGACAGAGGTGAAGAGCTGAAGTCAGCAGGGCTGTCATTTAGAAAGCTTGCTGACACTAAATGGAGCTGAAATGTGCGTACGCCACTTTCCACCAGAAGTTAGGATCTCTAAAAATGAACTTAGGGGAAAATGTGTGGTCCTCATGCCAGCTCTGACCCAGGCGTACGCTCATTTTGGAGACGGGGAAACTGGAGACGCAGATGGTGAAGTGGTGAATTACAGCCAACCTGCATGAGGATTCCTCTCAGACGTTCACTTTCACTCCATATCAGACTTTAATCAGAGATCATCTTGATCAGAAGCATTAAAAGCTCAGTATTATTCATTCTGCTGCTGGTGACTCTTAAATCCATCTGGGGCATGTCAGATAAATCTAAATGCTCATAAGCCATCTTAGATCTTAAATCAAAGTCTGCTAACATCTTCTCTGGGTTTTCTACCTTCACATTCCTCTCTCCAATCATCACCAGGGTGACGTGTTCCACAGATTATTGTGACCAGGTGAGCAGCAATCACTTTAATTGCTGCAAACAGTAAAACACACTCGTGCGTAATGCTGCTGGCTGGATGCATTGGCACTGCTGGAATACCGTGCAGATGGAGAATTGAGGAAACACGCTTTCAGGGATCAAAGATTTCCTGGCCAATAATGAGGACTGGCCAATATCCTGCTTCTGACTCCCAGCATGCA
This sequence comes from Fundulus diaphanus, assembly GCA_037039145.1. NCBI lineage: Eukaryota > Metazoa > Chordata > Actinopteri > Cyprinodontiformes > Fundulidae > Fundulus > Fundulus diaphanus. The sequence goes on along the minus strand of CM073139.1, from coordinate 44,592,074 downwards.
TTGTGCTGGGCAGTGATCACCTTTTTAGGGGGGGGGGGTAATAATGGGGGGAAACCTCTCTCCTCTGAATGTGGATCTGAACCCACAGCCACAGGGGAATTTCACCACGGAGCACAGCGTGGTTTACTTTTTAACAACTTATTTTAACAGCTTCTTAACAACTTGTTTTAATGTGGACAACATCTGAGCTTTTACCTCTGATTTCCACATTTAATAAACGCCTCTCTGGGAAATTTTCCCAACGTTTCTTTGCTTTTTCTCCGTGGCTGCCACGTCACCATGATGAAAAAATGATCAGCTGACACATTTTCTACACATTAACATTCATGAGGTGCTTTTGACCTAAAAGATTGTGGAGTGAAGGAGCTCTGTGGGTTCCTCCAGACTCCCCTCTGCAAACTACAGACACTGAGGTCAGACTCATTCAGTGCTGATATTTCTAACGTGAAAGATGTGTTGACACTAACCTGCAGACATATGGCTGATATTAAACTACTGTTCTCATGATGCTCACCTCCATCATGAGAACATGATGCTCACTCCTACAACACAGAAAGTGTTTTACGCTGAAGTGGATGTGTTCCTAATCAGAGTCCCAAGTGTTTATGGTGCTGGTTCTCCAGGGTGTCAGTAGTGACAGACTAGTCCCAGATGTTTAGTGATCAGAGATTGTGTTTTGCTCATCTTGGTTGGAACCAGTGATCCAATTCTGATCTCTTTACTGATGTTAAACACTCTTATGCAGATGTGAAATTAATTCAGACTTTGTATCGCGTCACATTTTAGGGATCTCACCGCACGCATGATTTTCTATCCAGCGGCCACGCTGGAGGACGGCTGCGCTCTCGGAAGCGTCTCTGCGTTCGGACTGATTTTCTCCTCACGTGAAGGAAAATGTGTTTTGACAGGTTGGGCGGAGACAAACCTCTTCTGTAAGCCTCCTCCTGATTGGGCCTTGCAGACACGATCGCACAGGAAGTAGTGTCAGGAAGCCTTTGACTGACAGCTCGTCATCCATCAGCGTTAATACTTTGTTTTTACTTTATATTACATATACAGAAAGATAAAACAGTTAACTAATTACTGGTACATTTGTGATTGCTTGTGATAGTTTTTCTTATTAACAGTGCATATTTCAAAAACTAAGAGCTGCATGTTTAATATAAAAATGGGGTCTGACTTTACACTCACTAGTACTATATATTATTGGCATCAGTTTGTTATATTTTGCAACACTTTCTGTCAACATGTAGATTTAAACCGGATGCAGGAATTTGAAACAATGTTTTGTCGGAAGGACCTTTTAAGTAGTTCACCTAAATTTAATTTAATAAAGCTAAATTGATCACATTTTATAACCCTATCTCATTTCTATAATGTGGAGTTAAGGACAAGATTATTTTCTCATCATGATGCAAACCAGGTGGAAGCTCCCAGAGAGGGTTCGGACATAACGCTAGTCCGCTCTGCTTTTCTGTTTTTCACATGTTGTGCTGTCTTCTGGGTCCTGCTGATTTGAGCAGTAAGATGGACTGATCCAATGTAGTGGACACTCAAGGGTGGATCCCAAGACACATATTACAATAACCAATTTTTAAGGGATTTTAACAAAAGTAATTTACTCCAAAACATAATATCTGCTATAAATATCTAAACACATTTTTATAAAATGAGTTATATGCGGTCCCCCGGAACTTGGGGACCTAGTCAACCACCTAGTTTTACCTAGTGGTAAGTCTCCAAAATCAGTACCCAGATCCGTTATGTTAACAATTAAATAGTCAATAAGACTATAAGGATTCACTACAAGTCCCCACTCCTTCAGCAATAAGCACAATTCTTATAGGAATCACCTAGTTACTTCATTTTTTTCCTCTGAATCAAAATAATTTAAATATAGAATCAGTAAAGCTTTGGATGAACTTTATTTTGGATTCAACTGAAAAGTGCATCCAAACTTTGACTGATTGCAGTATGAATAAGCCAGTGTATGAATTGGGCTTTATAAATAAATTTGCGTGCCAGTCTACTGTGTATTTGTTTTTATCAGTTACAAAAAACTGTGACAATACTGTTATCCCCACTCTATCCAAGTTAAAAATAACACTTAATGTGATGACATCATTTATAGTAAGTAGGGGTTAGATTTAACGAATTACATTAACTTGTAAGTTTAAAAACAACAACTTTATCAACCTGTTACATGTTCCGTTTATTTTAGCACAATGTGGAGCAACGTTGTGAACTGTGAGCCATACACAAAACTACTTTTGCTTATTTTTCAAGGTAATTCAAATAACATTCCATCTATCTCTAATAAATCAGCATTTATAATTAAATCTGATGAACAAGGTAGAAGCTCCTGCGGAAATATTTAGGGACCGTCTTTAAAGCATTAGCTGTGCCTCTGATTTTCCTTTCTGAAAGGCGTTGGTTTTACCTGCGCTCGATTAAGATTCGTAATCCGATCTTCAGTTTGACTTATAGTAAAGTCATTTATTGTTAGCACAATGTCCATTGTCTCAATATTTCCATTTAGATCCACAAACATTCGACTTTAATCTAAACCAAGCACGGTAGAAAACTGTTGCCTCTTCCCATTAACAACACCTGAACACAATCATGGTTGACCTTAAATAACCCTATCCCCCATCAGACACTCAGAACTCAAAATGAAATACGCCCCCTGGTGGCGATAAACACAGGAAAGGAAAAATGGGTCCTACAGTATTGAATAGAAAAAAGCAGACTTGTGGCCATGATGGGCAATGTTTATTTATGTTGGGTCCAAATATGTCATTGTTCATTTATACGCTACTTAGCACCTGACAAAGCTCTAGTCACATATTCACGACATAGTAGAAAAAGTTCTTTAGTATCACTCTCAGCTTAATTTTCAAGCAGCAACTGCACCTCAGCCAGTTGCTGTTCATTGAGTGGACATGGAAATTCAGGGACCGCTGTTGCACCATCCACATGTCCATCATACTCAGCAGCAACGTCCCAGTCAATGTCAGGCTCTTGGATGTCCTTATTAAAACAAAAACAAGAAAATTCAGCAGTTACTGCACAAATAAATATTACAATAAGTCTTATATTGAGTTATGTGACCTAAAATGATACATATTCTACACAAAAGTTTTTTTTAAGGAAAGTCCCCTGAAATGTCTGCCACATTATACCCTGGAAGAGTTACAGTAAGATTGGAGCAAGGGACATGAACATTAGTTTGGAACACACATTTATTTTATGATGGGGTTACTAGCAGATCAAAGCTGCAATCAGGAATAAGGTTTTAAGCATTTCCCAGAGTGAAATCACAACTCACCTTCCCTGTTAGGAATAATTTTTAAATAACAATGAAATTAACATGTATGCATTTGGACAGTAGAAGGAAAATAAAGGGCATCATGTAACCTAACAATGTGAACTCCCAGCTGAGGTTGAAACTATGAAGCTCCCTGCTAAGAGACAACAGTGTTTACCGCATCACTTTGTAGCTTGAGATAATAAACTAACAAGTAGAAATAAATGAGGCCTCAGTGTTTCCCACAGGTATCGCAGAAGCCATTTTTGTACTGTGATACAGTCACTATCATTACTATGATGATATATCTTAATATTACAGTTGCCATTTATGAATTTATATTATAGCTGTATAGGCCAATTTTTTGGAATTTTGGTCTGCAATGTAAATAACATTTTCTGTACTTCAAATACACCTTTTTGATGATCATAAAAGCTCAGACATAGTGTTTTACAAAATGAGACAAAAACCTAAAGATTCTCTGGCTGATCCATCGGGTAAACTACCATTCCAGTTTGCCAGACTTGCTCCGGAGTTAGATTACCCTTTGTCCCAATTGGATGGTTGTTCCAGCCTTCCACAAAAGCCTCCAGGTCTGCCTTCAATTTAGGAAGGAAGGTCATGTGAACTGCAAATAGGTCCTCTGTAAAGGAGAGGAAATGTTCTTGGTTTTTTGGGGGTGGGGGGGGGGGTCATACACTTTTCTTAATTATTCATTAAAGGAGAAGTCCGGTCAACAAGGAAAAATAAGGGGATCATTAGCTATACCTAAAACTAATACGTCCGTGGTGATTTAATGAATTTAGCGTTAATCAATAAGAAAATAAAAGCATAAATTGTCGTCTCGATCACTGTGTATGCGGGTGGCCATTATTGCCCAAATATGGGCAATAATGGCCGCCCGACATCACATCCTGTGACTTAATGTTCCGGTAAGGCACTGCGCTCTACAAGCTATTTCAATAGGAACTGTTGTACACAGCTGCGATCAACAATTATTTCGGATTTCGAGAGGACTTCACCATTGAAATTCCTGACAGCTATTGCTGAAGCAACAATGCCCATGTGCATGGCAGTTGGAGGTAAAAATATATCGGCTAAAAGTGAAAAAAACATTAGTTTTTTCACCTTTCCAATTCATGATCCACCACGGGCTGTTTAGCTGGATTACCTACTTGAAGAGGGAGGATTTGCCATCTAACTTCTAGCAAGAGAGAAAACATGTCGTCTGTAGCCAACATTTCGAGGAAGAATGTCTTCAAGATGACATGAGAGCAAGACTTTTTGGTAGGTTTTTCTTTTTTATAATGTAGAATTTGCCGTAACATTTGTTTACCGACCAGAGGGGCGGAGGGATACGATACAATAAGCCCACTTATTTTATACGACTTTGGTCTTATTTTTTCTAAAGTCGCTTGTAAATTTCATGAGTTGCAGGTCGCAGTTTTTTGGTCTTGTTTCTGAAAGTGAAGTCGATTGTTTGGGGTCTAAACTAAGTGACGCTGAAATATCCCTCCGCCTCATAACGCGCTGCAGCTCCTCCTCACAGCAGCAGAGAGTAAACTCAGAATGAGCCGATCTGCCCGTATTTTCTGCAGTTTACGGTTGCAATAACTGATGATAACTGCTGAAAGTAGATTAGGCAGTGCAGATCACCATTTTGAGCAGATATTGGTTCTAAAGATGAGTTTTATACTCATCTTATAACATTGCAGAACCCAACCCATAAACCGTACTTTAATGCTAATTTGTTGTCTTTTTATATCTCTAAAATGTAAAATTAGTATTACTTTAAATTTAAATGCTTAATACAATGTTTATCTTTGTTTAAGAGGTTAAAAAAATATTTCGGCATTAAAACAGATATTTATTTACAAGGGGACAGATAGGGCATTGGGACTTGCTCTACAGCCGATACCGCACCGTTACGTCACAAACTGGGAGGAGGCAGTACTGTTCTTCACCAAGATGGCGGCCCCCATAAAAGGACCTTCAAATGAAAATTACTCTTAATTAAAAAAGCTTATCATGTATTGAACAGTATGGTAAATTTACCATTTATTGAACAGTATGTAATAATTATGCTTCTGCTGGTGGGTTTCTCTTCAGACCGAAGCACGGGAATGTTGCCTACAACGACACTGCCCACACTCTCTCTTAGGGCAGCTTTGTTTTGCCTGATCACAACAGCAGACGGGCGCTCTGCCAGCGGTGCCCGCACTAGGACTAGGTGAATCTCTCCTGTAGCAATATTGATTCCTTTCTCCGTGGATGCTCTGGAATCTCCGTTGTGTCTCTGACCCCGGAGCACCCACGAAATTGCCACCTATGCAGCTAGGTTATGTCACTCAAAGAATTGTGGGTTCTTAGCATCCGTAAGGGACATTGCGGGGTTCTTAGGCAAAACTAACTGCGGAAGGAAGCATTTGGGCTACTATTCCTACCTCCTTCCTTACTGACACTGCACTATTCAGCAATTTCCCTCTGGGATTATTAAAGTATATCTGATTCTGATTCTGACTAGTCGGACAGTACTCATCATGGTGACCGATAAGGCACTAGTTTTTGTGACCATGTCAGCTAGGCTACCATCTGTACTGGGATAAGTGGATGGTGGTGCGTCTAACCTGAGTTTTCAAGTTTATCTACGACTTCACAGTGTGTTTAGCATTCTCTTTCAATGGTAACTGGGTAAATACAACTTCTGACCATTACAGTACATTAAATTAGCATATTACCATAGCACTGTAAGTTTGAGTGTCATCTCTGAATGTGAATATCACTAGTTTAATAAAACCAAGATGTTTGCTGTCACACACATGCAAATCCTCGAATGTAGCTGACGTATCTCTATCCATTACTTATCGTCAAGGGGTGAATGTCAATACTGCAATGCCAAAATGAACCCCACACATGCACAAACAATCAGAGAAAGAGCGAGAATAATTTAAACTTGGAAAAGCACTACAAACATTGAAATACAAGCTAATTTCAGAGTTAGCATCGGTTATCATCAACATTGAAGCGCCACAGTAGCTAACGCTTGCATATAGCAGTTAACATTTTTCTCTCATGCACATTGTAACAGTTAACTACTGTATATATATATATATATATATATATATATATATATATATATATATATATATATATATATATATATATATATATATATATATATATATATATATATATATATATATATATATATATCCCTGAACGATTCAAAGCTACCAAATAGACTTATGTCATTTTATTTGAAGATAGGACTACTCCATGAGGACTAATTGTGCTTTTTTGAGGAAAAGAACGATTGTGAATTCCACTTACACGACGTACTGTAAACGTTGGAGAAGCCTCCGCCATTGTCCCGCCTCCAGCCGTCAGCTTCACTTATGGATGACGAGCTGTCAGTCAAAGGCTTCCTGACACTACTTCCCTTGTGATCGTGTCTGCAAGGCCCGATCAGGAGGAGGCTTACAGAAGATGTTTGTCTCCGCCCAACCTGTCAAAACACATTTTCCTTCGCGTGAGGAGAAAATCAGTCCGAGGGCAGAGACGCTTTCGAGAGCGCAGCCGTCCTCCAGCGTGGCCGCTGGATAAAAAAATCATGCGCGCGGTGAGATCCCGAGCACAATCTCGAACGCGCGTGGGAGGAGCTGGCGCCTGTGGAGAGCGATTTTCTCCTCTCAAAGCGGCAGTTTCTCACCCATGTGTGAGTTGCTGTGCGGTGGTAGATAAACAATGCACAGAAGTAGTTTAACATACATGTGAGTATGTTTATTTTGCTCGCGGGCATTTTGACATAAATGTGACGTGATAATCTGAGCCACATTCTTCCAGCAGGACAAAAACAACAAACCTTTCTATTGTCTTTCCTCATAATCCAATAGTAGAAGGCATCATTAATGGGTTCTTTTCCAAAGTAAAGCTGCTGTTTTTGGTGAATCTGGAAAAAAGTAGCTTAGACTGATGAAGATTTATGCTAAAACAGCCTGAACCCATGATCCAAGGCATTTAGAAATCCCACTAATCAGAGAGACAAATACTAAAGAGAAAGGAGCCTAGAATGACCCGCCAGACACAGAGACCCACTGGAAACAACCGACCCAGTATGATGGAGCACTGGTGAGATGATCAGCAGAACATAAGAGCCATGTTCAGGGACGGAATGAGCAGAACATTAAGCAGACACCATGTTTCCTTAGAGAAAACACTCCATGCAGGAATTTGGTTTAGATTCGAAATAAATCCAGAACCATCCGGCCAGAACCTCTGTTAACTGATCCAGATTTAGAAAATGTTGGGTCTGAAACCCACTGTTCTTAAAGAAACCTGGCCCAGATGAGAAGACAGCAGCACAGCAGATGACATTAAACACTGTAGAAAACAAGCAAAGCAAAGACAGGGTCCAACAGAACCAGACAGAACTCCAACAGCTGAGCCAGTATTATAAACCCAAATCCAAGCTGAGCAGTGGCACAGACCCTTGTTCAGAACCATTAGAACAGCAGCTTGTTAACACACGGTTCTGGTCCAGAAAGCTGGACTTTTTAGCTTGAAATCCATCCTGATAGGGGTGAAAGAGAACTTTGCTAAATACTATGTATTAAGGCACCAGAACCATAGAACCCCAGGTTCAGATGAGCCCAATGATGAGCTGAATGAGACGCAGCAATGAGATCAGAATTAGAAACATTTTTCACGGCTGAGCAAATTATTTCTGACCACTAGAACCTACTGACTCACCTTTGATGAAGGACCTGAGTAGAAAGGTCATAATCCTTTCCTCAGGTTATCAGTAGCGGTTCTGCTGGTTCTGAGCTGAAATCTGTTTTCCAGGAAGACTTTGGACTCAAGGTTCTAGTTGTTTAACGTTTCTTCGTGATCATCTGTCCTTGACCCAGAGCTGTTTTCATTACAAACAAATCGTCTGTCTGGTACTGAAACCCTCCACATAGGCGGCGAGGGGTGCGTTCAGGAAAACTGACCTTTCAGTCAATTAGATTCAGACAGGTTATGGTTGATATAGAAACAGCTGCTTGTATAGTCCAGATATTGTTTTTCTAGACATCCCAGGCACAGTTTAGTTCCTAAAGTCCATTTTAATCCCAGCAGAACCACTGAATGACCGACTGAAATCTTCTAGCTACATGTTATTTGTCTCAAAGGATCTTCAAAGTGTAAAGATCTGGCCCCATTTATAAAACACTGCATAGAATCCAGGCCAAAAGTGGACAGACAACTAAAAGCCCAAAATGGCGTACGTCAAAAAACTCCAAATTTCTAAAACCATGGGCAGCAGCAGCAATCTCTGTTTCTACATCCCAGCTGGACCCGAATGTCTGGTACCAGATTCCTCCTCAGGTTCTACCTTCTACACACTATATTTAACCATAAATGTTCGATGCAAAGCACCTCATGGATGTTGCTGTGGATTTTATTAGAGTCAGCTGATCATTGTTATTTAACATTTAAACATGGCAACCACTTAGAACAGGGCAAAGAAAGTGTGAAAATGTTCAGAGTTTATTAAATGCGTAGATCAGAGGGAAATGTTCAGTTTTAAGCTGCACTCTGTTGGCTTCAGCTCACATCTTTTATTCTTTGTTCAGATTGAGGCGCTGCGGGTTGTCAGGGATCAGCTGTGATTCTCTGGTATCGGCGCTGAAGTCCAACCCGTCCCATCTGATACAACTGGACCTGAGAGAGAACAACCTGAAGGAGTCTGATGTTCAGCAGCTGCAGGATCTTGTAAAGAGTCCAGAATACAAACTGAAATCTATGTAAGTAGATCAGGGGTCGGGAACCTTTTTGACTCAGAGAGCCATGAAAGCAAAATATCTGGAAATTTATTTCAGTGAGAGCCAATAGGGTAGTTCACGTGTGACGTCACGCACGACGTCCGCTCTTCTTCCGGGTCTTCCGCTTGTATGCAAACACAGGACTGTTCTCGCATGCTATCATTACAAAACGGGTGAATTAGAGCGTGATTTTAGTTAGTTTATTTTCGAAATTTAAACAGTGCCTACGACTTGTTGTGCTCCCGGTTGCACATAGAGGCATTCCAATTCGTTGGATGTACGTTTCTTTCGTTTACCAAAGAAAGACAAAAGAAATGGATATTTTCAATGAAGAAGGACCCAGGCACATCGACTGGGGGAGCCATCATACCCCGACAGAATGTGCAGTCTACACTTCATCTCCGGTAAATACACCTTAATTTTGCACTGGTCATTGTTGTACTGAAATAGCGAAAGAGGGGAGGTGGAGATCACTAAACAGGGCCGGGAGAAGCGGAGCCGCCGTCTGTCGCAGCAGCAGCAGCAGACGGCGGCTGCATTACGCCCTAGTTCACGCGCGCTAGTACGTCTGTGTTTACGCTGCAACATCGCCGACACCTCCACCCATTTTAATAAGACAAAAACACCAAAATAATCCGTAGTGAACAATTTTTTTAACCTACCGGGCGGGTCTTCCTCTCTGCTGAGGAGCGGTCTGTGTCCGTGAACATCCATTCATCCATCCATCCATTTTCTGACCCGCTTAATCCCTCGTGGGATCGCGGGGGTTGCTGGTGCCTATGTCCTGATATCAACCATCAACTTACTCTAAAAACGATCTTGTGATACGTTATCTAAAGAAGAAAAATACGTTGAGAACTCGTCGTTTCCTTTGTTTGCGCCCGCCATTGTGTTTGCGTCTGCCTTCCAGTCCGGCGCGCATGCGCGAAAAACCCGGATGAAAACAATACCGGTGATATTTTGTTTTATCTGCGAGCCAGATGAAATTATCAAAAGAGCCATACGTTCCCGACCCCTGAAGTAGATGGTTGGAGTTAGTCATGTTGCTGTCAGCAGAACTGTTCTGAACCCAGTTGGTACCAAAGCAGAGCTTCAGTGTTTCCAGTAAAGGTGCAGCTTCTCAGTGGGAGGAGAATGGTGACTGGCTTTCTGATTGGACAAAAAGACATCAATCAGCCAATGAGAGAAGCCAGCAGCTTGTTGTGTTCCTGGGTTGGTGTCAATGTGAAGACGGCCGTTGTTGTATTCATGTCTCCAGGAAATCCAGCTGACAGCCTTCCAACATGTCTTGATAGAGTGGTCCTCACTGATTAACCTGTGGGAGCATCAGATCTGATCTCACACTCTTTGTTCTCTCGTTTTATTAGGAAATAGCTGAGCAATTTCATTTTAAACCCTATTTGTTCAGGATTATTTTTACCTAGGGAGCTCATGTAATACATAAGGAAACAAACACCACCTCTCATATCAGAAAAATCACAGAGATACATATTCATATTGGATTAATATTATCAAAGCACATCTGAGTTCAGCAAACTATAGAAGGTAATTTGCGGGGGAATTTTACTTTACAAAATACTGACATGGCACATTCACACGGGATTAGAAACACAGACAATCTCCATAATCATTACAAATCACATCTGATCCCTAGATAAATTCACACGCTCACCACAAATGAAAAGGGGGGCTGGCTCAGTGGTTCCTGTAGTTGACGATGATTTCTTTGGTTTTCTTGGTATTCAGAGCAAGTTTATTCACTGAAGAATTTATTGATCACAAGGTTGTTTTTGGGCTCAGCTGCAGTCGTAAGTGAAACAGTATCTTATTCACATATTTATTCTGCCATGGGTAATGGAGACATTGAAATCAGACTAATATCCAAGAATGAAGGTCTGGAAATGACTGTTTGACGATTAGACAATGGTTTCCTAACTGATGTGCAGTTCAGTGAAACATTTCAACCGATCCTTGAAAATCAGCCTTTTTTGGTCTGGTTACCTTTAAGTTGATATTTCCTTTTGTATAGTCGTTCATCCCAGTCCTGCTACATTAGTCCAATAAGTGCAAAGGCATAGATTGAAGTTGTGCTAATGATAATAGACACATTCATGACACATAACCTAAACTAAATCTGATATTCTTAATCCCTGTTTTCTGTGTCCCTTCAGTGATTACATTGAAGATGAACCGTTGTCGATGGAATATTGTAAGTGCTGACGCTGTGTTTGTGCTGAACTTGGTGATTTCCAAAAAAATTTATCCAGATATTTAGTCATTTGTTAAGGACATGATTGTAACAGGCAGGACAGTTGATTCTAAGGACCAGGAAGCAGAGCAGGGCACCATGGATTCATTTTTAAGTGCATTTAGATTTTTGTTTGTTTCTCTTTCTTACTAACAGCCCACAACTAATACTGCTTTTTATACCAATATTTTGTGAAATATCTAAAAGCCACTATGGCTTATATAAAGCAAATTAGTCTTCTGCTGGCCAGACAGGACAGAGTCCTCTACCAAGTAGACAGAGACACTGCTGATGCTAAGCACACACCAACCACTCCAGTCTGTTTACAGGGAAGCGGTTAAGCGGCATTGAGGGTGTCACTGATCCAAGATACAGAATAAAAGAAGAGGATCCAAACAGGACAAACAGAGAGGTAATTATGTTTTTTTTAATCAGTAATTAATGTTTTGTTGCTAGCTCTCTTAATTGGAGCAGAAATTGGTGAGAGCATAATGTTTCATGCAGCAAGTGAGCTGTTAGCTAAAGCTAGTTTACTTTAGAGCAGGGGTGCCCAATACATCGATTGCAATCTACTGGTTGATCGCAAAGAGTGTGGATAGATCACATGACATTAAAAAGTAGGGGATCCATGATAGGCTATAATCCATCTGTACTATGACATTTGTCCATATTGACATACGGGGAAGGCAATCTGGCGTCACATGGGTCGGCTCCCTACACAAGCTCATTAAACCATGGTAACTTGTTCTATTCCCATGAGTCTATCTAGCCTACAGTTAATTTAAAAGGAAATTTAAGAAAAGGTATAAAAATGTAAAAATGCAATACCTGGCCTGAGTAAGAAGCCTAAAACCTATCACTTCTATATGGAGTAGGAAGAGGATCTTTTTCACAATGTCACTGCAAGTCTTTTTTGTTGCAGTTAGATAACTCAACAGATGTGAGTGACTCAATGGTCCGTGTATCTTTTGGTCATTGGATTTTCGTTTCATAACCAGGAAGTAAAAAAACAAAAACAAATGGCCGTTTGATTTTTGTTTTAAAATACAAAAAAGAAAATCGAAATACAAAACGTTTATCTTTTTCATTGTCAAAAAGGGAAAGTAAAATTAGAAAAATTATTTGAATTTAATTCTCTATTACGGGTAATAAAATACAAAAATGCTTTTAAACAGAAACGGAAAAACGACTCGTTTGTTCATATTCCGGAGACCGGATGCGGTTACTACTTCCTGAGACTACTTTCCAAAATAAAAGCAATAAGTTTGACGTGCCTCAGCCTATTTTGTCATAATTTTTTTACACATGTCGACTACAGTTAGTTTATATAATTTCTTTCGTTTTATGTAATATTTTTTATTATTGAGGTCTGCTAGTGAATATGGAAATATATATTCTGGTCACTGTTTGGCCTAAATAACTACTAAAACAACAGCATATAAGCTTAAACATGCTTGCTGTTACAATTATCTGGATAAATAAGAATTTGCATAGGGACACTAAATAAATTTGTTGGCCAAAGTAACTACTTTCACTTACAGATGACAGATTAAGATCTCGAGATGTTACTCATTGAAATCCATCTACATGATGTGGAATTTCAAAATAAAAGCCCTCCAAAATCTCTATGTTAAGTCAGTTTGACCTAAGTTGCTGTCAATATTGAACCGTACGTTTTCAGTTTATACTGTCACTTCAACATTACAGTAGAACACCTCCAGATGTTGCTCAACAAATATCATCCACATCTAATGTTGTCACTGTTAATATTCTGAAAGGGTAGCATGCAGCTATTGTTGAAGAAGAATGCAACCAATTGAAAACACACCTTAACATTCAGGTTCAATAAATACTTTTCTTTTGATAACAGATTTGTTACTTTTCAAAATGTGAAATTGGATCAAAAACTTGAAACAACCGTAAAGTTTAACAACAGTATATATATATATGTGTGTGTTTTTTATACACCAAACTTTTCCATCCATGTCCTCATGTACATTCACTGTGATATATATATATATATATATATATCACAGTGAATGTGCATATGACATCATCTGCCTACTTCGATTTTGTCTGTATTTTTATTCTTATTTTTTTTTTTCTCATGTTGGAGGAGGCCAGCTCCAAACTGTTCCCACAAAGTTGAGAACATGGAATTTTCCAAGATGTCTTAGTCTGTGGAAACATTCAGAGCTCAGCTCCTGAAAAACAACCCCACACCATAATCCCCACTCTGCCAAACTTTACACTTGGCACAATGAAGTCAGATAAGCACCGTTTTCCTGTCAACCACCAAACCCACACTCGTCCATCAGATTTCCAGATGGAGAGGCGTGATTTGTCCCTCCAAACAACGTGTCTCAACGCTTTGCGTTGAACTTGGTGATGTAAGGCTTGGATGTAGCTGCTTGGCCATGGAAACCCATTCCATGAAGCTCTCTGTTCTGTTCTTGAGCTGATCTGAAGGTCATATGAAGTTTGGAGGCGTATAGTGATTGACTTTGCAAAAAGTTGGCAACCTCTACGCTCTATGTGTTTCAGCATCCACTGACGCCACTCTGACAGTTTACGTGGCCTAACACTTCGTGGCTGTCCTTCCCAAACACTTCCATTTTCTTATGATACAGCAGTTGACTCAAGAATATTTAGGAGCGAGGAAAGTTGACAACTGGATTTGTTGCACAGGTCGCATCCTATCACAGCTTCACGCTGGGATTCACTGAGCTCCCGAGAGCAACCCATTCTTTCACAAATGTTCATGAAAACAGTCTGCATGCATAGGTTTTATACACCTGTGACCACTGAAATGATTGGAACACCCAATTCCAAAAATTTGGATGGCGGAGCGAATACTTTTGCAATATAGTGTATATACTTATGTAGGAACAGTCTTTTGAAATTCAACATCAAATCTTAATGAGCTTTGTTGAGCAGCCTCTGGAGGTGTTCTACTGTCATGCTGAATCAAAAACGTTCCCTTAAAACATAAGGGTTAGTAGACACATTATCAGCAACTTAGGTCAAAGTGAATATATAGAGAGATTTTGAAGGGCTTTTACTTTGAAATTCCACATCAGATGTTGATGAAATTTGTTGAGCAACATTTGAAGGTGTTCTACTGTCAAGCTGAAGTGACCGTATCCCCTAAAAATGTATCGTTTAGTAGCCACATTGTCAGCAACTTAGGTGAAATTGACAATGTAGAGATTTTGTAGGGCTTTAATTTAGAAATTCCACATCATGTTTATGGATTTTGATGAGTAACATCTCAAGATCTTATTCTGTCGTCTGTAAGTCAAAGTGGTCACCTGGGAAAACCAATTGTTTTAATATCCCTGTGCATATTCTCAGTTATACGAATCATCGCAGCAGCAAGTCTGTTTAAGGCTGTTTGCTATTTTTTTTTTGTAATTATTCAGGCTAAAAAGTGACTATGACCAAAATATATATTTATATATTCACCAGCAGGGCTGAATAATAAAGAAATATAACATAAAGCTGTAAGAAATTATTTCAAATGACGTGCATATGTGTAACAAAACAAAGAATAGAATAGGTTGATAAACGTCAATCACATTGCTTTTATTTTGGAAAGTAGCAGTAGCAGCATGTCCCCAGTGGCGGCTGGCTAGACCAAAGTAAACTCAGCCATGTTCATTGGAAAATCACCTCACTTTTCTTAGAGAATATCGTCTTACTCCCCCTCTCACCTGGGATATCTGCATTGAGATTTGTATGGATGACAAGCCTTGTTTAGTCGTGTCTAAAATCAAATCTACGTGAGGTTCTTAAGACATATTATTCTGAAAAATGTGGTGCTTTTGCAACGCATAAGTGACCACTTCCGGTCTCGGAATACGAACAAACGAGCCTTTTTTTCGTTTATGTTTTAAACCATTTTTGTTTTTTGTTACCCGAAATGGAAAATGAAACTCAAATCAATTTTCTAATTTCACTTTTCCCTTATTGACAATGAAAAAGAGAAACGCTTTGTATTTCGTTTTCCTTTTTTTTCATTTTAAAACAAAAATCAAATCGCCATTCGTTTTGTTTTTTTTAATTCGTGTTTCTGAAACGAAAATCCAATGACCAAAAGATACACGGACCCTCAATGGTCCGTGTATCTTTTGGTCATTGGATTTTCGTTTCAGAAACACGAATTAAAAAAACAAAAACAAATGGCGATTTGATTTTTGTTTTGAAATACAAAAATGAAAATTGAAATACAAAGCGTTTCTCTTTTTCATTGTCAAAAAGGGAAAAATAAAATTTGAAAAATGATTTGAATTTTATTTTCCATTTCGGTTTACAAAAAACAAAAATGCTTTTAAACATAAACGAAAAAAAGTCTCGTTTGTTCATATTATTCATATTTTTCAGAATAAAATGTCTTTCAAACCTTACGCAGATTGGATTTTAGACACATCAAAACAAGGCTTGTCATCCATAAAAATATCAGTGCAGATCTCCCAGGCGAGAGGGGGAGCAAGAGGATATTCCGCAAGAAAAGTGAGGTGATTTTGCAATGAACATGGCTGAGTTTACTGTGGTCGTGCAGCCCTCAATTGGTTTTATAGGTCATGCGATCAACATGCATTATGGTAGTAATGCCTGAGACTACTTTCCAAAATAAAAGCAACGTGTTTAACGTGTATCAACCTATTTTATTCTTTGTTTTTTACACATATAGACTTCAGTTAGTTGAAATAATTTCTTACAGCTTTATGTATTATTTTTTATTATTCATGTCTGCTGGTGAATATGGAAATATATATTTTCCATATACATGATGTGGAATTTCTAAATTAATGTCAATTTTACCTAAGTTGCTGACAATGTTGCTACTAAACGGTACATTTTCAGGGGATACTGTCACTTCTCCCTGATAGTAGAAAACCTCCAGATGTTGCTCAACAAATTTCATCCACGTCTGATGTGGAATTTCAAAGTAAAAGCCCTTCAAAATCTCTATATATTCACTATGACCTAAGTGGCTGACAGTGTTGCTACTAATCCTTATGTTTTAAGTAAAACATTTTGATTCAGCATGACTCAACAAAGCTCATTAAGATTTGATGTGGAATTTCAAAATAAAAGACTGTTCCAACATAAGTATATACACTAAATTGCAAAAAGTATTTGCTCCGCCATCCAAATTATTGGAATCAGGTGTTCCAATCACTTCCATGGTAACAGGTGTATACAAACTATGCATGCAGACTGTTTTCACAAACATTTATGAAAGAATGGGTTGCTCTCAGAGAATTCCAGCATGAAGCTGTGATAGGATGCCACCCGTGCAACAAATCCTGTTGTCAACTTTCCTCGCTCCTAAATATTCCTTAGTCAACTGCTGTATCATAAGAAAATGTTTGGGAACGACAGCAACTGAGCCACGAAGTGTTAGGCCACGTAAACTGTCGGAGCGGGTTCAGTGGATGCTGAAGCACATAAAGTGAAGAGGTCGCCAACTTTCTGCAAAGTCAAACACTACACGTCTCCAAACTTCATGTGGCTTTGAGATAAGCTCAAGAACAGCGCAGAAAGCTTTATGGAATGGGTTTCCATGGTCGAGCAGCTAAATATGTAATGTTCTGTTTTTTGGTTTAGTGTCTGTGTTGCTTCTCTTATGCTTTTGGGTTTATATCCTTTGTAGATTCTGTCTTGTTTTAGGGTTTTGTTTAGTCTGTGTATTATTTTAAGTAGTCCGGTCTTTGTTTGTGCTTTCTCGGTCTTAGGTTTATCCTTCTGTCAGTCTCGTTATTGTTTCCACCTGCGTGTGGTTAATTAATCCCCTCCGCTCACCTGTTTCTCTGCTTATTTAAGTCTCATTCCCTCCTCAGTTGTCTGTCGGTACGTCGTACTCTCATTCCTATGCATCCGTCCCTCCATGTTAGCAGTCTGTTTTTGGTAAGAGCTCCCAGCACCTTTTGTCTGTTTTTTGATAACCTGTTCTGTTTGTTTTTGCCCAGTCAGTTTGCCTGTGTCTGGATGTCTGCCTTACCCTTGTTTTTGGATTCTATTTTTGGTCATCGGCCCTTCAATAAACCCAGTTAAAAGAAATCTCAGTGTTTTGGCTAAAGATCGGGTTCCTTTTCACACCATTCATCACAGAACGTACCGACCATGCCGAACCCGCTGCCAAACAGTTTTTCTTTTTCTGGAAGAGCAGCGCTCTGCGAAGCTGGTACTTTGCCCGGCTCACAGGCTTACGACGCTCACTCACCGGACCTCTTCCTGGAGGCGGATGGAGGATCATTGCTGGGATCGTCTTTTGAGGGAACCAGGTTAGCGGTTTGTCCCCCCGGTGACGGTCCCAGACGTCATCTCCGCAGCAGCGGTACTCCCTCGCAGTTGTGCCTTCCGGACCCGGAGTTTTTTCTGGAGGTCGATGCAGAGGTGGTGCGGGGTCTTCGCCCGGACCTTTTTCCCGATCAGACTCCGTCCCCCTCACCACAAGAACAGCCGCAGGGATCGCCTCGGGCTCTTGCGGTTCCGGCTTGCCAGGTTGAATTGGCCTCACCGTTTATTCGGCCATCCCGCCGTCGGAGGAGGAGACACTCAGTTGCCTGCCACTCATCCACCATTAGCGCGCAGCGGGCCGAGGAGCCAGCTCGGCCATTGTCTGCTGTCGGACCTCAACCTCAGCCCACTTCCGGTTTGGCGGACCACACTTCTTCGCCTCCCGCAGTGGAGTTGCGCCCAGCTCCCCCTGGTGGTGTCAGTTACTCGGAGTATTTGGCCCTGGAGGACAAGATCAGGACATTTGCTCCCCTCATTAAACGTCTCAGGGAGGCTCTACTCATCCAATACTCAGAGGAGCTGGAGGAGAAATTAAAGGAGGTAGAGGGACATTATAGGTCAGCCCTCCAGGCTTTCTATAGCCGACCCAAACCTGTCTCCGAGGGTCCGGCCGACGCCTCGGCTCCTGAGTCTGTCTCCGTGGGTCCGGCCGACGCCTCGGCTCCTGAGTCTGTCTCCGTGGGTCCGGCCGACGCCTCGGCTCCTGAGTCTGTCACCGAGGGACCGGCCGACGCCTCGGCTCCTGAGTCTGTCTCCGAGGGACCGGCCGACGCCTCGGCTCCTGAGTCTGTCCCCGAGGGTCTGGCCGACGCCTCGGCTCCTGAGTCTGTCCCCGAGGGTCTGGCCGACGCCTCGGCTCCTGAGTCTGTCCCCGAGGGTCTGGCCGACGCCTCGGCTCCTGAGTTTGTCCCCGAGGGTCTGAGCGACGCCTCGGCTCCTGTCAAGTCACCAGAGGGGGTCCAGGAGGATCTGCCTCTGCCCATGTCCTGTGAGAGGGGTCAGGAGGACCTGCCCCCGCAGACCTGCGACGTTGGAACCCAGAGGGGTCCGTCGCGGACCTGCGACGTTGGAACCCAGAGGGGTCCGTCGCAGACCTGCGACGTGGGAACCCAGGGGGATCCTTCGCTCTTCGGGCACCCAGGACCTCAGAAGGGGATTCAACATCCGGGACCCCCTGGAGACTTTGAGCCTCTCAGAGTTGTGTTTAAGCCAAGACCCCTTATTACCCTCATGGACAGCCAACTCTGGGAGAGACTTTATTGGATGTCCCTTTCTGAGACCCTCCAGGAGCTGATCCTGAGACTCCTGGTGGCTAAGGGTCTGACTTTGGCTCCTGAAGCCTTTAGCCCGGGGCCTCCTGAAGCCTGTAGCCCTGTGGCCTCTGTAGTCGGTAGCCCTGTGGCCTCTGTAGTCTGTAGTCCTGTGGCCTCCTTAGCAGCCTGTAGCCAGGCTCCCACCTTAGCAGCCTGTAGCCAGGCTCCCACCTTAGCTGCCTGTAGCCAGGCTCCCAACTTAGCAGCCTGTAGCCAGGCTCCCACCTTAGCCGCCTGTAGCCAGGCTTCCCCTTCAGTCGCCTGTAGCCAGGCTCCTTCCTCAGTTGCCTGTAGTCAGGCTCCTTCCCCAGTCGCCTGTAGTCAGGCTCCTTCTGTAGTCGCCTGTAGCCAGGCTCCTTCTATAGTCGCCTGTAGCCAGGCTCCTTCTATAGTCGCCCGTAGCCAGGCTCCTTCTGTAGTCGCCTGTAGTCAGGCTCCTTCTATAGTCGCCTGTAGTCAGGCTCCTTCCCCAGTCGCCTGTAGTCAGGCTCCTTCTATAGTCGCCTGTAGCCAGGCTCCTTCTATAGTCGCCCGTAGCCAGGCTCTTTCCTCCGTCGCCTGTAGTCAGGCTCCCGCACCAGTCGCCTGTAGTCAGGCTCCCGCACCAGTCGCCTGTAGTCAGGCTCCCGCACCAGTCGCCTGTAGTCAGGCTCCCGCACCAGTCGCCTGTAGTCAGGCTCCCGCACCAGTCGCCTGTAGCCAGGCTCTTTCCTCCGTCGCCTGTAGTCAGGCTCCCGCACCAGTCGCCTGTAGTCAGGCTCCCACACCAGTCGCCTGTAGCCAGGCTCTTTCCTCCGTCGCCTGTAGTCAGGCTCCCGCACCAGTTGCCTGTAGTCAGGCTCCCGCACCAGTCGCCTGTAGTCAGGCTCCCGCACCAGTCGCCTGTAGCCAGGCTCCTGCACCAGTAGCCAGTAACCTGGCGCCGCCGCCCTTAACCCGTAATCCGGCGCCAGGCTCTGTTTTCTTCCTCTCCAGACCCCGCCGACGGCCTCCGAGGTTTCTGGTCCGCCGACGACCTCCGAGGTTTCTGGTCCGTCGACGGCCGTCTGTCACCTTGGTCCGCCGACGACCTCCGAGGTTTCTGGTCCGTCGACGGCCGTCTGTCACCTTGATCCGCCGACGGCCTCCTGGACGTCCGCCGGAGAGCCTGTCACGCCGGGGCTGTCCGCCGGAGAGCCTGTCACGCAGGGGCCGTCCGCCGGAGAGCCTGTCACGCAGGGGCCGTCCGCCGGAGAGCCTGTCACGCAGGGGCCGTCCGCCGGAGAGCCTGTCACGCCGGGGCCGTCCGACGGGACGACCGCCGGAGAGCCTGTCACGCCGGGGCCGTCCGCCGGGACGACCACCGGAGAACCTGTCACGTCTGGGCCGTCCGCCGAGACGACCGCCGGAGAACCTGTCACGCCGGGGCCGTCCGCCGGTACGTCTGTCACGCCGGGGCCGTCCTCCTGGACGCCCGCCGGAACGTCTGTCACGCCGGGGCCGTCCTCCTGGACGCCCGCCGGAACGTCTGTCACGCCGGGACCGTCGCCTGGGACGCCCACCAGACTCTTGTTGTTTGACTTGCGCCCAGTCTGGGTTGCTCTTGATTAGTTTTGTTGTGTTTTGGACTATGGCCTGCCATCCAGGACCTCCCTCCTCCCGCCCGGTCTGGGTTGTTATTATTTTACTTGGACTCTTGGTTCGTGTTTCAGGGACGTCTAGAATCCGTCCTTGAGGGGGGGGCTCTGTAATGTTCTGTTTTTTGGTTTAGTGTCTGTGTTGCTTCTCTTATGCTTTTGGGTTTATATCCTTTGTAGATTCTGTCTTGTTTTAGGGTTTTGTTTAGTCTGTGTATTATTTTAAGTAGTCCGGTCTTTGTTTGTGCTTTCTCGGTCTTAGGTTTATCCTTCTGTCAGTCTCGTTATTGTTTCCACCTGCGTGTGGTTAATTAATCCCCTCCGCTCACCTGTTTCTCTGCTTATTTAAGTCTCACTCCCTCCTCAGTTGTCTGTCGGTACGTCGTACTCTCATTCCTATGCATCCGTCCCTCCATGTTAGCAGTCTGTTTTCGGTAAGAGCTCCCAGCACCTTTTGTCTGTTTTTTGATAACCTGTTCTGTTTGTTTTTGCCCAGTCAGTTTGCCTGTGTCTGGATGTCTGCCTTACCCTTGTTTTTGGATTCTATTTTTGGTCATCGGCCCTTCAATAAACCCAGTTAAAAGAAATCTCAGTGTTTTGGCTAAAGATCGGGTTCCTTTTCACACCATTCATCACAAAATATAAGCCATACATCACCAAGTGCAATGCAAAGCGCTGGAGACACGTTCTTTGGAGTGACAAATCATGCTTCTCCATCTGGAAATCTGATGGACGAGTCTAGGTTTGGCGGTTGCCAGGAGAACGTTGCTTATCTGACTTCATTGTGCCAAGTGTAAAGTTTGGCAGAGGGGGAATTATGGTGTGGGGCTGATTTTCAGGAGCTGGGCTTGGCCCCTTGGTTCCAGTGAAAGGAGCTCTGAAAGTTTCAACAGACCAAGACATCTTGGACAATTGCACGTTCTCAACTTTGTGGGAACAGTTTGGAGCTGGCGCCTGCCTCCTCCAACATCACTATGCACCAGATGATGCATTAATGTGGTGTACATTGCCATTTGTGGGATGGACATAAAAACAGGCTCTTCCCTGGTGACGGTGAGGGAACCGCTTACAGCCTTGTTTTCCAGGAAAGAAGGATGTCGAAGAAACAGTGAGGGTAAGTAGGCCTATGTCTTTACGATACAACAGTTATATTCTGTTTCTTATTTTCAATATGAGAAGCCATATCATAAAGGATGAGCAAAGTTTTATGAATACCGGGCTTCTTGAACTGCAACATATGGGCATTATTCAGCTTTTTTGTATATTTGTCAAAGCCGTAGATTTGACATGTGCTAACCTCCCCTCCCTTTGAAAGGTGCGTTTAACATTGATCGCATTCTTCTTCAACAATAGCTGCATGCTACCCACTCAGAATATTAACAGTGACAACAAAGGACAAAAAGTCATGGAGGGTCAACACAGTTAGGCTGACAGAATTGTCACCCAAGAACTAATAATACTTTTACATAGATGTTTATGTTACCGTAATAATCTGTAACATACAAACACTTACTGTTATTTTTTCTTATGTTCTCTAAAAATATTAAATTCTTTTGGGGAAGTTACCTTTTGTGGCAACAATTATTACATTTGTTTGTTATTAAATTTGAAATTTGTATTGCACTGATAGTACTCCACTACTGTTCCCTTAGAGTTTTACAGTTCTGGCTGTTTGGGGTTAGTACAAAACATTTTTTTTTTAATCTTTATTGAAAATGTTACATTTTTTTAAGACTGACCAACGTTTTCTTACAGCAAACTGTTATTAGTCTGTTCTACAGAACAAAAAGAAAAACATAAAAGGTAACCTTTTCATGGTTACTGGACCTTGTTTTATTTTGTGTGTTTAATTGGTATGTACATAGTGTGAAAATGTAAACCTCAGCAATTTGGATAAAGAGAAATTTAAAATCTTAAGTTAAGTTGCTTTTTTTAGTTGTCACTGAAAACGTAAGGACTAGTAGCAACATTGACAGCAACTCAGGTAAAAGTGACTATATAGAGAGATTTTGAAGGGCCTTTATTATGAAATTCCACACCAGATGTGGATGAAATTTGTTGAGCATCATGTGGAGATGTTCTGCTGTCAGGCTGAAGTGACAGTATCCCCTGAAAACGTACCGTTTAGTAGCATCATTGACAGCAACTTAACGTAGATATTTTGGAGGGCTTTAATTTAGAAATTCTACATCATGTAGATGAATTTTGATGAGTAACATCTCGAGATCTAAATCTGACGTCTGTAAGTGAAAGTAGTCACTTGGAAAAAATATTTGTTTTTGTATCCCTGTGCAAATTCTCAGTTATCCAACATCGCAACAGCAAGCCTGTTTAAGCCTGTTTGCTATTTTGTTTGTAGTTATTCAGGCTAAAAAGTGACTCTGACCAAAATATATATTTCCATATTCAACAGCAGACCTGAATAAAAAAATTTTACATAAAGATGTGAGAAATTATTTAAACTAACTGAAGTCAATATGTGTAAAAAAACAAAGAATAAAATAGGTTGATACACGTCAAACACGTTGCTTTTATTTTGGAAAGTAGTCTCAGGCATTACTACCATAATGCATGTTGATCGCATGACCTACAAAACCAATTGAGGGCTGCACGACCACAGTAAACTCAGCCATGTTCATTGCAAAATCGCCTCACTTTTCTTGCGGAATATCCTCTTGCTCCCCCTCTCGCCTGGGAGATCTGCACTGATATTTTTATGGATGACAAGCCTTGTTTTGATGTGTCTAAAATCCAATCTGCGTAAGGTTTGAAAGACATTTTATTCTGAAAAATGTGGCGCTTTTGCCAAACATACGTGACCACTCCCGGTCTCGGAAGATGAACAAACGAGACTTTTTTTCGTTTATGTTTAAAAGCATTTTTGTTTTTTGTAAACCGAAATGGAAAATGAAATTCAAATCATTTTTCAAATTTTATTTTTCCCTTTTTGACAATGAAAAAGAGAAATGCTTTAATCCGTGTATCTTTCGTTCTTTCTATTTTCAATTGCAAATCAAAAAATGAAAAATAAAAAATGGGCTGAATCAATCTGTGTATCTTTCGTTCTTTCTATTTTCAATTGCAAATCAAAAAACGAAAAATAAAAAAATGGGCTGGTTATTTTGTTTTTTGTTTCTTATGCTTAAACCAAAAACGAAAAACGAATTGGTTTTTCATATTTCAATTATAAGCTCAAATCAAAAAAACAAAATGGAAAAACGGACAGGTCCGTGTATCTTTCGTTCTTTCTATTTTCAATTGCAAATCAAAAAAGGAAAAATAAAAAATGGGCTGGTTATTTTGTTTTTTGTTTCTTATGCTTAAACCAAAAACGAAAAAAAGAATTGTTTTTTCATATTTCAATTCTAAGCTCAGATCGAAGATACGAAATGGAAAAACGGACAAATCCGTGTATCTTTCGTTCTTTCTATTTTCAATTGCAAATCAAAAAACGAAAAATAAAAAATGGACTGGTTATTTTGTTTTTTGTTTCTTATGCTTAAACCAAAAACGAAAAACGAATTGGTTTTTCATATTTCAATTATAAGCTCAAATCAAAAAAACAAAATGGAAAAACGGACAGCAAAGCAGAATTTGACTTTAATATTTAATCGGCGCAGTTTACGTGACCCGGAAACAGCTGTTTTGCGACTTCAGTAAAGTTAGAAAGATATTCAAAGATTCTGCTTTTCCGGATCAATAACTCATCTTCGGATGATTTATTCTACAAAACAGACACCTCTCTGTAACCACAGCAAGGCAGACAGTCAGCTACAAC
The DNA here is from genome assembly GCA_037039145.1 of Fundulus diaphanus. Lineage (NCBI taxonomy): Eukaryota > Metazoa > Chordata > Actinopteri > Cyprinodontiformes > Fundulidae > Fundulus > Fundulus diaphanus. The sequence continues at coordinate 44,567,702 of CM073139.1, read as the reverse complement.
CGTAGTTTCCTCAAAACGAGTCTCCCACCGCGCAGGGAGAATTACATTGGACCCAATGCAGAGCTCGCTGCTCCGCAGATGCTTACGGACCGTCTGCGAGTTGTAACCCCAGAAAAATAATCACAGAGAAATATTCAACAGCGTCACCAAAGAGAGGTAGATTATTATCAAATTCATTTCATACGTAGCTGATCTCATGTATATCATACCACATTTATTGGATTTGAAAATAATAAATTTTTTGAGGAATTTCCCAAAGCCTAAATGGCAAATGGCACCTACTTAAAGGACAGGGAATTTTTTGTGTCAGTAGGTAACTTTACATCAGAGATGAAAGAAATCACATGTGGGGTTCCCCAAGGGTCCATCCCGGGTCCCCTCCCATTCAATATCTACATGCTCCCTTTAGGTCAGATCATAAAAAACAGCAACAGGTACCATATCTATGCAGACGACACACAGCTCTACATCACCATGTTACCAGGCGACTATGAACCAGTTCAAGCACTGAGTAAATGCCTAGAAGAAATCAATGCATGGATGTGCTAAAATTTTCTTCAATTGAATAAAAACCAAACTACCCCTACTAATGTTAGGACCAATAGAGGAGAGATCAAAAGTTAGCACACGGCTTCAGACCCGAAATCTGGGTGTAGTGATGGACTCAGACCTGAAGCTCCAAAAGCATCTAAAGACAATTACAAGGTCAGCTTTCTATCACCTGAAGAACATTTCCAGGATTCAAGGACTAATGTCTCAACGGGATCTGGGAAAACTAATCCATGCGTTTATTTTTAGTCGAATTGATTACTGCAACGGTTTTTTCACAGGTCTGCCTAAAAGGTCGATAAGACAACGGCAGCTTACTTGTTGTCTAAACCTGCCATTGGCAAGTTTGATTTATCTAGTTACAATCCCTGATTTTATTTCCTCAGAATAAGGCTGTGAAAGGTCCATGCAACAACATGTAATGCTGGTTCACACAAAAGTAGACATACATTGACTATTTTAGATCTAAACTTACTGTTTTGTGTAACTAATCCCTTATGTTTCGAAAATGCCATTCTGGATTTCACTTAACTTTAGAGTGATTTTTTTTCTTTTTGTTATTTTAGATTTCATTACTAAACAACTATTGATGTTTGTAAATTCCAGGCTCCATCAAGCTTCACACCAGAGGTGGAAACTCAGCATCCGCAGGTTTCATACAGGTATGCATCACTGTTGCTGTTAAAGCTGATAATGTGTCCATTTCACTCAAAAAACATTGCACATATTTAACATACACATTTATTGTAATGCACCGAGAACCCGACAATACAGCCAGACACGGTGTTATGCTTAAAAGGTGTATTGAAAATAAAACAAATAAACAAAACTCGATGCTAGCAGATTAAAGTCCGGGGTAGAGCAAGAGAGATGAAGTGCAGACAGCAGTCTGCTTTTAACAGGTGAAGACAGGATGTATGTGCAGGAGACAGATAACCATAGAAAAATATGGTCAGCAGACAAGCGATGCAAAACAGGCCAGCTGGACAGCTACTCACACTAAAAGGCTTTCAACATCTGGCGGAGACTGGCTGTGAGAGGCAAGTACTGTATACATACATAGGCACAGGTGAACACCATGTAGGTAATTAGGATAAGCACAGATTTTACTTTTCACACTAATTAGTGGAGCGGAGAAGAGTAGAGAGTGTCATACAGCCAGCCGGCCCAAAAAAGAAAAAGAAAAATCAGATCCATAACATTGATTGTTTAGTGGTGTATTGATGTGAAATATTGATGATTTTCTTTCTCTTTTATAAAGCTTCTATTTAGGGTGGCTTAGGTTACCCTGAGCTATCTCTGTAGTTATGCCACAATAGGCTTAAGCCGGGCGTACACTGTATGATTTTTTTCCCCTTTTCGGGCCGATTCTTCAGTCGTGCAAGTATTTTTTCAATCGGGCCAAATTTCAGCTTGATCGTAGAGGGGGGGAGGAGGGGGGACTGGCTTCTCACGACTACCTACCGATCAGAAATCGGACGGTCGGTGAAAATCAAACATGTTTGAAATTCAGTCGGCCGTCGTGAGGTTTTCGTGAGCGCATCCTGCTGTTCAAGCAGAGCTACGAGGGGGCGCCCTCCCCTCCTCTCCCCGACCTCCGCCTGGCCCGGGACCCGCGGAGAGGCCAGCGCTCCGGTCCGCGCGCTGCGCTGGCCGCCCGTTTCTGCACTCCTCCGCTCGCGGGGGGGGTGCAGGCCGGGCGACCTGCCGTGCCGCGCGGCCGCCGGTGCGTCTCGTCCCTCCTCTCTCCCCTCCGTTCCCCCGACGCCCAGTGCCTGCTGCGGGCCTCGCCAGAGCTGGGCTCGACCCACTCCTCTGGGTCCCTGTCACCCACCGTCGCTCGCCTGCCTCTGCCACCACAGCGAGGGGTCCCAGAGGGGGCACGACGTACAGTGTGAGCAGTCCGGTCGCGTCCGAGCTTCGCGCCGCACAGATCGTGAGCGGTGAACTTTTTAAACCCCGCGGTTCCGTCGCACAGTTTGAGATGTATATAAGTACCACGACTGAAAAACTCGAACAGTGTATGCCCGGCTTTAGGCTGCTGGAGGACATCAGGGTCTATTTTTCTCACTCTGCTGAGTTCTCCTACTGTTCTCCAATTTGCACTGTTTGTTGGTATTTCAACTTTTAACTTTTTGTTCTCTCTGTCATTTTTCATTTCATAGTAGGAACACCTGGTTTGGCGTTCTGTTAGCTGTGACATCAACCAGGGGAGGCAGATCATCCACTATCACCATATAACATAGAAAGGATTGCTGGGTCAATGTGTGCTTCTGTGCTCGTTTGTCTCTCTTGTTGTGTCTCTGCTCTGTCTTCTTTAACCCCCAGTGGGTCGAGGCAGATGAACGTTCACACGAGCCTGGTTCTGGTTCTGCTGGAGGTTTTCCTCCCTGTTAAAGGGGAGTTTTCCCTCTCCCCTGTCGCTTCATGCATGCTCGGTATAATGGATTGTTGCAAAGCCATCAGCAATGCAGACGACTGTCCGCTGTGGCTCTACGCTCTTTCAGGAGGAGTGAATGCTGCTTGTCAAGACTTGATCTACTGGGTTTCCTTAGATAGGACACTTTTTTGACCAATCTGTATGATTTGATTGAATTTCACTTTGCAAAGAACCTTGAGATGACAGGTTGTGAATTGGTGCTGAATAAATAACATTGAATTGAACTGAATTGAGTTTAATTGAATTAAACTGATGGTTTAGGCATTGTAAGACAGCAAACCCAACTACATGCTTGGGGCTAAATAAGGAACCAGATTTTAGCATTCACTATGAATTGGCTTGGAATTGGCTTGGAAGACATCAGTAAGTGTCATGATTTGCGGTTGTTGAGGACCAACGGTGCAGCAGAAGCGACACAGAGCCATCACAAAGGGTAAGTAACTTTTAATCAAGGACTTCAGGTAAGGGTTACAAGGGTGACGAGGAAATAGAATTGGCTATTAACTAACTAAGGTTGACTATCGACTTACTACGGATCCAGCCAGGACTAAATTTCAAGAACAGAACAGAAGGACCCAGTATTCAGCCAGACAAGCAAAGTGTATGATTAAGAAGGTTTATTAATGGGCAGGTTATGAGACGGACACGGAATGACGGACTAGTATGTAAAACCAAACATGGCAAGACAGAGTATGTAGTCGCAGAACAGTCCTAAATCAAAGAAACGGTTGATAAGCTGTGCGAGACAATCCAAAGCAGAATCCAGGCTCAGAGTCGGGAAACGGATACAGATACGGTACACAAACAGGCTTAAGGCTAAACAAGGTCAGGCAGGTTCAGTAGTCTGGTTCGGTATACAACAGGCAAGGTAACAGAAATGATCAGGTTAGCTCAGTAAGTCCTGTGGAAAACACAGGTAGGCAGTCAGACTCAGGCAGGAAAGACAGATATTCAGGGAACAGGCTGGCTCAGATGACTAGAGGCAAAACGGGTCAAGATCAACAGGCAGTCAGAATACGCTGGATACAACTCACCGATTGGCTCGTAAATGATCTGGCACTGATGACAGGTATGAAGGCTGGTAATATAGGAACTAATGCAGGTGGATCAGATGAACGGGTAATGGGAACTGGGTGGAGCTAAGCACGTGTTTGAAAGAAGTGATCAGACCAGGCATCAGTGCCGAGATCGTGACACTAAACAGAAACCCTGAACTTAAATACACTGGGGATAATTGAACTAAACACGACACAGGTGTGGGGTAATCAAAGGGTAACACAAACGACTGGAAGGCAACTTAGGAAGAGGAACTACAAGGGCGTGAAAAACAGTAACTAGAACCATACACAATGTCAGAAAACATGCACGATCCCATGAACTAAACAAATAGATAATCAAAGGCTCCTAGGTGTCGTGACAGTCTGAATCAAGGAAGTCTGGAAGCTGCAGGAAACACAACTGCCGAGTTGGATGAGTTGGATGGAGCAGTGCGCTTGCGCTATGAGAAGGTTGCAAGTACCTGGTTCGATCCCCACAGCCTGCACGCTGGGTACCTGAGCAAGACCCTTAATCTCAGATTCCTCCCAGGCACGGCACAGTGGCAGCCCACTACTCCCCAAGGAGATGGGTTAAAATGCAGAAGTGAATTTCTTCATTGTGATATCAATAAAGTTCAATTATTTTTATATTATTTTGTTATTAATATATCGTTGCAGTCCAACACTGTCCAAGCAGGATAGAAATTCTCTGGAGGATGTACTATTAGAATTGTCAATATCATCCACTCATCGTCTTCCACTTATCCGGGGTCGGGTCGCGGGGGTAGCAGCTTCAGTAGGGAGGCCCAGACGTCCCTCTCCCCAGCCACTTGGGCCAGCTCCTCCGGGGGAATCCCAAGGCATTCCCAGGCCAGCCGAGAGACATAGTCCCTCCAGCGTGTCCTGGGTCTTCCCCTGGGCCTCCTCCCGGTGGGACGTGCCCGGAACACCTCTCCAGGGAGGCGTCCAGGAGGCATCCTAACCAGATGCCCGAGCCACCTCAACTGGCTCCTCTGGACGTTGAGAAGCAGCGGCTCTACTCTGAGTCCTCCCCGGATGACTGAGCTCCTCACCCTATCTCTAAGGGAGAGCCCAGACACACTACGGAGAAAACTCATTTCGGCCGCTTGTATCCGGGATCTCGTTCTTTCGGTCACGACCCAAAGCTCGAGACCATAGATGAGGGTAGGAATGTAGATCGACCAGTAAATCGAGAGCTTCGCCTTTTGGGTCAGCTCTCTCTTCACCACAACGGCTCGGTACAGCGGACCGGACGGACGGTCTTGTTCATGAATTGTCAGTATGAATATTAAAATCCCCCATCAATAGGGGGTTTGGGGAAAAACATGAAAGGTTAGTAATAAAAGAGGAAGAGTCAGTTAAAAAGTCCGGATTTGGCTTGGGTGGCTGGTGAACAGTGTCCATAATAGATGGTGTGGGGCCAATTATTTGCACAGTGGCTGATTTGAAGGATGTGACAGAAACACTCACAGGCGAGACTTTCCAGGTGTCCTGGAATAGCATCGCGATGCTCCCACCACGGGCCAAGACTGTCGGCTGACAGATGTAAACAAACCCAGTTAGATAACTTTCATTCGGTTGAGAGGAGTCACGTTTCTGTCATACAGGGAAAATCCAACTTGTGATCATGGAAGAGGTCTTGGACAAGATGCCCCTTTCCAGTGAGTGAGCGGATATTTAGCAGACCAAAACTGACAATGGAGTTTTACTGTGTGACCGCTGAGTTCGTGCTAAGTTTGTGGGCTAACACACTGTGGTTCACAGCACGGTCAGGGCCAGGTGAAGGACGTTGAGTCCCTGCCCAGACTGAAGTGATCTGCGTTGAATTTCAAACATTCCCGGTGGCGGTTGCGCGGGGCCTCTGGCCCTCAGGGCCCATGGCCGGGACCACTTCAGCGTGGCTGGCTGCCGGCGGAGCCCACGGGCTCGTCCCCGCGGCTTCTGGGGGCGTCGGCATTGCGGTGGCTGGGGGATTTCCTCGGGGTCGTCTCTCCTCTTTCCTCGGGGGGGGGGGGGGGGGGGGGGGTTCAGAATTCCTGTGATGGCCCCTCTTGGGCGCCCTTCTTTGGGGGCCCCTTTGGGAGTCCGGGGTTATGGGTCCCCTGACCCCTGCCTCTGTGCTCGGGGAAGGCGGGTCTTTGGTTCTCCACAACCACTATCCAGCTATTTCCTTCTGGATAACTTTAAAAAAAAGAAAGAACAAAAAGAATTTCAAACATGAAGGTTGCGACAAAACCCTCGATGCACATATCTGCGGCTCTGGTAGACGATCTTCAGGTACAGCGCTAAAGGCAGCGACTCGGACAGGTGGAAGCAGAGCCACTGGAGCTCAGCAGCAGAGTACTGCCAGAGACCGGTCACTGGTCTATGGATCACAGACTGGGCGAACCAGAGCATTGTTACCTCGCAGCTTGTAGATCCACATATTTATGTCAGACGTGGCAGAACAATGGGTGCTGGAGCAGGTAACAAAACTCAGCAAGAGGTAGGATAAAGCAGAGCAGTTCCCTTGTTACTGCCAACAAGATTACTTTACATGCCATGAAGACACTTTTAGGATTTTGAGACAGTATAGGAATCAAAACTGAATTTTACTGGGGAAGGTAGAGCAGCGGCGGCATGATGCACCAGCTTTCACTGGAGCTCCTGTCCTCTCATAATTAGTGTCCAGATATTGTTAGTTTTATTGTTTCATAGAGTCATTCTGTGTCTTACAGGTTCCGGTGTCCTGGTCCAGGCGTGTTCCAGTGCACTTTGACTGACCTGGTGTTTGTTATGACTCGGGAGGCTGACCTGCAGTATGGGACCAGCCAATGGGAGGAGCGCCTCCTTCAACCAGTGGGCAAGATCCCTGCAGGGCCGCTGTACAACATCACATGTTCTAATGGGGCAGTCTGCCAGCTCCACTTCCCACACTGTGAAATACAAAACGGTAAGTTAAGGTAAAGACAAAAAGTTTCTGCCCTAAACACATCAAGGACATGGATTCTCCTGGTGTTGGCAGGTTTTGTTTCCAATTTATAGTTTTAGCATCTGCTCAAATTATTGCCTTATTTTTAAACACACTAGTGGTATCTTGTTGTCACATTTGTTGAAATTATTCCAAAGTATTGTCTTGTATAATTGGCAGAGTGACTAATAGTGTATTAAGAAAAAAGGTTGAAACTACAAACATACTCTCAAGATGTGAGATGTCATTTCTCTTTATCGCCTTTAAAACATGGAGGAACAATTCCGTTAAAAACTAAATCTAGCAAACTAATTCCTGATTTCATGGAGAAATGATATTGTTTGATTCAGATTTCTACTGTTTCTACAATTTAATTACATGTAAACGTGTAAAATGTTGTTGTAAATAGAAAACATCTGCTACATCTGGTGGTCTGTATTTTCAGTGCTGTCCATCGATGGCCTGCTGTCTGTCGTTCACATTTCCACTGATGATGGACTGAGCTTCTTGGAGCCGCTGGAGATCACTGACACTCATGTTATTGTGGAGGTCTCTGATCTTTCACCTTTTGGTCTGGTTTGGGACTTCATGAAGAGGTTTATTGAGAGAAAAGATCCAGTGGCAAGCCATGTCCTGTTGTATCACAGACCACCGAAGCCTACAGCACAGAACCAAAAGCTCTTTGTGTTTCTGCTGCCCAGGAACATCTCAAAAGATCAGGTAAGGATTTTATCTTTGTGAGAGAATTTTCAAATAACACTAAATACAGCAAAGAAATAACTAAAATAGATGGATGAACAGTTGAAATGCCAACAAGCTGTACAGTCTCACTTCTGAAAATTATTTAATGTTAAATAAGATTTTAAGGTTTGCTGGTTATTTCTGGGACTTCTCTTTTGATTATTAAAAGCACTTTAATTGCAGGTTGACAAAGACTATAGAGAGTGGAAGTATCTCCCATGCACTTCATATTGCAAACTCATCAAAGACCAGAGATACGTCCTTTCATGCCCAGGAGCTCCACAAGGCTGTAAAATCCTACCTAAGGTAAAATGTATTCATAAACATTCATTATTGTGACAGAAGCCCCCTTTAGACTTGTTCCCTAATCAAAAGCTTACAAAGTTCCCTAATCAAAATGCTTTTAACAATATTTTCAGCTATCCTTTTAGGACTATTATGATTAAAAAAATTCCTTCTATCTAAAACAGACCGTTTTAGATAGAAAACACGTCACAGGAAGAAATGTGTTCACATTTAAAATTGTTTTATTGCCTGTTCAGATTTAGACTTTGTGCTTTTTGTTTTCAGAGGGCGGCAGAGTTCGACTTATTCTTTGGAAATCAATACCACCCAACATTTGAGATCCGTCTTCCTACCAGCACAGAAGAAGTGCCAATAACAATTAACGATGAAACAGATCTGGTAGTCTGGGAGTATGAGGTTGATCTGAAAGGTAAAGTCTTCTGTAGTTTTGCTTCTTCTGGTTGTAGACAAAACAGAAGAATGGAGCAGATTTCAGGAAGTGGGTGCTCATGTTTAGGTCTTCATCCCGTGTTAATCTTCACAACTTAAGCAATTTCTGTTCCTTTGCTGTTTTTAAACTAATGAACATTCTGAAGTATGTAATACTGCTGAAGTTAGAGTTGATTAGAGAACAGATGTTATACAGCCACTGATGGAACCAGTCTTTGACCAGTCACGATTCTCAGCACCAGCAGACCCCTGATTATCAGTGGTGGTTCTTGCACGAACGTCACCAGGGTAAGACCCCCCCCCAACTGCTGCCCAAAACAAACCAAAATGTGCAAAATCATCTAAATTATAAGAATGGTACACAATGCATAAAAAACTATCATTTATTACCCACAGTTAGTACATAACTGAACATGTGGAAAACTTGTTAAGGGTGCGGCTGATGAGTAAAAATGTCTATGTTCCCCTCACAGCGGCCTAAGCATATAGACCAGTTCACGCGTGACGTCAGCGCTACATCCGGGTCCCGCGGGTAGGCAAAAACAGAACTGTTCTCGTCTACTACATGACAAAACGGGTGATTTAGAGCGTACTTTTAGTTAGTTTATTTTTGGAATCTAAACAATGCCTACGACTTGTTGTGCTCCCGGTTGCACACAGAGGCATTCCAAATCGTCGGATGTACGTTTCTGTCGTTTACCGAACGACGAGGAAAGAAGAAAGAAATTAATAATTTCAATGAAAAGAGCGCAGGCAGGCAATCTCAATGGACTGGGGGAGCCATCATACCCCGACAGAATATGCAGTCTACACTTCATCTCCGGTAAATACAACTTAATTTTGCACTAGTCATTGTTCTACTTAAATAGCGGCGGAGGGGAGGTGGCGATCGCTAGACGGGGCCAGGAGAAGCAGAGTCGATGCGCTGCAGCAGTAGCACGCCACATCATTTTAGTTTTCTTCGTGCAATCAGTGTAACAGCGACTGCATTACGCCCCTGTTTACGCTGCAACGTCGCCGACACCCCCACCAATTTTAATAAGACAAAAACACCAAAATAATCCATAGTGAACAATGTTTTTTTTATCCTACCGGTGGCGGGTCTTCCTCTCTGCTGAGGCGCTGTGTGTCAGACTCCGCTTCGTATGTTACACAAACATATTTGAACATCCATCCATCCATTTTCTGACCCGCTTAATCCCTCATGGGGTCGCGGGGGCTGCTGTCTATGTCCCGATATGAAATAATTGTAGCCGTCCAGTGGTTTCATGCTTTCATGCTCTCTCGTGTGTACTGCCCTGCGTGTTTATAAGGTAGCTGTATATGTCGCGGTACGGAACACTTGGCAGCATTTCACAGACTCGCTCCGTCCCTTCAGGCTTTTGCTGTGTGGATCTGGCAATCTGATACTATCAACCATCAACTTACTCTTAAAACGATCTTGTGATACGTTATCTAAAGAAGAAAAATACGTCGAGAACTCGTCAGTTTCTATGTTTGCGTCCGCCATTGTGTTCGCTTTTTGCCAACCAGTCCGGCGCGCATGCGCGAAAAACCCGCATCAAAACAATAACAATGAACCGGTCTATAGCAGCATAACTATAGAGGTAGCTCAGGGTAACATGAGCCACTCTGACTATAAGCTTTGTCAAAAAGGAAAGTTTTAAGATTAGTCTTAAAAGTAGACAGGGTGTCTGCCTCATGGACCAAAACTGGGAGTTGGTTCCACAGGAGAGGAGCCTGATAGCTAAAGGATCTGCCTCCCATTCTACTTTTAGAGACTCTAGGAACCACCAGCAGACCTGCAGTCTGAGAGCGAAGTGCTCTGTTAGGAACATACGGGGTAATCAGAGCTCTGATATTAAGAGCTTTATACTATCAGATCTCTGAAAAACGGAAGGCTTTTTAGTAAATGCTTTGATCTGTTTGAGAATAAAAAAAATTGCATTTGTCAAGCTTGAAAGGTACAAATGAATGTCCTAATTTTTTTCTTCACTCTGGGGAAGGATTATTTATAATTTTAACAAAGTTGTACAAAATTAGAAAGACTTAAAAAGCAACATTTTGCACATGGAGTAGTGGCCATACACTTTAATTCAGCAAAAGCAATAATGAGCCATTATAACAAAGAGCTTTTGATGCAATCTCTACCAGACCAACGTTTCTGTTCTGCTTTTTCTGCCCAGATCCAAATCAGGTTCCACCAAGTGTAAAAGTCCAGTCAGAGGTGAGGTTGGTCTTCTTCTTAGTTACAGGTTTGCTTTTACTTTAAGCAGAGCAAGATTTTCTAACATGAGAAGATACGTGTAAAGAATAAAAACCAAAGTGCTGAAATAAAAAATAAATAATGTATTGGCCAATTGCATAATACTTGTAAATTACTACGTATCCATTTAAAAAAAAACAATGGTTAAAACTGCACAGATTTAATCATTTGACTGTTACACTTGCAAACCCTTCAAAACATTGATTCACAGACTTGTGTTGAGGCAGTTCATGTTTGACTCAGTATTGTGTCCCATCCTTTTAGTGGAACGGTACTCACGTTGTTTTATTCCTATTTAATTTTGGATTATTGTTTCTTCCAAGCAGAGCTTCGCTCTACAGGAAAACTTCCTGAAAATTCTGGAAGAGTTGGGCGACGAAGAATTTAAAAACTTTAAATGGCGTCTGATGCAACTGCCTAACAAGTGCCTCAAAAAAGAGCAACAGACTTTTTCAAAAGAGAATATGGCGGATCGCTTGGTGCAGCATTATAGCTCAGAAGAAGCTGTGCAAGTCATGAAGACAACATTACAGAAAATGGGCAGAAATGACCTTGTGAACCTATTATAAAAATTGAGAACTGGAAAAATGAGCTTTGAGTTTATTCATGTTGTTCTGTTCATGTTTGTTTCTGTAATTTCCATCGTTCTGTTTTAGCTATTCTATCTGCAAGAGGTTAGTTTCAAGCTAAAAAGCTTAAACCTTTCAACTTCAAATATCAATCATTGAATAGCTGACAAAAAGTTAAAACTCTGTTATTTTGGTTTAATAAGTGAAATGGGTTTTTAACTCACGTTCTTTTCATCTGCTGCCAGCACCAAAAGACAATATTAATACCAAGTCTGCAAAGAATTTTCATAAAGAGATTCTATTGATGAGTAGGACTCTGAATTTTAAGACAACAGCAGATGAATGAACAGGTCCCACTAAAAAGTTATTTAGAATTTATTTTAATTTCAATTAATGTCAAATGCAATCTGCCTCCAAGTAAAACCAGAACATGATTCTGTATGAGTAACCATTGCCTCCTTGATCTGTAAAATAAAATAAATAAAAACACAGCAGAGGAGGATGGAAGAATAAATACCTTTCTGTAAGACTTGTGGCTCCATGGTTAAAGTGAGGTACACTTGGAGTCCTGTGGTCTGACAAAAATTTTACATTTTGGCCTTAAAGAGTTACTCACTCCAAATCAGCTTTTTTGTGTCTAAAAATCATCGGTGTGGAGTGCTAGGGGTAAACAGTGGTCGTGCAGTAAATTTCTATTTAATGTCGCTTTCTGTGGCTGTGGCGTAATTCTGATATAGTGACGTTGGTAGCTCTGCCCCCTTGGGGTATAAAAGCAACTCAGGCATAATATTTTTTTATAAATAGTAGGGCTGGACGATAATTCAATAACAATATATATCAATCGATAGACGTGTGGCGCGATAGGAAAACATAGGGTCGATAAAACTTCGATATAGAGACAGTTTTCCTTCCTTCCTTTCAGCCTATCATATTAGTTGATGCTACAGTCACTACTTCCTCTCGACCAATCGTAATCGCGGACCCAGGCACGCCGTCACAAAGCGCCGCCCTCTCAAACCACAACATAGAGCACGTGAATATGTCGCAGCAAGGAGCGGCGGAGGAAATTGTCCCAAAACAGGGTTTTACTAGTTCGCCAGTCTGACAGAAATAAACCAGTGATTTGTAAAACTTGCAAGGAACCGGTAAAAACAAAGTCTGGTAACGTAACTAACTTGTTTCATCACGTAAGCCGCTCACTACCGCAGCAGCGCGAGCTGTGCAGCCCCGGCGTGGCTGCGCGTCGTCGGAGGAATCTTCTGGAAGTTCTTCCAAAACAAAGCAGGTATAGCAGCTAAACTGGGCTCCCTTCTTTGTGATAAAATGACAAAGCGTCCAAGCGGCATAAGGACATCACGCATGCAGTAAAAAGCTTCATAGTGATGGATATGCTGCTGTTTTCTGCAGCTGAAAAACCTGGCTTCAAACAACTTCTCGCCACTCTTGATCCGCGATATAACGTTTCGGGACGCAAGTTTTTCTCTAACAGCGCTCCCTAAATTGTGCAACGAGTTCAGAGAATCAGTGCAAAATGAGCTGCAGTCTGTGTCTTCCCACGCCATGACCTCTGACCTCAGCCCTGCATCAGCCTCTCAATTATGAAACCTGAGAAGTAACTAGTGTACTATTCCCACCTAAATAGGCTATTTTATTTATTTATTTGGTATATTTATTTTGGTCATTTTACTGGTCACTTTAGTTTATTCTTTGTCAGTATTTAATAACATAACTCAGGTCTCTTAAGTTATTTTTCTTTAAAAAAATTGTGTTATGGTTTAAAAAAGTTGGTTAAATAAAGATTTAATTTGAATTCTGTGTTTGTGTTCTTTATTACAATTAAATCATTTAGCAATATCATAAAATGTCCAGGCAGAGCTGCACATAAAATATGGTTTTAAATATTTTCAATAATTATCGATATCGATCAATATGCATTTTTTTTTTATCGATAAGCTTTTTTTTCTATATCGTCCAGCCCTAATAAATAGTTCCATCTTGTGCCTCCATAGCGAGCACTGTTGCACTATTCAGACCCTCCAGCGACTTTCTTCTGTGGTATTGGCCAATTTTATATGAAAGCCACCAATTAAACTGCTTTTTGTTCTCCAACTGTGTCTGCATGTGGGCCAAACACCTTAAAACCATAACAAAATGTTAATTACTAAGATTAGATTGACAATGTGTTTCTGGATTTCCCTAACCCATAACTATTTGAAAATATATGTCCAACTACAATGTGTCTGTATGTGTCTGCAATACACAAGAAGTTCCCTTTCAAGAAGTCTTCAAAGAGGTTTTTTTGTCACACATCAGTATTACTCCATAATCACACTTTTATTTCAAAATGTATGTAGCTTAATAAATGTATCATTCCAGTGTAGACATACCAGTAATGGGTCAAAGAAGCTGTGTTGTTACATAGATATTATGTAGATAGAAAAATGTTTTGGTGTTCCACTGGGATGAAAAAAGAAGTTGTGTCCAAGTTTTAGATTTTCTAATTTGTTCTTGCTTTGTGAAAACAATTTGTAACTTATTTTACTTTTTGATAGGCGAATAACATCCAGTCACTGTAACGAACGGAACTGAACAGGTGGACTCAGTATTCAGGCCAACAAGCAGAATGTCTGTTTTAAAGACGTTTTATTGCTCTCAGACTGGCAAGACAGGGACAGGCAGGCTCAATGGTCAGTATGGCAGTCCAAAAACCGGTACACGAAAAGCAGTCCAAAAACAGGCAGAAGTACCGACAGGGATAAAGCAAGCTCGGATAATCCTAAGGCAGATACTGGTCGGTGAAACGGTAAATCAGTCAGACAGGGCAGGAAAAACAGGTTCAGGGGTCAGGCTGGCTCAGAATCAGGAGGCAATCGGGTTTGCATCGACAGGTCAATCAGAAAAGAGAACGCTGGAACAAAACTCACCATGGGCTCGTAAATGATCTGGCTGAGAACTGAAGGCTGAGGCAGAACTATATAGTGGAGTGCACAGGTGAAACAGAGTGAAAGTAATTAATCAGAACAGGTGGAAGTGATCAAGGATGGGGAAGTGACTGAGGGAGCTGCCAGGACCAGTGGAAGGGAACAGAATCTAAACTAGGTAAATACAAAACCAGAATAACATAAAGACCAAACCTAAGATAGAAAATAAAGCAGAAACTAACAGCGCACATGAAGAAAACCAGAACTACTACAGGGACAGGATAACAATACAAACTAATCTAAGACAGGAAAGCTAACTTAACCAAAATAATAACATTTACCAGAACCGAATCGTGACAGTCACAGCTGAAAATGTCATGGTGGAGGAACAGGGACACGGACAACATAATGTGTAGAAAACAATTTACTTTTTAGAGACACACACAGTTTTAATGGGTAGTGAGGGATAAACACAGGAGCAAGATATGAAAAGATGTCCCCTAAAATGATAACCTTGACCCCTTACATGTGATCAGCTGAATAAAAGGCAAGTATGTCTGATCTCCCTCTACTCTGCTCCATGCTGTTTTTCTGCTGTCTGTTTCTACTTTCTGCAATTAACATGCGCATAACTAACGATTCCAGAATCAACTTGTCTCACTGTGAAGAAGAAAGAGACAGAGGTTGTGATTGCTGTCCTTCCCACACAGACCACAGACAGCTCTCTGATTGTCCACCACAGTGAACTGCTGACTGTACCACCACACCACACGTGGCTTTCTGCTCAGCTAATAATAATGTAATCTCCAAAGTATATACTTTTTTAATGTATAATGTAATAATTCCAGTATTTAAGGTTATGGATGTAATTAAAGAAATGTCTTGCGGTGATCTTGTGGTAGAATGGTTTATGGATTTCAGACTTGGACATGTTCAGCCAATCATTTCATGCTACCTACATACAACACTGAGAAAGCAGTATTGCTTGGAATCTGTTATTTTGCTCATACAGACTTTGATGTTTTCAATTTTTCTAAAGTAAGGTCAGTAACCACATCTCTTGTAATACAATATTGAAATTAATAATTACAAAATGTCTCATCCTAGGGAATCAAAGGCCTGTTTCATACGTCCTCAAATCAGATGGATGTGTTGAAAAGCCTTTACATCATGAATCATTCCACTGCGGCAGTGATACTGTGTCAGATTAATGTTTGAAGTGGACTGACCTTTGGTGCATTACACTTTTACTTAATGTGAAATAAAAAACTCTGGAATTCAAACCTCTATGTATCAAAGTTAGTTATTAGTTAATTAACATATTAGTTAATGAACAGGTGGCACCACAAACAGTTTCTGAGTAAATTAGTAAATTTCACTAGTCGTTTCACTATTAAGCTCTCCCAGTTAGAACACATGATAATTAATCTACAGACTGTGTTTAGGGATGTCCCCATACGACTTGTTCATTTCTGATACAACAACTATATTACAACTTGGAGTATTGACTGATGTGCATATAGACCTGATACAATATAAGCACAAATCATACATACTTTTATTACTCATTTTGTTCTCTGGACTGGTATAAAAGGCTTGATCAAGTGAAAAAGACTCAAACAGAAAGAAAACACATCAGGTATGAGAATAACTGACACATGGATTATTAGCCAAAGGGTTATATAAACTTTAAATAGAGGCAGAAAGAAGCAAATTATTTTTATCAGCTGATATTGGAGATTTAAGATGCAGGCCGACATATTTCAATATTCTTTTCTTGGCTGATATCTGACCGATTTCCTATATCAATGTTGGATTTGGCACATTCCTAACTGTAGTACATGTAAAACTTTTGCTTCATAATAAAATATGGAACCTCACTAGGTTTCACACATGCATGGACAAACTCAATAGTGTGGTGTCAGATCATGTTCTGTAAAAAAAGAAAATGTAATTTTAAAACTAAACTAGCTGACCTGTGAAGCTGATCAATGCCACTGAGTGGACATCAGTAGTGTAGCTACTAAAACAGCCAGACTTCTGAGCTGCTGCTTCATAGAGTAAATGAGGAAGACTTTTAACAACTCAGCTATGACTGGACGTTTAATCTCTATTTAAAGTGCATAACTAGCTCTAATCACTGAATTTGTTTTCAAAGACAAACATGCTTAAGAAGTTGATGAGCAAATAATGTTTTTCAATCCTTACAACGATCAGAAGTATCACTGACCATTGCATTTATTTCACATTTCAAACACACATCACTGTCACATTTAACTCTTCCAAAGAATGTCAAGAATCTTCTTAAAATGAGCAGAGTTTAAAATGTTGGTCTATATGTAGTAATAAAGATTCTCTACATGTGTAACAAAGGCAGGTTTTTAGGTTGGCCCTGAAGTGTTAAGCTTTACTGTAAATGTCCCAGCAATAGGTTGGATGATGTGGGCAGAGAAAAACAGCGTAGCTGCATCCCTGTTGCCTTGCTGGCCACATCTAGCTTCAGCAGATCATTTGGTTTTCACAAACTCTGTCACACTTCATTGGGATTGTCTGCAAACTGCATTGCTTCATTATAAATATGATCTGGATGTTCACAGATAACAATGATCCTGTAGTTTAACACATAGCAGCAAAAGAAAAGGATGGAAGCTTGTTTTCTATGAAGATGTGGTAGTGTGACCTCTGAACATGGAGCTGATCTTAGTGGATGGAACACATGGAACCATAAAGGTGATGTTACCTATTTTCTGCCATTGTAGACTTTGATTCATGGAACAACTGCTCCTTGTGTTCTATGGTAAAAGCAGCCAGAGCCTCCAGTTACAAACTGGCTGAGTAAATGTATTGTTTGCTGCTGATTTTCTGCCGTTTAGTAACTGAATCCTCAGCATGTGGAGCATTTCATGGTGTCATAATGGACGTGTGATCATGCTATATTCAGCTAATCCTCAGCAGGATCTGCAGCATGAAAACAGTAGACGGCTTTCAGATTGTCTGCAGGTAACTAAATGCCAGCTTAGTCAGCTACTAAGTCAGATGAAGGCCTGATTGCTCACTCGCATTAGCATTTGTAATTATTTAGTCATTTGTATACCTGTAGCTCAGTAACAATGCTTATTCAGAACGTTGTGAATCTGTGAACTGACTTAGTTTTAGAGCATAAAGTAAAAATACAGTCTAACAGTCACTGAGGGAAAGCAGATCATCAAGGTTTTAAAATGAAAAAATAATAATATTACCTTTAATTGGATGTTATTGGATGTACTGTTTTAGTGGAATATGTGAAATGAAGCCATTTGTGTTCACATGTTTTATGTGCCATTGTTATAGATATATCAGTATTTAGAATACACTGTAAAAAGATAATGATGATAATGATGATGTGGTGAGGGAAAATCCCCAGGGATTACTTCAGGAGAGTTTCCTATGAACATATTACTGAGATAACTTCATCAAAGAAGCAGCTGTGACTTTTAAAAGTCATTTCTCTGTGTTCCAAAGGTAGTAAAGTGATTGGCTGTAGAAGTCAGTGTTTGGATGAAGAACATTTACCTCCACAGAAATCTAGAAAACAATACATGTGAAATTCTTTGAGTTCATTTCATTAAGCTTCCCAGTAGCTGAGCTGATGTGGCGGCCATCTTACCTGGGGCTGACTCCCAGATTTTAATCATTTATTGATTTGATAAAAACTCATTTTCTGGAACATAGCTTGACCCGTTCTGTAGTTGTTCAATAACCAAATGTGACGATGAAAAGATAGTATGAAGCCAGCAAAAGCCACCTCCTTGTCCCCTAATGTGTATATTCTGTAAGTTGTTGTGCAGATCCAGGGACACGTGTGGCAGATGGTTCCATGTTTAACCAGAGACTGTCGACACTCTGCTCAGCAGCACTAAAATAAGTCGAACTAATTCTCTAGGAGCTCTAGTAATAATCTGCATTAGAACAACGGCTCATTTTAGCAGCAGCAGTGTGCTGATATTAAGGACTACAGTTTACTTTGTTACTTTGATGGATTTTATCATTATCTGGTGTTAGTTTGTATTTTTAGTGGATTCTTGGTTTTTATCTTGTTTTTCTGTTTCTGTTTTGATGCCATAATTCCACCAAAGCATCGACTAATTGTTGTTTAGTGTTAAAGGGCTAAAAATGGTTAAAGTGCAGATTGTCATGTGATCAGCAGCTCCTTGCAGCTACTGAGCCTCTGACCTGCTGTGGAAGCAGAAAGGGTGGACTTAGTTTTTCACTCACTGCTTCAGGGTTCTGCTTCTGGTTCTGTTCACTAAATAATGACCCAATGGAATCTGTGCTGCTGTTGTATTTCCCTCATTTTAAGAGCTGCTGAGGAACACATGATCTTTTATTCATGTCCTGATAATGAAAGCTTAGAACTGACTGTGGTTCTGCTCACTTTTTACCATCACTGACATGTTTGGATCATTTAAAAACGCAGCAAATGGGTTTAATAATCAGACATCATGCAGTTTATCTTTTCACCACCAGAGGGAGACACATCTCCACAAATGAAGAGTCCAGTTGGTTCCCAGTTAAAGCAGGTTGTGGTTCCATCAGAGCTGAACAGAACCTGGATCAGCAGAACAACAATGAAGCCATTTAAACAGCAGCAGAGTGTTTGTGTTCACACTGGGAGTCATGAGAAGGCTTCATGTCTTCAGACGTCAGCAGGTGAACTTTCCTCTGACTCCCACTCAGCCAGACCAGTCTGAGCAGTTCCTGCAGCAGGAAGCAACCAGCAGCTCTGTTCTCTGGGCTCATTTCTCCTCAGGACGCCATCAGGAAACATTTTCAGCAGAACTTCTCTCCTTTCTCATCAAGACTTCATCAACCTGCCTCTGATATCACTGCAGACGCTCTGCTGACTGTTTTAGTCTGAAAGAAAAACTACAAACCAGGTGAGCTGTGACGTCATCATCTATGCAACGTTCCTCAAAGTTACTTTCAGTTAGAACTCACCTGTCCAGGTGAGACACCCAGTCTGGTTCTACGATGGTTCTGTTTGGTCTCAGTCTGTTGTTCAGATCTTGTTCTTCAGCACTTTGGACCGTCTGAACAAACTGTAAGTTTGCTTTGTTTCCTACCAGAACTTTGTCTTGAGGAACTTTCCTCTTTGTTTCTGCTCTCTGATGTCTGGAGAACATGTTCACTTCTGATTTCAGCACAAAGTTTCATCTCTGCTGTCTGAAGACTAATCTACAGGATTATTAGATTATTGATGAACTGGAACCAAACAACATGATGAACAGCTGATGTTTCTCTGTTTTCTTCACTCAACAAACTGCGTCATGTTTTATTTCCTGGAATCAAACTCTGGTCTCCCATTAAAGTCAGACACAACAGCTTCCTGCTGCTTCCTGTGAGTCCTTTCAAAATAAAACATCAATGTTAAAATGTTTAATTCAGTCAGATTATTAAATAGTTCATCTTGGATGCAGCAGATAATCCACTTGTAGAGTTTGATGTTTGTGAAATAAAATAGTTGCTGATGTTCAGTCAGAGTGAATCAGTGTCAGTGGATGAAATGTTGCTCCATGGCTCCATCTAGTGGACTGATAGTAGAAGTACAGCAGCTGATGGCAGCTTCCTCTGCCTCTCACTGCTGTCTGACTGCATTCAACTGACACTGATATGAAGCAGAGAAGAAGAGCCAATCAGAGGAGGAGCAGCTGATCTTTTTCCAGCACTAATGATGTAAAGGATGATCAGAGTTGATGTGCAGATGAATGATTTGTGTTTCCTCTGCAGGTGAAGGTAGAAAGTGTGTGTGAGCTGATGTGGATGTGAATTCAGCAGCATGGATCAGTGTGAGGACAGAGAGGAGGGAGTCCCTCCCTCTAAAACCACTCTGTGTGGGGAAGCTGAGAGCCAGAGCCACGCTCAGAGGTGAGATCAGCATCTCTAAGTGTCCAGAGCCCTTTTCACACAGCGTTCTCACTATATCAGGCCAGAAGAGACCAAGTGGTCCTGAAGCTGCTGCTGTTCCTCTTTGCTGCTTCATCCAGACTGAACAGAGCAGCTCAGCATGGTACCAGTGGGTTCTGACAAACAGCAAGTCAGTGTTGCAAAACCAGCTGAGTTACACCAGCCTGTTGCTTAGAGCTCTGGGTTCCAGCAGGACACATCTGGAAAAACTCACCAACTTCCAGAACATTTCCTGGACCTTGATGACCAACATGTGTTCAACATTATTCATCCTAGAAAGAAGGACGGCTGATCAGACATTTATGGAAGAATCTTTACATTTATGTTCTGTCTAAATACGACCCAGACCAACAGAACAAGCTGGTCCCTCTATGGAGTTATTAAAACAAGTTTTCTTCTTACAGTATGCTTGAGAGACTGAAAAGTAAACATCAAGGAGAACCAGAATCCAGCTATCTGTCCTTAAAGAGCGACGGGTCAATGGATCCTCCTCTTTTCTTTACATCTTCTGGACCTTCGTCCTCAGAGAGGTGAGCTGTGTCTAACTGCTGTAACTGTGGAAACTGAGTCAGTCTGAAATGTTTTTATTCCAACATGTGTTTAACGTGAGCTCAGCTCTTTTTCCCACATTTCTATGTTCATATGTGAAGCGGTGTGTGTTGGATGTTCTCCAGAACCACAGCAGTGAAAGTGGAAAGAATGGATGTTGTTGGAGGCGTCCTGGATGCTGCTACATCATGTTTAACAGCTCTGATCTGTTTGCTTTTGGGCCTCATTGATTAGTCGCCATCATTAAACACTTTTCTCTGCTTAAAGTCAAAGATTTAGTTTGGACTGGAGCTCACTCTGATTGGTTCTGTTCCATGTTAATGAGCTAACTGGACTCTTTAGTCCCTCTCCCATATTCATAGTGACTGAATCAAATCCAACATGGAACCAACGGGACTTTCTTTCTTTGTTCCTGAACCGTTTTGTCATCGTATCTGAAAGTCTTCCTCAGTTTTAGTGACTGAAGAGTTTCAGTTCTTCTCAGCTGGAGCTGGAACAATCACTGGGATCAGAACCAGAGACTTGGTGTTGTTCCCTCACAGGAGTTTAGAGCTGCAGCTGTTCTTCAGCTCTTAAATATCTCAATGGATTTATTACATTTCAGTTGAGCTTCAGACAAGTTAGCAGAACTGCAGCAACTCATTAAAATGTGTCAGAAATGCTCTGGTCTAAATGCTTCTCTAGATTTTTCTTCAACAGCTTTATTGTTACTTTGGGAAACTAATAAAATCCTGATTTCACCGCAAGAAATGATGTTGTGATATTTTAGCCAATCACCAGCCCTAGTATGGACCGGTCTCCTCAGTCGGGGTCTGAGGTTCTGGAAATGACCCGTTACATTTCTTTAAGAGCCAAGAACAGAAACCCAGTTCCTCCCAGTGAGCTCTCAGATGTTCCAGTTCTATCTGCAGACAGAGGTTTGATCCGTTCACATCTGGAAAAACTCACCAACTTCCAGAACATTTCCTGGATCTTGATGACCAACATGTGTTCAACATTATTCATCCCAGAAAGAAGGACGGCTGATCAGACATTTATGGAAGAATCTTTACATTTAGTTTCTGTCTAAATACAATCCAGACCAACAGAACCAGCTGGTCCCTCTATGTACACTACCATTCAAAAGTTTGGGGTCACCCAAACAATTTTGTGTTTTCCATGAAAAGTCACACTTATTCACCACCATACGTTGTGAAATGAATAGAAAATAGAGTCAAGACATTGACAAGGTTAGAAATAATGATTTGTATTTGAAATAAGATTTTTTTTACATCAAACTTTGCTTTCGTCAAAGAATCCTCCATTTGCAGCAATTACAGCATTGCAGACCTTTGGCATTCTAGCTGTTAATTTGTTGAGGTAATCTGGAGAAATTGCACCCCACGCTTCCAGAAGCAGCTCCCACAAGTTGGATTGGTTGGATGGGCACTTCTTGCGTACCATACGGTCAAGCTGCTCCTACAACAGCTCAATGGGGTTCAGATCTGGTGACTGTGCTGGCCACTCCATTACCGATAGAATACCAGCTACCTGCTTCTGCTCTAAATAGTTCTTGCACAATTTGGAGGTGTGTTTAGGGTCATTGTTCTGTTGTAGGATGAAATTGGCTCCAATCAAGCGCTGTCCACTGGGTATGGCATGGCGTTGCAAAATGGAGTGATAGCCTTCCTTATTCAGAATCCCTTTTACCCTGTACAAATCTCCCACCTTACCAGCACCAAAGCAACCCCAGACCATCACATTACCTCCACCATGCTTAACAGATGGCGTCAGGCATTCTTCCAGTATCTTTTCATTTGTTCTGCGTCTCACAAGCGTTCTTCTTTGTGATCCAAACACCTCAAACTTGGATTCATCCGTCCACAACACTTTTTTCCAGTCTTCCTCTGTCCAATGTCTGTGTTCTTTTGCCCATCTTAATCTTTTTCTTTTATTGGCCAGTCTCAGATATGGCTTTTTCTTTGCCACTCTGCCGTGAAGCCCAGAATCCCGCAGCTGCCTCTTCACTATAGATGTTGACACTGGTGTTTTACGGGTACTATTTAATGAAGATGCCAGTTGGGGACCTGTGAGGCGTCTGTTTCTCAAACTAGAGACTCTAATGTACTTATCTTCTTGCTCAGCTGTGCAACGCGGCCTCTCACTTCTTTTTCTACTCTGGTTAGAGCCTGTTTGTGCTGTCCTCTGAAGGGAGTAGTACACACCGTTGTAGGAAATCTTCAATTTCTTAGCAATTTCTCGCATGGAATAGCCTTCATTTCTAAGAACAAGAATAGACTGTCGAGTTTGAGATGAAAGTTCTCTTTTTCTGGCCATTTTGAGCGTTTAATTGACCCCACAAATGTGATGCTCCAGAAACTCAATCTGCTCAAAGGAAGGTCAGTTTTGTAGCTTCTGTAACGAGCTAAACTGTTTTCAGATGTGTGAACATGATTGCACAAGGGTTTTCTAATCATCAATTAGCCTTCTGAGCCAATGAGCAAACACATTGTACCATTAGAACACTGGAGTGATAGCTGCTGGAAATGGGCCTCTATACACCTATGTAGATATTGCACCGAAACCAGACATTTGCAGCTAGAATAGTCATTTACCACATTAGCATTGTATAGAGTGTATTTCTTTAAAGTTAAGACTAGTTTAAAGTTATCTTCATTGAAAAGTACAGTGCTTTTCCTTCAAAAATAAGGACATTTCAATGTGACCTCAAACCTTTGAACGGTAGTGTAGGTATTAAAACAAGTTTTCTTCTTACAGTATGCTTGAGAGACTGAAAAGTAAACATCAAGGAGAACCAGAATCCAGCTATCTGTCCTTAAAGAGCGACGAGTCAATGGATCCTCCTCTTTTCTTTACATCTTCTGGACCTTCGTCCTCAGAGAGGTGAGCTGTGTCTAACTGCTGTAACTGTGGAAACTGAGTCAGTCTGAAATGTTTTTATTCCAACATGTGTTTAACGTAAGCTCAGCTCTTTTTCCCACATTTCTATGTTCATATGTGAAGCGGTGTGTGTTGGATGTTCTCCAGAACCACAGCAGTGAAAGTGGAAAGAATGGATGTTGTTGGAGGCGTCCTGGATGCTGCTACATCATGTTTAACAGCTCTGATCTGTTTGCTTTTGGGCCTCATTGATTAGTCGCCATCATTAAACACTTTTCTCTGCTTAAAGTCAAAGATTTAGTTTGGACTGGAGCTCACTCTGATTGGTTCTGTTCCATGTTAATGAGCTAACTGGACTCTTTAGTCCCTCTCCCATATTCATAGTGACTGAATCAAATCCAACATGGAACCAACGGGACTTTCTTTCTTTGTTCCTGAACCGTTTTGTCATCGTATCTGAAAGTCTTCCTCAGTTTTAGTGACTGAAGAGTTTCAGTTCTTCTCAGCTGGAGCTGGAACAATCACTGGGATCAGAATCAGAGACTTGGTGTTGTTCCCTCACAGGAGTTTAGAGCTGCAGCTGTTCTTCAGCTCTTAAATATCTCAATGGATTTATTACATTTCAGTTGAGCTTCAGACAAGTTAGCAGAACTGCAGCAACTCATTAAAATGTGTCAGAAATGCTCTGATCTAAATGCTTCTCTAGATTTTTCTTCAACAGCTTTATTGTTACTTTGGGAAACTAATATAATCCTGATTTCACTGCAAGGAATCATGTTGTGATATTTTAGCCAATCACCACCCCTAGTATGGACCGGTCTCCTCAGTCGGGGTCTGAGGTTCTGGAAATGACCCGTTACATTTCTTTAAGAGCCAAGAACAGAAACCCAGTTCCTCCCAGTGAGCTCTCAGATGTTCCAGTTCTATCTGCAGACAGAGGTTTGATCCGTTCACATCTGGAAAAACTCACCAACTTCCAGAACATTTCCTGGATCTTGATGACCAACATGTGTTCAACATTATTCATCCCAGAAAGAAGGACGGCTGATCAGACATTTATGGAAGAATCTTTACATTTAGTTTCTGTCTAAATACAATCCAGACCAACAGAACCAGCTGGTCCCTCTATGTACACTACCATTCAAAAGTTTGGGGTCACCCAAACAATTTTGTGTTTTCCATGAAAAGTCACACTTATTCACCACCATACGTTGTGAAATGAATAGAAAATAGAGTCAAGACATTGACAAGGTTAGAAATAATGATTTGTATTTGAAATAAGATTTTTTATACATCAAACTTTGCTTTCGTCAAAGAATCCTCCATTTGCAGCAATTACAGCATTGCAGACCTTTGGCATTCTAGTTGTTAATTTGTTGAGGTAATCTGGAGAAATTGCACCCCACGCTTCCAGAAGCAGCTCCCACAAGTTGCATTGGTTGGATGGGCACTTCTTGTGTACCATACGGTCAAGCTGCTCCCACAACAGCTCAATGGGGTTCAGATCTGGTGACTGCGCTGGCCACTCCATTACCGATAGAATACCAGCTGCCTGCTTCTGCTCTAAATAGTTCTTGCACAATTTGGAGGTGTGTTTAGGGTCATTGGCTTGTTGTAGGATGAAATTGGCTCCAATCGAGCGCTGTCCACTGGGTATGGCATGGCGTTGCAAAATGGAGTGATAGCCTTCCTTATTCAGAATCCCTTTTACCCTGTACAAATCTCCCACCTTACCAGCACCAAAGCAACCCCAGACCATCACATTACCTCCACCATGCTTAACAGATGGCGTCAGGCATTCTTCCAGCATCTTTTCATTTGTTCTGCGTCTCACAAGCGTTCTTCTTTAGATCCAAACACTTCAAACTTGGATTCATCCGTCCACAACACTTTTTTCCAGTCTTCCTCTGTCCAATGTCTGTGTTCTTTTGCCCATCTTAATCTTTTTCTTTTATTGGCCAGTCTCAGATATGGCTTTGTCTTTGCCACTCTGCTGTGAAGCCCAGAATCCCGCAGCCGCCTCTTCACTGTAGATGTTGACACTGGTGTTTTGCGGGTACTATTTAATGAAGATGCCAGTTGGGGACCTGTGAGGCATCTGTTTCTCAAACTAGAGACTCTAATGTACTTATCTTCTTGCTCAGCTGTGCAACGCGGCCTTCCACTTCTTTTTCTACTCTGGTTAGAGCCTGTTTGTGCTGTCCTCTGAAGGGAGTAGTACACACCGTTGTAGGAAATCTTCAATTTCTTAGCAATTTCTCGCATGGAATAGCCTTAATTTCTAAGAACAAGAATAGACTGTCGAGTTTCAGATGAAAGTTCTCTTTTTCTGGCCATTTTGAGCGTTTAATTGACCCCACAAATGTGATGCTCCAGACACTCAATCTGCTCAAAGGAAGGTCAGTTTTGTAGCTTCTGTAACGAGCTAAACTGTTTTCAGATGTGTGAACATGATTGCACAAGGGTTTTCTAATCATCAATTAGCCTTCTGAGCCAATGAGCAAACACATTGTACCATTAGAACACTGGAGTGATAGTTGCTGGAAATGGGCCTCTATACACCTATGTAGATATTGCACCAAAAACCAGACATTTGCAGCTAGAATAGTCATTTACCACATTAGCATTGTATAGAGTGTATTTCTTTAAAGTTAAGACTAGTTTAAAGTTATCTTCATTGAAAAGTACAGTGCTTTTCCTTCAAAAATAAGGACATTTCAATGTGACCTCAAACCTTTGAACGGTAGTGTAGGTATTAAAACAAGTTTTCTTCTTACAGTATGCTTGAGAGACTGAAAAGTAAACATCAAGGAGAACCAGAATCCAGCTATCTGTCCTTAAAGAGCGACGGGTCAATGGATCCTCCTCTTTTCTTTACATCTTCTGGACCTTCGTCCTCAGAGAGGTGAGCTGTGTCTAACTGCTGTAACTGTGGAAACTGAGTCAGTCTGAAATGTTTTTATTCCAACATGTGTTTAACGTGAGCTCAGCTCTTTTTCCCACATTTCTATGTTCATATGTGAAGCGGTGTGTGTTGGATGTTCTCCAGAACCACAGCAGTGAAAGTGGAAAGAATGGATGTTGTTGGAGGCGTCCTGGATGCTGCTACATCATGTTTAACAGCTCTGATCTGTTTGCTTTTGGGCCTCATTGATTAGTCGCCATCATTAAACACTTTTCTCTGCTTAAAGTCAAAGATTTAGTTTGGACTGGAGCTCACTCTGATTGGTTCTGTTCCATGTTAATGAGCTAACTGGACTCTTTAGTCCCTCTCCCATATTCATAGTGACTGAATCAAATCCAACATGGAACCAACGGGACTTTCTTTCTTTGTTCCTGAACCGTTTTGTCATCGTATCTGAAAGTCTTCCTCAGTTTTAGTGACTGAAGAGTTTCAGTTCTTCTCAGCTGGAGCTGGAACAATCACTGGGATCAGAACCAGAGACTTGGTGTTGTTCCCTCACAGGAGTTTAGAGCTGCAGCTGTTCTTCAGCTCTTAAATATCTCAATGGATTTATTACATTTCAGTTGAGCTTCAGACAAGTTAGCAGAACTGCAGCAACTCATTAAAATGTGTCCAGAAATGCTCTGGTCTAAATGCTTCTCTAGATTTTTCTTCAACAGCTTTATTGTTACTTTGGGAAACTAATAAAATCCTGATTTCACTGCAAGGAATCATGTTGTGATATTTTAGCCAATCACCACCCCTAGTATGGACCGGTCTCCTCAGTCGGGCTCTGAGGTTCTGGAAATGACCCGTTACATTTCTTTAAGAGCCAAGAACAGAAACCCAGTTCCTCCCAGTGAGCTCTCAGATGTTCCAGTTCTATCTGCAGACAGAGGTTTGATCCGTTCACATCTGGAAAAACTCACCAACTTCCAGAACATTTCCTGGATCTTGATGACCAACATGTGTTCAACATTATTCATCCCAGAAAGAAGGACGGCTGATCAGACATTTATGGAAGAATCTTTACATTTAGTTTCTGTCTAAATACAATCCAGACCAACAGAACCAGCTGGTCCCTCTATGTACACTACCATTCAAAAGTTTGGGGTCACCCAAACAATTTTGTGTTTTCCATGAAAAGTCACACTTATTCACCACCATACGTTGTGAAATGAATAGAAAATAGAGTCAAGACATTGACAAGGTTAGAAATAATGATTTGTATTTGAAATAAGATTTTTTTTTACATCAAACTTTGCTTTCGTCAAAGAATCCTCCATTTGCAGCAATTACAGCATTGCAGACCTTTGGCATTCTAGCTGTTAATTTGTTGAGGTAATCTGGAGAAATTGCACCCCACGCTTCCAGAAGCAGCTCCCACAAGTTGCATTGGTTGGATGGGCACTTCTTGCGTACCATACGGTCAAGCTGCTCCCACAACAGCTCAATGGGGTTCAGATCTGGTGACTGCACTGGCCACTCCATTACCGATAGAATACCAGCTGCCTGCTTCTGCTCTAAATAGTTCTTGCACAATTTGGAGGTGTGTTTAGGGTCATTGGCTTGTTGTAGGATGAAATTGGCTCCAATCAAGCGCTGTCCACTGGGTATGGCATGGCGTTGCAAAATGGAGTGATAGCCTTCCTTATTCAGAATCCCTTTTACCCTGTACAAATCTCCCACCTTACCAGCACCAAAGCAACCCCAGACCATCACATTACCTCCACCATGCTTTACAGATGGCGTCATCTTCCAGCATCTTTTCATTTGTTCTGCGTCTCACAAGCGTTCTTCTTTGTGATCCAAACACCTCAGACTTGGATTCATCCGTCCACAACACTTTTTTCCAGTCTTCCTCTGTCCAATGTCTGTGTTCTTTTGCCCATCTTAATCTTTTTCTTTTATTGGCCAGTCTCAGATATGGCTTTTTCTTTGCCACTCTGCCGTGAAGCCCAGAATCCCGCAGCTGCCTCTTCACTATAGATGTTGACACTGGTGTTTTACGGGTACTATTTAATGAAGATGCCAGTTGGGGACCTGTTAGGCGTCTGTTTCTCAAACTAGAGACTCTAATGTACTTATCTTCTTGCTCAGCTGTGCAACGCGGCCTCTCACTTCTTTTTCTACTCTGGTTAGAGCCTGTTTGTGCTGTCCTCTGAAGGGAGTAGTACACACCGTTGTAGGAAATCTTCAATTTCTTAGCAATTTCTCGCATGGAATAGCCTTAATTTCTAAGAACAAGAATAGACTGTCGAGTTTGAGATGAAAGTTCTCTTTTTCTGGCCATTTTGAGCGTTTAATTGACCCCACAAATGTGATGCTCCAGAAACTCAATCTGCTCAAAGCAAGGTCAGTTTTGTAGCTTCTGTAACGAGCTAAACTGTTTTCAGATGTGTGAACATGATTGCACAAGGGTTTTCTAATCATCAATTAGCCTTCTGAGCCAATGAGCAAACACATTGTACCATTAGAACACTGGAGTGATAGTTGCTGGAAATGGGCCTCTATACACCTATGTAGATATTGCACCAAAAACCAGACATTTGCAGCTAGAATAGTCATTTACCACATTAGCAATGCATAGAGTGTATTTCTTTAAAGTTAAGACTAGTTTAAAGTTACCTTTATTGAAAAGTACAGTGCTTTTCCTTCAAAAATAAGGACATTTCAACGTGACCTCAAACCTTTGAACGGTAGTGTAGGTATTAAAACAAGTTTTCTTCTTACAGTATGCTTGAGAGACTGAAAAGTAAACATCAAGGAGAACCAGAATCCAGCTATCTGTCCTTAAAGAGCGACGGGTCAATGGATCCTCCTCTTTTCTTTACATCTTGTGGACCTTCGTCCTCAGAGAGGTGAGCTGTGTCTAACTGCTGTAACTGTGGAAACTGAGTCAGTCTGAAATGTTTTTATTCCAACATGTGTTTAACGTGAGCTCAGCTCTTTTTCCCACATTTCTATGTTCATATGCGAAGCGGTGTGTGTTGGATGTTCTCCAGAACCACAGCAGTGAAAGTGAAAAGAATGGATGTTGTTGGAGGCGTCCTGGATGCTGCTACATCATGTTTAACAGCTCTGATCTGTTTGCTTTTGGGCCTCATTGATTAGTCGCCATCATTAAACACTTTTCTCTGCTTAAAGTCAAATATTTAGTTTGGACTGGAGCTCACTCTGATTGGTTCTGTTCCATGTTCATGAGCTAATTGGACTCTTTAGTCCCTCTCCCATATTCATAGTGATTGAATCAAATCCAACATGGAACCAACTGGACTTTCTTTCTTTGTTCCTGAACCGTTTTGTCATCGTATCTGAAAGTCTTCCTCAGTTTTAGTGACTGAAGAGTTTCAGTTCTTCTCAGCTGGAACTGGAACAATCACTGGGATCAGAACCAGAGACTCTGTGTTGTTCCCTCACAGGAGTTTAGAGCTGCAGCTGTTCTTCAGCTCTTAAATATCTCAATGTATTTATTACATTTCAGTTGAGCTTCAG
The DNA here is from genome assembly GCA_037039145.1 of Fundulus diaphanus. Lineage (NCBI taxonomy): Eukaryota > Metazoa > Chordata > Actinopteri > Cyprinodontiformes > Fundulidae > Fundulus > Fundulus diaphanus. The sequence continues at coordinate 44,537,662 of CM073139.1, read as the reverse complement.
ACAAGTTAGCAGAACTGCAGCAACTCATTAAAATGTGTCAGAAATGCTCTGATCTAAATGCTTCTCTAGATTTTTCTTCAACAGCTTTATTGTTACTTTGGGAAACTAATAAAATCCTGATTTCACCGCAAGAAATGATGTTGTGATATTTTAGCCAATCACCACCCCTAGTATGGACCGGTCTCCTCAGTCGGGCTCTGAGGTTCTGGAAATGACCCGTTACATTTCTTTAAGAGCCAAGAACAGAAACCCAGTTCCTCCCAGTGAGCTCTCAGATGTTCCAGTTCTATCTGCAGACAGAGGTTTGATCCGTTCACATCTGGAAAAACTCACCAACTTCCAGAACATTTCCTGGATCTTGATGACCAACATGTGTTCAACATTATTCATCCTAGAAAGAAGGACGGCTGATCAGACATTTATGGAAGAATATTTTCATTTAGTTTCTGTCTAAATACATCCCAGACCAACAGAACCAGCTGGTCCCTCTATGTACACTACCATTCAAAAGTTTGGGGTTACCCAAACAATTTTGTGTTTTCCATGAAAAGTCACACTTATTCACCACCATACGTTGTGAAATGAATAGAAAATAGAGTCAAGACATTGACAAGGTTAGAAATAATGATTTGTATTTGAAATAAGATTTTTTTACATCAAACTTTGCTTTCGTCAAAGAATCCTCCATTTGCAGCAATTACAGCATTGCAGACCTTTGGCATTCTAGTTGTTAATTTGTTGAGGTAATCTGGAGAAATTGCACCCACGCTTCCAGAAGCAGCTCCCACAAGTTGGATTGGTTGGATGGGCACTTCTTGCGTACCATACGGTCAAGCTGCTCCTACAACAGCTCAATGGGGTTCAGATCTGGTGACTGTGCTGGCCACTCCATTACCGATAGAATACCAGCTGCCTGCTTCTGCTCTAAATAGTTCTTGCACAATTTGGAGGTGTGTTTAGGGTCATTGGCTTGTTGTAGGATGAAATTGGCTCCAATCAAGCGCTGTCCACTGGGTATGGCATGGCGTTGCAAAATGGAGTGATAGCCTTCCTTATTCAGAATCCCTTTTACCCTGTACAAATCTCCCACCTTACCAGCACCAAAGCAACCCCAGACCATCACATTACCTCCACCATGCTTAGCAGATGGCGTCAGGCATTCTTCCAGCATCTTTTCATTTGTTCTGCGTCTCACAAGCGTTCTTCTTTGTGATCCAAACACCTCAAACTTGGATTCATCCGTCCACAACACTTTTTTCCAGTCTTCCTCTGTCCAATGTCTGTGTTCTTTTGCCCATCTTAATCTTTTTCTTTTATTGGCCAGTCTCAGATATGGCTTTTTCTTTGCCACTCTGCCGTGAAGCCCAGAATCCCGCAGCCGCCTCTTCACTGTAGATGTTGACACTGGTGTTTTACGGGTACTATTTAATGAAGATGCCAGTTGGGGACCTGTTAGGCGTCTGTTTCTCAAACTAGAGACTCTAATGTACTTATCTTCTTGCTCAGCTGTGCAACGCGGCCTCCCACTTCTTTTTCTACTCTGGTTAGAGCCTGTTTGTGCTGTCCTCTGAAGGGAGTAGTACACACCGTTGTAGGAAATCTTCAATTTCTTAGCAATTTCTCGCATGGAATAGCCTTCATTTCTAAGAACAAGAATAGACTGTCGAGTTTCAGATGAAAGTTCTCTTTTTCTGGCCATTTTGAGCGTTTAATTGACCCCACAAATGTGATGCTCCAGAAACTCAATCTGCTCAAAGCAAGGTCAGTTTTGTAGCTTCTGTAACGAGCTAAACTGTTTTCAGATTTGTGAACATGATTGCACAAGGGTTTTCTAATCATCAATTAGCCTTCTGAGCCAATGAGCAAACACATTGTACCATTAGAACACTGGAGTGATAGTTGCTGGAAATGGGCCTCTATACACCTATGTAGATATTGCACCAAAAACCAGACATTTGCAGCTAGAATAGTCATTTACCACATTAGCAATGCATAGAGTGTATTTCTTTAAAGTTAAGACTAGTTTAAAGTTACCTTTATTGAAAAGTACAGTGCTTTTCCTTCAAAAATAAGGACATTTCAACGTGACCTCAATCCTTTGAACGGTAGTGTAGGTATTAAAACAAGTTTTCTTCTTATAGTATGCTTGAGAGACTGAAAAGTAAACATCAAGGAGAACCAGAATCCAGTTATCTGTCCTTAAAGAGCGACGGGTCAATGGATCCTCCTCTTTTCTTTACATCTTGTGGACCTTCGTCCTCAGAGAGGTGAGCTGTGTCTAACTGCTGTAACTGTGGAAACTGAGTCAGTCTGAAATGTTTTTATTCCAACATGTGTTTAACGTGAGCTCAGCTCTTTTTCCCACATTTCTATGTTCATATGCGAAGCGGTGTGTGTTGGATGTTCTCCAGAACCACAGCAGTGAAAGTGGAAAGAATGGATGTTGTTGGAGGCGTCCTGGATGCTGCTACATCATGTTTAACAGCTCTGATCTGTTTGCTGTTGGGCCTCATTGATTAGTCGCCATCATTAAACACTTTTCTCTGCTTAAAGTCAAATATTTAGTTTGGACTGGAGCTCACTCTGATTGGTTCTGTTCCATGTTAATGAGCTAATTGGACTCTTTAGTCCCTCTCCCATATTCATAGTGATTGAATCAAATCCAACATGGAACCAACTGGACTTTCTTTCTTTGTTCCTGAACCGTTTTGTCATCGTATCTGAAAGTCTTCCTCAGTTTTAGTGACTGAAGAGTTTCAGTTCTTCTCAGCTGGAACTGGAACAATCACTGGGATCAGAACCAGAGACTCTGTGTTGTTCCCTCACAGGAGTTTAGAGCTGCAGCTGTTCTTCAGCTCTTAAATATCTCAATGGATTTATTACATTTCAGTTGAGCTTCAGACAAGTGTGATTTATGTAGTATTATTGGCCTAATCCTGCTTCGCTACTAAAGGCCCATTTTTACCCCGGTTTAAGATTTGACAATAAATTAGGAATCATTGATCAGAGGTAGAACAGTTTAAATACATATTTAATTCATAGAAATTAAATATGGAGACAGAGCTACACCACCAATCAAGATCTTCCACCGTGCGGTCGAGAAGTCTGTCTGTCTGAAGTAAGTTTTACCAAGACAATCCTTTTATCAACTTTAAACTCCTCCTGCATGGCTCAGTGGGAGGATGACTGACCCCCTCTCCTTCTGACCACCCCCTCGGGGCAATAAAACTCCATGTTTATCTTACGCTGGAGCAGGAAGGGAGAGACCCCCCCTCTGCTTTCCTCAGTAACCCCAACTAAGATATATTTTTAATTCTCAACAACCCCTCTGTTTTGATCCCTCAAAGATCAAACCAATAACTAGGCTAAACTAAGTCTATGTCTTGCAACCCTTAAACAAAATGTAAATGATAAGATGTAATATTGTAACCCACTGTCCCCTCTGTTGGCGACTTATGAAATCAAATGAAGTTCAAATGTTCCCCTTAAGTGTAAAATAACCCAAGTATAAGCTAAAAAGCTACTAAACCTATCTGAATCTCTAACCTACTAGAATTAAGAAAAGTAAGCACCTTTATCCGAGAGGTGCAAGGCTGAGATAAATGTGCAACTACCAGAAACTATTATATGATCTAAATATGACTTTAAGAGTCCTAACCTAGATTAATAAGATGTCTTTTTAGAAATTAATGTAACCTGTAAAGGCACTACACTCAGATCAAACCACAGAATAAAAAAAAACAAAAACAGATTTTCATGTAATGCAAAACCAAGATTCTAACGATACTAATATTGAACACCTTATGAATATGGAACTTATAAGACATATGCAGTGGTTACAAAACTCTCATTTTCTTTTGTCTTTTTTACACAATGCATTCAATTGTTGTCATGATGTCTTGCGTCTGAGATGTCTTCTTCTCGCCTTTAAAGAAGATGGTTTAAAGAGTCAGTGTTCCAACCGCGGTCTCCACACAACTGTATGTTAATCTTTATTAAAAATAAAAAAAACGAAAACAAAATAAAATTCCAGCTGCCCCTTCCGTGGGTGGCTCTGCGCGTCAAATTGTTCTGGTGATCTTTCCTTGAACCCTCTGGTGGCTGGTACACACGGCTCTGGAATCAGATGGGCCCCTGACCTCTGGCCCACCACATCTGCTTGTCGATAACCTTAGCGTGCACTCCTTCGAGGTCGGGGGTCAGTGGACTCCCCCTCCCATTCCTGAACTCTCCTAATTTTATGTCTCCAATACAACCTGAAACTTACACGACAACCGTTTAAATATCAAATGTTGTGTGCTACCTGTAATTCCGGAGGTTGACTTCGGTCCCGAAAAGCTCCTTTCAGTCATATGTAATCATATCCTGTAATGAAATTAACTGAACACTCCCACAAGAAACACACTTCACATCTTCCATTGTTCCATCTCCATCCTATTTTAGAAATGTAATAGTTAATGAGACATTTTATCGCAATTTCACTTTCCCCGTCCTTACGCTGTCCTGTAAGAAAATGCAACGACCACACAAATACGTTAATCTCTGGTGAAGATTCCCCTGTCTGTAAAATCAAAAATTAGTTAATGCAGTTGTGAAATCAAAGTATAGTAACAAGACGCATGTGGGGCCCATTCACCTAACTCGTCTCGTTTCGCCCTCGTTGAGGATTTGGCACAAAGAGAAGAGGCAGTGAATTCAGAGGCAAAAACAACAGTTAAACATATATTTATTACAACTTGGAATTCCAAAGTGGGAGACACAACCTTTATCACAGCATCGGATACCTTAAATTCTCTGCCTGGATCTGAAGCCTGTCTCAAAACGTACACATCGTTCCTTCCTTTTCAAACTTACATAGGCCAAGCTGGGATAGACCAACTTTCTTTTTCCTAAGTTTCTGCTGAGAACATCTGTCTCCTAACCTTTGACCCTTAAATGTGATCTAGCTTTGTTCCTGGCTTGTTTCCTGGAAGTTAACTAAAACAATGAAAAGCCTCATGTAAGCATTTTTAACAGCGTTATCTGCTCACAAGACTGTCATATGGCCTCGGTGCATCCTTTTCCTGACACATGTGAAACCAACCTTTGTTCTACATACATCCTCATCTGTTCAGGTCACTGGGTAAAAGTTAACATCTATATTACTTTAAGATACACTATTATATATAAGTGATTATATTTCCATAACACTGTTATCCTGTAAGAATGTCAGAATGTTCTCTGAATTAAAGATTAAAGATTACCCTCCATCACACCACTTCACATAAAACCTTTCAGCACTTCACCACACTTTGCTTCTGTACCCTTTACTCAGATATCTATGCTGTAAAAAAGTTCCTACTTTTAATCTGAGAGAAAAAGCAAACCCCCATTTTTTTCACCTATCGTTTTATCCAGTTGTTACAAATCCTGATCCGGTTTACTACAACATATATATGTGGCTTTGAAACCTTAACTAACCTACCTGACACACTAATGATTTTAAACTAAACTAAATATGCATTAAGTTACCCTCTGTTTATCTCTGTTTTATCCAGTTTTTTGTAGTTTATGTAGTTTTTCTATTTAATTTAACATTCACTTTATTGTCCTGCTTAAACTGTTTAAGCCTTTTTCCAAGAACCCCCCTCATAGAATCTGCCTCTAGCATCTTCCTCCAGCAGAGCAGTAGGCTTTTCCGACACCTTTGTGGGGGTTTCTTTTTGTTTAAACAACCGTTATCTGATTTACAACACAGTTACATACCTTCGTGGTGTCCTGAACAAGAACCCTTCTTTCAAATTACTTGTGCTAAGGGTTGATATAAAGTTTAAGATCTATATAACTTTACGATATAGTGTTATCATATAAATGTTTATGTCATATCCCTCTGATTGGAACAAAATTAATTTTGTTACAAAACATTAACAAAGAATAGTATTAGTCATCACAGGGAATCAATTAACTGCAAATAATTATCTGAATTGAAGTATGAAAAACACTGCCCTATATCCTGGATTCAGATCAAAACTTAATGCAATTTCATAATCCCACAGATCTACAAGAAGTCCTCCAAAAGTTGTGTAAGATCAGTGTACCCATTGAAATAATGATTGCAAACTAATATGCTCACAGCAAGTTGATGGTATGAAAATGCTGAATATTCCAAGGTACTTACATACTGATAAAATATTGGGTTTTACCTGAATAAAACACCTGGTAACGGCAAAGTCTGGTGAAAATCTGATAAGTTTTAGCATGCAACAGTTATACTGTACAATAGAAAAATCTCAATACTTGAGAGCTATTTAAGAAATAACCTAACAGATCCGTTTAACCTATGTTGTTTAAAAACAGAATACCCCAAGCAGGACACATCTGTGCTTACCGAGAGGCCCATGTAATAAACCTGTCCCCTAAGGACGTTGCAACCCCCCTTGTGGAAATTTATGACATGCAGTTGTTAACCAGAACTCACAGAAACCTAAGTATAAGTGGAGCACGTGAAAGTATTCCCACCCCTGTGGATTGTCTGCCCATAGAAGATATGGTAACATACACCAGCTGCTGTTAATTATGAGCAATACGGTCCTGGACATAATAGAATTAAAACTCATGTTTAAAAGGAACATATCAGTTATATAGTAAAAAATTTAAGAGACAGTAGTATATTTTTCAAAACCGCAAACCTGTACTGCTGGTATCTGCCCAATCGGCTGCCTTAAGAAGTTATTACCTGCACCAATCCATTTGCCTAGAAGCTCAAGAGTTAGAGACACAGAAAAAATATTAGAAATCACATCCCATTAAATTTGGTCAGAAGTATATTGGTAGAAATAACAGTCTGAATTACCTTAACAAAAAGTCTGTTATCAGTCTGTGGTCCTTGAGATGGACTGGACTGACATGTACAGCAGATCAGGCAGAAAAGAGATTGGAGTTTAGACGTCGCACTCACAGCTTCCATGTATGGAACTCCACATTTGTCCCCCACGTGTTGCAGTGATTCGCTGTTGACGCACCTCAGTGACAAAGTTCTGGTCCACGACTCAGAAACTGGATGAGGCATGCAACTCCAGTGTATGCAGACAGTCATTTTCCCTTGACAGCTTAGGATCTGTGCTGTTCATAGGCGTTGGCCATTGTTCCAGGGTGAGGAAACATTGTTCATGGGTGCGTTATCCCTTAGATGAGGCACTGACCTTCTTGAAGGTGAGGTGGTATTGGGACTTCATGCCAGGAATTAGTGATGTGAAACAGTCCCTGGTCCAGTGTCCAGCGTAAGCAACTGTCCCAGATGTGATGGGTGCCCCACGACACACATATCAGCTGTAAATGCTCAGTTTTATTCTTCCAACCCCAAATCGGCACCGATCTGCGTCTCATGTGAGCCGTGTCCATACTCCAGAACGAACAGACCTGTAACAAAATTAAGATAGAAAAAGAAAAACAGGGGGGAAGGGAACTCCCCCACCTTAAATTAAAATAGAGACAGTTCTCGATGGAATCAGCTGCTTACTCTCATTCCTTCCTATGTTGTTTTCCAATAACTGTAATTTCACCAACTTTTAGTAATTAACAAACTCAGGCGTGGTGTATCATCCTTCCTTTGAGTCACAGGCAAATGGTGTATCAAATATTGTCTCAGCGAGTGTATCAAGATTTAAAATCATCAGCTGAGATATTGAAAAGGAAACATTTTTTTTTTTTTTTTTTTTAACACTATTACTCCAAATAATTCCCCTAAATTGGACTGATTTATTCAGGATCCACACCTGTGTGTTTGATCCATCCTACTGATTTTTTCAGAAGATATCGAGAGTCCCAGTCAAACTCAGGAACCTTCTGCTAAAGTGTATAAAGAAAATGCTGTATAACTACATCTATCAAGGAAAAAAGTATAAAAAACACCAAAGGTACATTTTAAAACAGCTCTAAAATCAGTTATGTGCCTTTGTTTAGTAAATTTTTAAGTCAAATGCTGCCGGCCACGAACAATCACCAGCAACTGATGTTGAAAAGTTTATTCACCAGAATTTGCACATCACCAAATGAACAAGTAGAAGATTCCTGTTCTTAAATTACTGTGTGACAAGGACATCTGCAGTTTGTGGGACTATGAAAATGTGATTACATATAATGAATAATTTGGGGACCGTCCTGTGATGATCCCGTAATATTTTCTGTATCCACTAGGTTTTGGCGCTCTGCAATATCAGTATCTATAATAAAATGATACACGCCATTAACATTTGTCATAGATTCCTCAATTTTAGCTGCTTTATTTGAGGATAACTTCGAAACTGACTCATGACTAAATGCAGGGTTAACAAAATCGATCAAATCAACTGCAATATCAGTTTGCACACACTATTAAGGTACAGTTTAACCCAACTTTTAACTCTGTTTAGTTCTGCTTAATGTGTTTTTTCCCAGGCCTGCAAATGAGCAAAAGTTTATAGGGTTTAGTACTCTCTATTAAACAGCTAGATTGAAGTCTGACGGATTATATTTATTTATTTATCTATTATAACTAGGGCTATCAAACAATGAAAACCTTTTAATCACTATTTTATCGCAAATAATATTTTATGTCTGAAAGTATATACATTCATTAGGCATTTTAAAACGCTATTTTGCAAGAGATAATGCTAGTTAAAATTACACTCTAACAGAAGGCATTTTCCCTTTTGTGTTTTCCCAATTTATAATGCCTCAAACAGATGTTCAATGTTCTGCCAAATTTTTTAACAACTTTTCCAAACTTCTAACTACTTTCTAACTTTTAGGCTACAGTTCAAAATAAAAAGTATTCTCCAAAACTCACCAAACTGCAGGCCGTGGTCTCTCTCCAATGCAACTCACCCAATCAGCTTGCTGCTAACACCTCAAATGCTTTACTGCATTGAAACTTGTCCTGCACTTCAACAAACATCATTAATGCATCCACCTTTTTTTTAATTTCCAAATTCCCCTTTAGTTTTTATTTTCACCCATATTTTTACTTATCACTTTTACTTAACAAAATTAAACTGCTCTTATCTTTAGGCCCATGCACGCGGAGAAATCCACACCCTCATGAAGACACACACACATACACACCCCCACTCTCCGCTGAGTTGCAGGGTCCAACCAATCTCTCCCTCTCTCAAAACCATGGATCCCATATTACCGAGACATTCAAAACATCAGACAAGACATAACAAATATAACATTTAAGACAGACAGCCTTGCGCGCGCAGAGGGTCTCCTTTTAATACCCTTCCACTCGACGAAACCAACTATTCATTTTAATACCACCTCGGTCTAATCGTCGTGCAATCAGAATCCCCGTTCTGATGCTAGAGAACAATGTAAATGTTCCCTTGGGGCCCCTTTTTTTTAATCTCTTATCTTCTATAACAGCTCACTCTTAAGGTCTTGCTGCTCTTAGCCTCAACTTAAAGATGTTACGTATTCTCGGCCGTCCTATTGCTGTGCTGCATTAGGGTGTCCCCTTCCCCAAAGATAGCACTCCATCTTAGTCCTAAATTCACCAGTTTGTCAGTCTGGTGCAGAGGTGACCAAATCTCGGGACTCTTTTTATTCTTTGTATTTTATCTTTTTTATTTGATTTTAAATAATTTTTTGCAATCTCAACATTTAAGTTTCTCAATTGTTATTCTTATGTTATTTTATTTATTTTTGTAAAGTCTCAACAGTTAAGTTTCTTGGCTGTTATTTCTAATTTCCTTCTCATACAGCCTCACCATCTAAGGTTACTTGCCATTTAATTTTCTATCTAATTTTACGTTTTTCTGACGCAAACAAACACATAAATCCCATTCAATCATTTCTCGGATTCAACATAAATTTCATTCAAACCTAGTTGTACTGTTCAGCCTCTGATATTTTGAGAAGAAAGCTTCTCATTTACAGCAACACTTGATTTAGCCTACATCTAATCTTTAGCCAATAGGAGAATCAAAATCTCCTTACCTTTTTTTCGGGTCGACCCTGTTTTGCTGCAAGTGATTACTTCTTCGTGCCCAAATTCAAAAGGTTCCTCCACTTTATTGTCAAATCCGGGTCACGGCTGACCAAATTGTGATTTATGTAGTATTATTGGCCTAATCCTGCTTCGCTACTAAAGGCCCATTTTTACCCCGGTTTAAGATTTGACAATAAATTAGGAATCATTGATCAGAGGTAGAACGGTTTAAATACATATTTAATTCATAGAAATTAAATATGGAGACAGAGCTACACCACCAATCAAGATCTTCCACCGCGCGGTCGAGAAGTCTGTCTGTCTGAAGTAAGTTTTACCAAGACAATCCTTTTATCAACTTTAAACTCCTCCTGCATGGCTCAGTGGGAGGATGACTGACCCCCTCTCCTTCTGACCACCCCCTCGGGGCAATAAAACTCCATGTTTATCTTACGCTGGAGCAGGAAGGGAGAGACCCCCCTCTGCTTTCCTCAGTAACCCCAACTAAGATATATTTTTAATTCTCAACACAAGTTAGCAGAACTGCAGCAACTCATTAAAATGTGTCAGAAATGCTCTGATCTAAATGCTTCTCTAGATTTTTCTTCAACAGCTTTATTGTTACTTTGGGAAACTAATAAAATCCTGATTTCACCGCAAGAAATGATGTTGTGATATTTTAGCCAATCACCACCCCTAGTATGGACCGGTCTCCTCAGTCGGGGTCTGAGGTTCTGGAAATGACCCGTTACATTTCTTTAAGAGCCAAGAACAGAAACCCAGTTCCTCCCAGTGAGCTCTCAGATGTTCCAGTTCTATCTGCAGACAGAGGTTTGATCCGTTATCTCCAGAAATCAGCTGCCCTGTTCTGATGAAAACACCTTCATGTCTTCATGTCTGGAGTGTTGATGCTGATCAGGAGGTTCTGCTGCTTCCTGGCTCCATGTCAGACTAACAGTGGATCACATTTTCACGACCCGCTGGGAAATAGCTGGTAGAGCCAGTCTGACCCATCAAGACTTGGTTCCTGTGTGCGTTGTGAGAGCAGTTCAGCAGGGAAGGAAAGCTTCATCATGTGGTTGGTGGAACCAAGCTGAGCTGAAGTGGACCATCAGAAGTTCTGCTAGTTCTTAGTGGATCAGCAGGAACATTAAACATCTCCAACTACCTGGATCCTCTGGTTCTCTGCTCACATCCAGATGTCCTTCATGGACCTTTACCTTCTGATTGTCTCTGTGTGGACAGATATCATGTGAGCTCACTGGCTTCCAGGGACCTACAGGATCCATTTTAAAATACTCACCATCACATCCAGGACAGAACCTTACATGGACACACAGCCACATATCTCAGACCTCCTCCAGGTCCACACCACCTCAGATCTAGTCATCAGAACCTGCTGGATGTCCCACACACTGTCCTGAAGACCTGTGTGGACAGAACCTTCACCTCCACTGTCTCCAAGCTCTGGGTCACTGTCCCCACCAGCATCAGATCTGCTGACAGTGTGGACAGTTTGAAGTCCCAGTTCAAGACCCACTTTTTAAAATGTCTACTGGGTGGTTCTGGTGGTTCTGGTCTTCGTCCTTTTATCTTATCTTCCTCTTTTTAACTTATTTGTATCGTGTTCATTTGATGCTCAGTTTTTCTGCTTTAAGGACTTTTACTGTGAAGCTCTTGGTGATTTCATCTGTGAAAACTGCTGGATGAATATTTCCTTCCTTCCTAATTGTTCTTGTTCCTCCACAGAGCGGACCAGCAGAACTTCCTGAGGAGGATGAAGCAGGAGGAGCTGGCTGACCGTCTGCAGAGCAGTAAGAGGATTTATACAAAGATTTAACCTGATGGATAAATCACACATTTACTGATGTCTGAAGAGATGGAATCACATTTATTCACATCATCTTCAGAAGATCATTTGGTTTCCTTCCTGATTTCACTTTTTCTGTTCATTTAGAACATTTTGCTCCAGTTCAACATCAACTTAAATCTGGTCTGAAGGAGAAGTTCCAGTGTGTGTTTGAGGGGATCGCTAAAGCAGGAAGTCCAACCCTTCTGAACCAGATCTACACAGAGCTCTACATCACAGAGGGAGGGACTGGAGAGGTCAATGATGAACATGAGGTCAGACAGATTGAAACAGCATCCAGGAAACCACACAGACCAGAAACAACCATCAGACAAGAAGACATCTTTAAAGTCCCACCTGGAAGAGATCAACCAATCAGAACAGTGATGACAAAGGGAGTGGCTGGCATTGGGAAAACAGTCTTAACCCAGAAGTTCACTCTGGACTGGGCTGAAGACAAAGCCCACCAGAACATCCACTTCATATTTCCATTCACCTTCAGAGAGCTGAATGTGCTGAAAGAGAAAAAGTTCAGCTTGGTGGACCTTGTTCATCACTTCTTTACTGAAACCAAAGAGATCTGCAGCTTTGAACACTTCCAGGTTCTGTTCATCTTTGATGGTCTGAATGAGAGTCGACTTCCTCTGGACTTCCAGAACCAGGAGATCCTGACTGATCCTACAGAGTCCACCTCAGTGGATGTTCTGCTGACAAACCTCATCAGGGGGAAACTGCTTCCCTCTGCTCTCCTCTGGATAACCACAAGACCTGCAGCAGCCAATCAGATCCCTCCTGAGTGTGTTGGCATGGTGACAGAGGTAAGAGGGTTCACTGACCCAAAGAAGGAGAAGTACTTCAGGAAAAGATTCAGAGATGAGGAGCAGGCCAGAAGGATCATCTCCCACATGAAGACATCAAGAAGCCTCCACATCATGTGCCACATCCCAGTCTTCTGCTGGATCACTGCTACGGTTCTGGAGGAGATGTTGGAGACCAGAGAGGGAGGAGAGCTGCCCAGCACCCTGACAGAGATGTACATCCACTTCCTGATAATTCAGACCAAAGTGAAGAAGGTCAAGTATGATGGAGGAGCTGTAACAGATCCACACTGGAGTCCAGAGAGCAGGAAGAGGATTGAGTCTCTGGGAAAACTGGCTTTTGATCAGCTGCAGAAAGGAAACCTGATCTTCTATGAATCAGACCTGACAGAGTGTGGCATCGATATCAGAGCAGCCTCAGTGTACTCAGGAGTGTTCACTCAGATCTTTAGAGAGGAGAGAGGACTGTACCAGGACAAGGTGTTCTGCTTCGTCCATCTGAGTGTTCAGGAGTTTCTGGCTGCTCTTCATGTTCATCTGACCTTCATCACCTCTGGTGTCAACCTGATGGAAGAAACACAAACATCTAAGAAGTCTTTATTTTCTAAGAAACCTAAACTAAAGTCTCTTCACCAGACAGCTGTTGATCAGGCCTTACAGAGTCCAAATGGACACCTGGACTTGTTCCTCCGGTTCCTCCTGGGACTTTCACTGCCGACGAATCAGAGACTCCTACAAGGTCTGCTGACTCAGACAGGAAGTAGCTCACAGACCAATCAGGAAACAGTTCAGTACATCAAGGAGAAGATCAGTGAGAATGTGTCTGCAGAGAAAAGCATCAATCTGTTCCACTGTCTGAATGAACTGAAGGATCGTTCTCTAGTGGAAGAGATCCAACAGTGTCTGAGTTCAGGAAGTCTCTCCACAGATAAACTGTCTCCTGCTCAGTGGTCAGCTCTGGGTTTCATCTTAGTGTCATCAGCAGAAGATCTGGATGTGTTTGACCTGAAGAAATTCTCTGCTTCAGAGGAGGTTCTCCTGAGGCTGCTGCCAGTGGTTAAGGCCTCCAACAAAGCTCTGTAAGGACACAGATTGTTGCTGCTTCTATTTCTGATAGTGAAAAATCTGCTAATAAGGAAAATATTGATTCATGTTGCTTCAGTTTATTTATAATGAACCAGTTCACAATAAAAGGCAACATAAAGACGTGTAAAATCAGACAGATCCATCAATCTTTCCAAGGAGAACATTGGTGACTGTAAAGAAATCAACAATATTTCTGATGAATTGTTTAATAGCAGATTTTTCTCCCTGTCTCCTCAGACTGAGTGACTGTAACCTCTCAGAGAGAAGCTGTGAAGCTCTGTCCTCAGTTCTCAGCTCCCAGTCCTCCAGTCTCAGAGAACTGGACCTGAGGAACAACAACCTGCAGGATTCAGGACTGAAGCTTCTCTCTGCTGGACTGGAGAGTCCAAACTGCAAACTGGAAACTCTCAGGTACAAAGTTCTCCATCCTGTTGAAACCAGATTTCTGTCCATTACCTGCTAAAACATGATGGAAATGTTAGTTCAGTGATAGATTTGTTAACTTTTGTCTGACCTTTATTCCCTATGAATAGAAACCAGGCACAGATTCACTGTATAGGAGTGATTCTCAAAGGTTTTCTTTTGTGGCCACTTTGAAGAATGAAATACATTCAGGAGCCCCATCCCAACAAAATGTGTCAGAAATGTTAGTTATAGTTTTCAGTTTTAATGCATTCAATAATAATAATAACAGTAATAATGATGATGATGATGATGATGATGATTATTATTACTGTCCTGTCTTTTGTTAAAAGACAGAAATAAAATAATGGTGTGAATAAATTACATAAATAAGATAATAAATAAGTTAATAGTTTAGAATTAGTCCTAGTAAACCAGTGCTAAAAACAATAAAAAACGTTTTTGGGTTTTATATTTTATCAGAGTGAGACATCTCACCTTTGTCTGATTTGTACGTGAATTAAGTGACATAGTGAGTGCTCTTCCTTAAAACTATCTTTAATGTATTTTCTCTGGGAAAATCAATGTTCCATCAAGTAAGCTAGAAAAAACTGTTCATGTTGAAGTTAAATGTGTTCTACACGCTTCCGCCTTGGAAAACATTTGTCTTTGTGAGAATTACTTTGCTCAGAAAGAACTTGAATATTTTTTTAAAGTTTTTTGGATAAAGAATATGAAAAAATGTCTCACCGATATATTTGTGCTAAAGCTAAGCTAGCTGAGTGTGGAATGTACTGGTGATATTCAGACATGGATATTGGTCAGTAATTAGGTTTCTATTCTGTATATTTCAGATACAATAAAACCAAATTTATGAATAAAGGTTCTTCAGAGTTGTTGTGAACTGGAGCAACATGGCCAGGTTAGATTCTTTTAATTATTTTTATTCTTTAAGAGAATAAAGTCAGGAGAATAAAGCCAAAGGGATACAAAATAAACTCCTAGAATTACAAAAATAAAAATATTACAAATATAAAGTATATTCTGAGTTTCTCTGATACTGTTTAAGTGACTGAGTCTAACAGCAGATTTGCCACATTCAACATGACGGACGCTCTGACTCATCTGCAGCATAGGCAGACTCCGCCCAACGAGGCGCCGTCTATGTAGATAATGTCTATGGGTCTCCATGTTGTTTTCAGAGGAAAGGAAATGATGGCAGCTGCTGACGGCCCTGCCACAAACATTTCTGTTATTTTTTAACATTTGGCAGCAAGTGCTTGAAAAGCAAGTTATTGTTTTTATTTACACAGTTTCTCTGATCCTCCTCACTTTTTCTCCATCTCAGAATCCTAAATTAAACCTAAAGGTATTTTATTTATAATGAACCAGTTCACAACAAAAGGCAACATAAAGACCTGTAAAATCAGACAAATCCATCAATCTTTCCAAGGAAAACATTGGTGACTGTAAAGAAATCAACAATATTCCTGATGAATTGTTTAATAGCAGATTTTTCTCCCTGTCTCCTCAGACTGAGTGGTTGTAACCTCTCAGAGAGAAGCTGTGAAGCTCTGTCCTCAGTTCTCAGCTCCCAGTCCTCCAGTCTCAGAGAACTGGACCTGAGGAACAACAACCTGCAGGATTCAGGACTGAAGCTTCTCTCTGCTGGACTGGAGAGTCCAAACTGCAGACTGGAAACTCTCAGGTACAAAGTTCTCCATCCTGTAGAAACCAGATTTATGTCCATTACCTGCTAAAACATGACGGAATGTTTTAATGCATTCAATAATAATAATAATAGTAATAATGATGATGATGATGATTATTATTACTGTCCTGTCTTTTGTTAAAAGACAGAAATAAAATTATGGTGTGAATAAATTACATAAATAAGATAATAAATAAGTTAATAGTTTAGAATTAGTCCTAGTAAACCAGTGCTAAAAACAATAAAAAACGTTTTTGGGTTTGATATTTAATCAGAGTGAGACATCTCACCTTTGTCTGATTTGTACGTGAATTAAGTGACAATGTGAGTGCTCTTCCTTAAAACTATCTTTAATGTATTTTCTCTGGGAAAATCAATGTTCCATCAAGTAAGCTAGAAAAAACTGTTCATGTTGAAGGTAAATGTGTTCTACACGCTTCCGCCTTGGAAAACATTTGTCATTGTGAGAATTACTTTGCTCAGAAAGAACTTGAATATTTTTTGGATAAAGAATATGAAAAAATGTCTCACCGATATATTTGTGCTAAAGCTAAGCTAGCTGAGTGTGGAATGTACAGGTGATATTTCTATTCTGTATATTTCAGATACAATAAAACCAAATTTATGAATAAAGGTTCTTCAGAGTTGTTGTGAACTGGAGCAACATGGCCAGGTTAGATTCTTTTTATTATTTTTATTTTTTAAGAGAATAAAGTCAGGAGAATAAATCCAAAGGGATACAAAATAAACTCCTAGAATTACAAAAATAAAAATATTACAAATATAAAGTATATTCTGAGTTTCTCTGATACTGTTTAAGTGACTGAGTCTAACAGCAGATTTGCCACATTCAACATGACGGACGCTCTGACTCATCTGCAGCATAGGCAGACTCCGCCCAACGAGGCGTCTACCAGTGTTGTAGTCAAGTCACTATGCCTCGAGTCCGAGTCCAGGTTCGAGTCTCCAGTGTTCAAGTCCGAGTCAAGTCCAAGTCATTAAAAAAAAATCCGAGTCGAGTCCGAGTCAAGTCCACTACTCATCCGAGTCAAGTCCGAGTCGAGTCACTATTGATCCAAGTTCGTTGTAGGAACATGCCGTGACGTGTGATGTATGACATGAAGCAGTAACATTCCATTGCACTAATAATGGCGTTCCGCGAGCGAGCTATTTTTAGAACGTGACGTCACATCATGTACAGGTAGGGCAAATATGCGTTTTCCTGCACGCACCGCCGCGGCTCCGGCCGGCCGGCGGTGGCCGCCCGCCACTGCAGATGCTGTCACACATTTTCCTCACCCGTCCACCGGGCGATTCACACAAACGCGTTCGGCAGCGTTCCCTCATGACTCACAAAAAATCTGGTGCAGATGCAGCGAGGAGATACAGCTGTTGGATAATGAGAATGCATTTGGCCACCGGACCGGACTAAATTGTTTGGCGGGCCGGACAATTTATACCGATTCCTGGACGGGGACTACAAACAGAAAAAAACGGCCGATGACGCCGTGAACGCCGAGCAGGAGAAAAACATCGACTTACCTTTCTATCAACTCGGCCCGTTTTCCAGGCTTTCTAAGACCTCGACACTCAAGCCATCGTTTGAGCTGAACGTTGGTGTGTTGTTCCACAGTTCTACCAGTAAAATGGGCGCCTGGACATCCTCTTGTGATAGTTTAGCAGCTGAAAAGTCGGTCATATCGTTGTATCTGTTGCATGTGTAATGGCTGGTTGCTACGTGCGCTCTCACACTGTTTGACCTACCTTAGCGGCAAGGGGCGTTGCTCATGAGATGGTGACGTCACGTGCGCGGTTGCGCCATTTAGATATTAAAATCATACACCAAATAATATTCTAATGACATATTAAAATTATAGCCTAATGATATAAAAAAAAGTCAAGTCTTTTTCTCAATTTCCGAGTCAGAATGATCTGAATGTAGGAGTCCGAGTCCAAGTTCGAGTCATCAGTGCTCAAGTCCAAGTCAAGTCACGAGTCTCTAAATCAGTGCTTCTCAAATAGTGTGGCGCGCCCCCTAGGGGGGGCGCGGTGCAATACCTGGGGGGGCGCGGTGACCCTGGGGAACAGGCTTTTTTTTTTTTTTTTTTTTTTTTTTTTTTTGGCCGTACTAGTATACGGTGTAATTGCGCATCCACTACAGTAGGGGGCAGTGGCGCTCTCATTGTTACTTTTTTCATGTTTTCGACAGTGCAACATTTTGGTTCCCTTGGTTACCAGTGTTGAGTCAGCAGAAAGCTTCGACTGCGTTCTGTCTATAGCCTCCGTTATTCAACAAAACAACCGCCAACATGAAAAAGTTTTTAATAGGGATGAAAAGGAAAGCGGAGGGAGACAAAGATAATGAGACGAAAGAAAGTCACCCGAAAGCTAAGACGAGGAAGTACGACGAAGCGTATTTAGCGCTTGGCTTCACTGTCACTACAGTTGGAGAAGAGGAAAGACCGCTGTGTTTGGTGTGTCTAAAAATGCTCGCAGCGGACAGCATGAAGCCAAATAAAGTAGCGCGTCACCTAAATACGTTACACCCCAATCACGCCAATAAGCCGTTAGAGTTTTTTCAGCGAAAACGTGCTGAATATTGCCAACAGTCATCCCGCTTTGTGAAGGCTACTTCAGTAAACAATCGAGCGCTGTTAGCATCATATAAGGTGGCGTACCAAATTGCGCAGTGCAAAAAGCCCCACACCATAGCAGAGGAGCTGATACTGCCTGCAGCAATAGACACGGTCTCTGTCATGCTGGACGACGCCAGTGCAGCAAAACTAAAAACTATCCCTCTGTCCAATGACACTGTTGCCAGACGTATAGATGACATTGCTAACGATCTTCAAGAACAGCTGGTAGAGAAACTCAAAGACAAATGTTTTGCCTTACAATTTGATGAAGCAACTGACAGCAACAAAGACTGTCTGTTTATTGCTTATGTACGTTTTGACTTGTCAAACTCCCTGTGTGAGGATCTACTTTTTTGTAAATATGTCAGAGACAGAGCCACAGCTGAAGAGCTATTCAAAATTCTGGACTCCTTTTTGACCGAGAATGGGCTAAAGTGGGAGAACTGCATCGGTGTTTGCAGTGATGGTGCACAAACCATGGCAGGGAAGAGAAAAGGACTTAGGGCACTCATCAAGACAGCCTCACCTCATGCTGAGTGGACACACTGTATCATACACAGAGAAGCTCTTGCATCCAGGCAACTTTCCCCTGAATTAAGTGAGGTTATGACTGACATCATAGGTGTAGTCAATTTTATAAAGACCAGACCACTAAAAACAAGAGTCTTCTCTGCCATCTGTGAGGAAATGGGAGCTGAACATCAAGCTGTGCTATATCACAGTGAAGCAAGGTGGTTGTCACGAGGAAAAGTCTTGTCCCGAGTTTTTGAGCTCAGAGAGCAAATAAGAGTGTTTTTGGAGCAGGAGCACAAGTATGAAGTGGCAGAAACATTTTGTGATGAGAACTTCCTGGGAAAACTGGCCTACCTGAGTGACATATTTGGAAAGCTAAATGAACTGAATCTACAGCTTCAAGGGAAAGATAAACACCTCCCTCAGGTCACAGACAAGATTAGCTCTTTCACCCGAAAGCTTGCAATGTGGGGCAGGCAACTTGATGAAGGAAACACCGATTCATTTGAGAACCTGCATGAACTTGTGGACACTAATGACTATGATGCTATCTCAGTGATTTCACACATTAAGCAGCATATTTCCTCACTGATGGGATTCTTTAAAAAGTACTTCCCTGAAAACAGTTCCCAGTACGACTGGGTGAGAGACCCTTTCAGTGCACCAGCTCCAACTGGTTTCAGCTCTGCAGAAGAGGAGCAGTTCATTGACATTACGTCTGACTCCACATTGAGACTGAGGTTCACATCACAAACACTCAGTGCATTCTGGCTGAGTGTAGAGAGGCAGTATCCACTCTTAGGGGAGAAAGCTATAAGCATTCTGCTTCCTTTTGCAACATCTTACCTTTGTGAGATTGGCTTCTCTGCTGTTGCTGCACTGAAGACCAAGTACAGGTCCCAGCTAAACATTGAGCAGGAGCTGAGAGTTGCACTATCATGCTTCGAACCTCGCTTCGAAAAGCTGTGCACTGCAAAACGTGCTCATTGTAGCCATTAAACCTGACTTCTTCCTCATTTTGTTTAAAAAAAGAGAGAAAAAATTAGCACAAATTGTTTAATTCATTTTGGTTTTGTAGGTTCAAGTGTTTTATATATTGTGCTCCTGAGTTAATGTGGCTGAACTGAATATATATTAGTTATTATTTTTTTAGTTTTTGTAGTTTATTAGTTATTATAATTATTAAATATTATTTATTATTCTGCTTTAATTTTGCAATGGTGCAATTAGTTGGTCAAACATGTTTACAGTTTAAACAAGGATTTATATATTTTTAATTTCAGGCATTGATGCACTTAAAATAATTTCTGTTGCAGACTTAAAACATTATGTAATAAAGTTATTCTTTGTAAGTTTGACCATATGTGTTTCTTTTTTTCTTTTCTTTAATGTTAAATGGGTAAAATGTTATGCAGGGATGGAAAGTCACGGTGGGGGGTGGGGGGCGCGAATAGTTTTCTTCTTGCTAGGGGGGGCGTAACAGAAAATAATTGAGGAGCACTGCTCTAAATTTAGCTAATGACTCTGACTCGAGTTCGAGTCACGGACTCGAGTACTACAACACTGGCGTCTACGTAGATAATGTCTATGGGTCTCCATGTTGTTTTCAGAGGAAAGGAAATGATGTGATGCTAAAGTGTCGAGGGGTAAAACTACTTCTGTTGTTTTTCTCATGTATGAGAGAACATTGTAAGTTCAGTCCTGTGGAGACCTGGCTTTGTAATGGTGGATGAGAGTCAAGTGAAAGTGTGGAATACTTGGTCCAAGTGTTCTGCCGATTCAGCTTAGAAAGACTAATTGCTGCTACTAACTCCTCCTACCTCGCACTGCACCATCACAAGAGGCCTGCGGAGCTGCAAAAAATTCAGCAATAAGGAAGTTTGACCGGACGCCTCAGAGGTCCTGGATCAAGATCCTGAATTCTAGGAGCTAAACAGGAAACGTTGAGCACTAGACAGGAAACACTTCTGGTGAATTTCAGAATAAAATCACTGCAACAACCTAACCAGCTTGACTGGCGAAAATAAAACGGCAACACATAAACACGAAGCCCATAGATATAGACCCTGTGTCTCTGTCTTTATGTTGAGGACGTTAGCTAAATTCATCTGCAGTTACCATGCAGACTAACTTGGCCTTAGAACATTAGCTAAGATTACTGTATTAACTTTGTATCATTTTCTCAGATTTACCAAGTGGTTGGGTTGCTTTAACCTGCTCATTACACAGCCTTGTGTTCTGAAAGCAGCCCAGCTTAGCGCAGGTTCTGCTACATGTTGCTGCCACTGAGACCTGATGTCATCGCCACCATCATCATCAGCCATGGCAGCTGCTGATGGCCCTGCCACAAATATTTCTGTTATTTTTTAACATTTGGCAGCAAGTGCTTGAAAAGCAAGTTATTGTTTTTATTTACACAGTTTCTCTGAGCCTCCTCACTTTTTCTCCATCTCAGAATCCTAACTTAAACCTAAAGGTATTTTATTTATAATGAACCAGTTCACAATAAAAGGCAACATAAAGACGTGTAAAATCAGACAGATCCATCAA
This sequence comes from Fundulus diaphanus, assembly GCA_037039145.1. Taxonomy (NCBI): domain Eukaryota; kingdom Metazoa; phylum Chordata; class Actinopteri; order Cyprinodontiformes; family Fundulidae; genus Fundulus; species Fundulus diaphanus. The sequence continues at coordinate 44,516,148 of CM073139.1, read as the reverse complement.
TCTTTCCAAGGAGAACATTGGTGACTAAAGAAATCAACAATATTTCTGATGAATTGTTTAATAGCAGATTTTTCTTCCTGTCTCCTCAGACTGAGTGACTGTAACCTCTCAGAGAGAAGCTGTGAAGCTCTGTCCTCAGTTCTCAGCTCCCAGTCCTCCAGTCTCAGAGAACTGGACCTGAGGAACAACAACCTGCAGGATTCAGGACTGAAGCTTCTCTCTGCTGGACTGGAGAGTCCAAACTGCAGACTGGAAACTCTCAGGTACAAAGTTCTCCATCCTGTTGAAACCAGATTTCTGTCCATTACCTGCTAAAACATGATGGAAATGTTAGTTCAGTGATAGGTTTGTTAACTTTTGTCTGACCTTTATTCCCTATGAATAGAAACCAGGCACAGATTCACTGTATAGGAGTGATTCTCAAAGGTTTTCTTTTGTGGCCACTTTGAAGAATGAAATACATTCAGGAGCCCCATCCCAACAAAATGTGTCAGAAATGTTAGTTATAGTTTTCAGTTTTAATGCATTCAATAATAATACTACAGTAATAATAATGATGATGATTATTATTATTATTACTGTCCTGTCTTTTGTTAAAAGACAGAAATAAAATTATGGTGTGAATAAATTACATAAATAAGATAATAAATAAGTTAATAGTTTAAAATTAGTCCTAGTAAACCAATGCTAAAAACAATAAAAAACGGTTTTGGGTTTGATATTTAATCAGAGTGAGACATCTCACCTTTGTCTGATTTGTGAATTATCACAAAAATTACGTGACATAGTGAGTGCTCTTCCTTAAAACTATCTTTAATGTATTTTCTCTGGGAAAATCAATGTTCCATCAAGTAAGCTAGAAAAAATTCTTCATGTTGAAGTTAAATGTGTTCTACACGCTTCCGCCTTGGAAAACATTCGTCTTTGTGAGAATTACTTTGCTCAGAAAGAACTTGAATATTTTTTGGATAAAGAATATGAAAAAATGTCTCACCGATATATTTGTGCTAAAGCTAAGCTAGCTGAGTGTGGAATGTACTGGTGATATTCAGACATGGATATTGGTCAGTAATTAGGTTTCTATTCTGTATATTTCAGATACAATAAAACCAAATTTATGAATAAAGGTTCTTCAGAGTTGTTGTGAACTGGAGCAACTTCGCGAGAGCTATTGCTGAAGCAACAATGCTCACATGCATGGCAATTGGATGTTCCAATACATCGGGTGAAAGTGAAAAAACATTAGTTTTTTCACCTTTCCGATTCATGACCACCATGGGCTGTTTTGCTGGATTGCCTACTTGAAGAGAGAGGATTCTCCATTGTGCTTCTGGCCAGAGAGAAAACACGTCGTCTGTAGCCAACATTTTGAAGAAGAATGTCTTCAAGATGACATGAGAGCAAGACTTTTTGGTAGGTTTTTCTTTTTTATGATGTAGAATTTGCCGTAACATTTGTGTACCGACCAGAGCGGCGGAGGGATACAACACACTTAGAAACATTGCTCACTGTTGTGAAGCCCACTTATTTTATACAACATTGGTCTTATTTTTTCTAAAGTCGCTTGTAAATTTCATGAGTTGCGGGTTGCAGTTTTTTTTTTAGCTTATTTCTGAAAGTGAAGTCGATTGTTTGGGCTCTAAACTAAGTGACGCCGAAATATCCCTCCGCCTCATAACGCGCTGCAGCTCATCCTGACAGCAGCAGAGTAAACTCAGAAAGAGCAGATCTGCCCATATTTTCTTCAGTTTACGGTTGCAATAACTGATGATAACTGCTGAAAGTAGATTAGGCGGTGCAGATCACCATTTTGAGCAGAGATTGGTTCTAAAGATAAGCTTTATACTCATCTTATAACATTGCAGAACCCAACCCATAAACCGTACGTTAATGCTTATTTGTTGTCTTTTTATGTCTCTAAAATGTAAAATTAGTATTAATTTAAATTTAAATGCTTAATACAATGTCTATCTTTGCTTTAAGGGGTTAATAAAATATTTTGGCATGAAAACGGCTATTTATTTACAAGGGGACAGATAGGATGAGAATCAGTGCCTCCAAATCCGAGACCATGGTCTTGAACCGGAAAAGGGTAGAGTGCCTTCTCTGGGTTGGGGAGGATGTGCTGCCCCTAGTGGAGGAGTTCAAGTATCTTGGGGTCTTTTTCACGAATGAGGGGAAGATGGAGCGGGAGGTCAACAGGCGGATTGGTGCAGCGTCTGCTGTGAAGTGGGCGCTGTACCGATCCGTTGTGGTGAAGAGAGAGCTGAGCCAAAAGGCGAAGCTCTCGATTTACCGGTCGATCTACGTTCCTACCCTCAACTATGGTCACGAGCTTTGGGTCGTGACCGAAAGAACTAGATCCCGGATACAAGCGGCCGAAATGAGTTTTCTCCGTAGTGTGTCTGGGCTCTCCCTTAGAGATAGGGTGAGGAGCTCAGTCATCCGGGGAGGACTCAGAGTAGAGCCGCTGCTCCTCCACGTCCAGAGGAGCCAGTTGAGGTGGCTCGGGCATCAGGTTAGGATGCCTCCTGGACGCCTCCCTGGTGAGGTGTTCCAGGCACGTCCCACCGGGAGGAGGCCCAGGGGAAGACCCAGGACACGCTGGAGGGACTATGTCTCTCTGCTGGCCTGGGAACGCCTTGGGATTCCCCCGGAGGAGCTGGTCCAAGTGGCCGGGGAGAGGGACGTCTGGGCCTCCCTACTGAAGCTGCTACCCCCGCGACCCGACCCCGGATAAGAGGAAGAAAACGGACGGACGGGACAGATGGGGAACTGGGACTTGCTCGACAGCCGATCCCACAACCTGACGTCACAAATATATATATATATATATATATATATATATATATACATATATATATATATATATATATACATACACTACCGTTCAAAAGTTTGGGGTCACCATGAAAAGTCACACTTATTCACCACCATGCTTAACAGATGGCGTCAGGCATTCTTCCAGCATCTTTTCATTTGTTCTGCGTCTCACAAGCGTTCTTCTTTGTGATCCAAACGCCTCAAACTTGGATTCATCCGTCCACAACACTTTTTTCCAGTCTTCCTCTGTCCAATGTCTGTGTTCTTTTGCCCATCTTAATCTTTCTCTTTTATTGGCCAGTCTCAGATATGGCTTTTTCTTTGCCACTCTGCCCTGAAGCCCAGAATCCCGCAGCCGCCTCTTCACTATAGATGTTGACACTGGTGTTTTACGGGTACTATTTAATGAAGATGCCAGTTGGGGACCTGTGAGGCGTCTGTTTCTCAAACTAGAGACTCTAATGTACTTATCTTCTTGCTCAGTTGTGCAACGCGGCCTCCCACTTATTTTTCTACTCTGATTAGAGCCTGTTTGTGCTGTCCTCTGAAGGGAGTAGTACACACCGTTGTAGGAAATCTTCAATTTCTTAGCAGTTTCTCGCATGGAATAGCCTTCATTTCTAAGAACAAGAATAGACTGTTGAGTTTCAGATGAAAGGTCTCTTTTTCTGGCCATTTTGAGCGTTTAATTGACCCCACAAATGTGATGCTCCAGAAACTCAATCTGCTCAAAGGAAGGTCAGTTTTGTAGCTTCTGTAATGAGCTAAACTGTTTTCAGATGTGTGAACATGATTGCATAAGGGTTTTCTAATCATAAATTTGCCTTCTGAGCCAATGAGCAAACACATTGTACCATTAGAACACTGGAGTGATAGTTGCTGGAAATGGGCCTCTATACACCTATGTAGATATTGCACCAAAAACCAGACATTTGCAGCTAGAATAGTCATTTACCACATTAGCAATGTATAGAGTGTATTTCTTTAAAGTTAAGACTAGTTTAAAGTTATCTTCATTGAAAAGTACAGTGCTTTTCCTTCAAAAATAAGGACATTTCAATGTGACCCCAAACTTTTGAACGGTAGTGTATATATATATATAATTTTTATCATTGTGCTTTTGTTTAGAAAAAAACAAAACTCAAAACCAAAGTAGTTCCAAATACCAGATCTGAATGTAGTCAAACTAAGATCCACAGAGCTTCAGCACAGAGCTCATCCTCAGTACACAAAAGCACCCGAATTACAAAAGCACTTTTCTTAATAAACTTTCGGATTTTAAGTGTTTTCGCACATATGTGTCATTGATTTAATTGGCTTTCTTAGAAATAAACCCATGCTGCAGCAATTCTCCCTTTTGCACTGGCTTCTTGTTTTTAACTTTTGGCATCTTACTGCAGATCATTAAGATGATTCCAAAAGTTGTTAAACAATGTTAAGTATGCTGAACCCCAGGGGTGCCGATTTAGGCTTCTGCTGGTGGGTTTCTCTTCAGACCGAAGCACGGGAACGTAGCCTACAACAATGACACCGCGCACGCTCTCTCTCTTGGGGCAGCTTTGTTTTGCCTGATCGCAACAGCAGACGGGTGCTCTGCCAGCGGTGCCCGCACTAGGACTATGTGAATCTCTCCTGTAGCAATATTGATTCCTTTCTCCGTGGATGCTCTGGAATCTCCGTTGTGTCTCTGACCCCTGAGCACCCACGAAATTGCCGCCTATGCTGATAGGTTATGTCACTCAAAGAATTGTGGGATACCTAAAGGGTTCTTAGCACCCGTAAGGGACATTGCGGGGTTCTTAGGCAAAACTAACTGCGGGAGGAAGCATTTGGGCTACTATTCGTACCTCCTTCCTTACTGACACTGCACTATTCGGACAGTACTCATCATGGTGATCGATGAAGCACTAGTTTTTGTGAACATGTCAGCTAGGCTACCATCTGTACTGGGATAAGTGGATTGTGGTGCGTCTAACCTGAATTTCCGGCTGCGCTCTAGGGCAGTGGCTAGGCGTACAGCTCCGACCACTGGTGGACATTTTTCATAAACAAATGCCGCCAAATTCGCTAGAAACTTCTCATCTACCCAGCCGATCGGTACACGACCGCCAGCGCCTGCTGGAGTTACGGCCATGTAGTGTTTTTGGACTCGTGACCACTACTACGCTCGATTGTTTACGAGGCTTCGATTTCTTTATGCTAGATCAGCAGGGGCCTTTATGCTATTTCCTGCATAAAGGCCCCTGCTGATCAGAGCTAAACCTACAGTGAGGCAGGTGAGGGTGTGGACTGAGGGAGCAATGGAGGCGCTACAGGACTGTTTTGAGTGCTCTGACTGGGACATGTTCAAAGCTGCAGCAACATATGACAACTAAATCAACGTTGATGAGTACGCCATGACTGTGTCAGCCTACATCAAAAAATGCATCAAGGACGTCAGCACCACCAACACCATCATCACCCGAGCAAACCAACGACCCTGGATTACTGAGGAGGTCCGTCAAGCGCTAAAAGCACGGAACTCAGCCTTCAAGACTGGTGACGAGGAGGCACTGAGGACAGCGAGAGCCAACCTGAACCGTGCCATCAGGTTAGCAAAGCGGAACCACACTAAGAAAATTCGTCCCAGCGCTGTGTGTCCCGAGCCCGTAACATCATAAAAGACCCCGCACACCCCCACCATGGACTGTTCTCCCTGGAACCACACTAAGAAAATTCAGGAGCTTCTCCATGAAGCCAGCAACACCAGGAGCATGTGGAAAGGCATACGGGCGATCACAGAATACAACACGCCCTCCCCCCCGGTGGGTGAAGTTGATGCTGACTTCCTCAATGGACTAAATAACTTCTTTGGGAGGTTTGAGGCACTAAACAGCACTCCAGCAGTGAAGGCTGTTCCCCATCAGGAAGAGGAGGTGGTCCGCCTTGACACCGCCGACGTGTGGAAGACTCTGTGGAGAGTCAACCCGCGGAAGGCCCCAGGTCCCGACAACATACCTGGGCGGGTCCTCAAGGAGTGTGCAGGTCAGCTGGCTGGTGTTCTCACAGACATTTTTAACACCTCGCTGGACCAAGCCATAGTGCCAGCATGCTTTAAGTCTGCCTCCATCATTCCGGTGCCGAAGAAACCTCAAGTCACCTGTTTCAACGACTACCGGCCTGTTACACTGAATCCCATCATGATGAAGTGCTTTGAAAGGCTGGTGAAACAACACATCGTCTCCAGTCTTCCCCCAACCCTCGACCCGTTCCAGTTTGCCTACCGACGGAACCGCTCCACTGAAGACACCATCTCCTCTGCTCTTCACCTGAGCCTGGCATACCTGGAGGAGAAGAACACCCACGTGCGGATGCTGTTCCTGGACTTCAGTTCAGCGTTCAACACCATCATCCCACAACATCTGGTAGGAAAACTAGAACATCTGGGCTTCAGCACACCTCTTCGCAACTGGCTGCTGGACTTCCTCACCAACAGACCTCAGTCAGTCCGGGTCAGACAGAACACCTCTGATGTCATCACCCTCAGCACGGGCTCCCCTCAGGGCTGCGTCCTGAGCCCCCTGCTGTTCACCCTGATGACACACGACTGCGTCCCCAGGTTCACCACCAATCACATCGTGAAGTTTGCTGACGACACAACGGTGGTGGGCCTCATCAGAGACGACAACGACCAGGACTACAGAGAGGAGGTGGAGCAGCTGGTGGGCTGGTACAAAGAAAACAGCCTGATCCTGAACATGGAGAAGACGAAGGAGATCATCGTCGACTTCAGGAAGAACCGGCCTCGCCACGCTCCACTGCTCATCAACAGCTCAGCTGTGGAGGTGGTCAGCAGCACCAAGTTCCTGGGGGTGCACATCACGGAAATCCTCATCTGGTCTGTGAACACCACGTCACTGGTGAAGAGGGCACAGAAATGACTGTACTTCCTGCGGAGGATGAGTAGAGCCCACCTGCCCCCGCCCATCCTCACGACCTTCTACAGAGGCACCATAGAGAGCATTCTGACCAGCTGTCTCTCTGTGTGGTGTGGAGGCTGCAGCGCCTCTGACTGGAAGAACATGAGGAGAGTGGTGAGGACAGCAGAAGGGATCATCGGGGCTCCTCTCCCCTCCATTAAGGACATTTCGTCCCAGCGCTGTGTGTCCCGAGCCCGTAACATCATAAAAGACCCCGCACACCCCCACCATGGACTGTTCTCCCTGCTACCTTCTGGGAAGAGGTTCCGCAGCATCCGCTGCAGGTCCACCAGCTTCTGCAAAAGCTTTTTCCCTGTTGCCATCAGACTGTTGAACTGCTGAACTCTAAACTGGACTCTCCACCACATTTGCATCACTGCATCTCTATCTAGCATTACAAATGCTGCCAAACTTGTAGTTTCTAATATGCATTTTTGCACAAATGCCTTTTTGCACCATCATTTTTGCACACACAAATGGTTTTAAACATTCTCCTGTACACCGTAATCGCACACTGTTCTCTTTCTCCTGCATTGTTTACATTTCAATTTATACTGTAATTTACAAGCTGTATGCAACGAAATTTCGTTCTGTATGCACTCTGCACATACAAAATGACAAATAAAGATGTCTAAGTCTAAGTCAAGTGTATCTACAACTTCACAGTGTGTTTAGCATTCTTTTTCAATGGGAACTGGGTAAATACAACTTCTGACCATTACAGTACATTAAATTAGCTTATCACCACAGCACTGTAAGTTTGAGTGTCATCTCTTAATGTGAATATCACTAGTTTAATAAAACCAAGATGTTTGCTGTCACATACATGCAAATCCTCGAATGTAGCTGACTCATCCCTATCCATTACTTATCGTCAAGGGGTGAATGTCAATACTGCAATGGCAAAATGAACCCCACACATACACAAACAATCAGAGAAAGAGCAAGAATAATTTAAACTCGGAAAAGCACTACAAACATTGAAATACAAGCTATCATCAGAGTTAGCATCGGTTATCATCATCATTGAGGTGCCACAGTAGCTAACGCTTGCATATAGCAGTCAACATTTTTCTCTCGTGCACATTGTAACTGCTAACTATATATATATATATATATATATATATATATATATCCCTGAACGATTCAAAGCTACCAAATAGACTTATGTAATTTTATTTGAAGATAGGACTACTCCATGAGGACTAATTGTGCTTTTTTGAGGGAAAGAACGGTTGTGAATTCCACTTACCCGACGTACTGTAAACGTTGGAGAAGCCTCCGCCATTGTCCCGCCTCCAGCCGTCAGCTTCACTTATGGATGACGAGCTGTCAGTCAAAGGCTTCCTGACCCTACTTCCCTTGTGATCGTGTCTGCAAGGCCCGATCAGGAGGAGGCTTACAGAAGATGTTTGTCTCCGCCCAACCTGTCAAAACACATTTTCCTTTGCGTGAGGAGAAAATCAGTCCGAGGGCAGAGACTCTTTCGAGAGCGCAGCCGTCCTCGAGCGTGGCCGCTGGAGAGAAAATCATGCGCGCGGTGAGATCCCTAGAATGATCCCGAACGCGCGTGGGAGGAGCTGGCGCCTGTGGAGAGCGATTTTCTCCTCTCAAAGCGGCAGTTTCTCACCCATGTGTGAGTTGCTGTGTGGTGGTAGATAAACCATGCACAGAAGTAGTTTAATATACATGTATGTTTATTTTGCTCGCGGGTATTTTGACATAAATGTGACGCGATACCCTGAGCCACCTTCTTCCAGCAGGAAAAAAACCACAAACCTTTCTATTGTCTTTCCTCACAATCAGTAGAAGGGATCATTAATGGGTTCTTTTCCAAAGTAAAGCTGCTGTTTTGCTGAATCTGGAAAAAAGTAGCTTAGACTGATGAAGATTTATGCTAAAACAGCCTGAACCCATGATCCAAGGCATTTAGAAATCCCACTAATCAGAGAGACCAATACTAAAGAGAAAGGAGCCTAGAATGACCCGCCAGACACAGAGACCCACTGGAAACAACCGACCCGGTATGATGGAGCACTGGTGAGATGATCAGCAGAACATAAGAGCTTTGTTCAGGGACAGAATGAGCACAACATTAAGCAGAAACCATGTTTCCTTAGAGAAAACACTCCATGCAGGAATTTGGTTTAGGTTGGAAATAAATCCAGAACCATCCGGCCAGAACCTCTGTTAACTGATCCAGATTTAGAACATGTTGGGTCTGAAACCCACTATTCTTATAGAAACCTGGCCCAGATGAGAAGACAGCAGCACAGCAGATGACATTAAACACAGGTGATGGAGCAGACAGAGGACGTTTTATCATTCTCTCCCTTTTATCTCTTCTTTCTTTCACCTCTTCTCTTTCTTTTTTTTCTCTTCTTGTTCTTCCTTTACTCTACTACTTTCCCATTGTAGTGTCCATATAATTTGAAATTCTCCCTGCAGGAATCACAATAAAGCTATTTACATGCACAAATCAAGCGGAGCACAATGACGTAAGCTGATTGCTCCACTTGTGAAAGCAAAATCTGTCGAGCTCTATTTGGCATTAAGACATCAATTTTTATTGCCACATTGCTAGACAGGACACTGGGAAAAAGAGAAAAAAAAATAAAAAATACATTAAACACTGTAGAAAACAAGCAAAGCAAAGACAGGGTCCAACAGAACCAGACAGAACTCCAACAGCTGAGCCAGTATTATAAACCCAAATCCAAGCTGAGCAGTGGCACATTAGACCCTTGTTCAGAGGGGAACCATTAGAACAGCGGCTTGTTAACACACGGTTCTGGTCCAGAAAGCTGGACTTTTTAGCTTGAAATCCATCCTGATAGGGGTGAAACAGAACTTTACTAAATACTATGTATTAAGGCACCAGAACCACAGAACCCCAGGTTCAGATGAGCCCAATAATGAGCTGAATGAGACGCAGCAATGAGATCAGAATTAAAAACATTTTTCACGGCTGAGCAAATTATTTCTGACCACTAGAACCTAATGACTCACGTTTGATGAAGGACCTGAGTAGAAAGGTCATAATCCTTTCCTCAGGTTATCAGTAGCGGTTCTGATGGTTCTGAGCTGAAATCTGTTTTCCAGGAAGACTTTGGACTCAAGGTTCTAGTTGTTTAACGTTTCTTCGTGATCATCTGTCCTTGACCCAGAGCTGTTTTCATTACAAACAAATCATCTGTCTGGTACTGAAACCCTCCACATAGGCGGCGAGGGGTGCGTTCAGGAAAACTGACCTTTCAGTCAATTAGATTCAGACAGGTTATGGTTGATATAGAAACAGCTGCTTGTATAGTCCAGATATTGTTTTTCTAGACATCCAAGACACAGTTTAGTTCCTAAAGTCCATTTAAATCCCAGCAGAACTACTGAAGGACCGACTTAAATCTTCTAGCTACATGTTATTTGTCTCAAAGATCTTCAAAGTGTAAAGATCTGGCCTCATTTATAAAACACTGCATAGAATCCAGACCAAAAGTGGACAGACAACTAAAAGCCCAAAATGGCGTACGCCAAGAGACTCCAAATTTCTAAAACCATGCGCAGCAGCAGCAATTTCTGTTTCTACATCCCAGCTGGACCCGAATGTCTGGTACCAGATTCCTCCTCAGGTTCTACCTTCTACACACTATATTTAACCATAAATGTTCGATGCAAAGCACCTCATGGATGTTGCTGTGGATTTTATTAGAGTCAGCTGATCATTGTTATTTCATGGTTAAACATGGCAACCACTTAGAACAGCGCAAAGAAAGTGTGAAAATGTTCAGAGTTTATTAAATGTGTACATCAGAGGGAAATGTTCAGTTTTAACCTGCACTCTGTTGACTTCAGCTCACATGTTTTATTCTTTGTTCAGATTGAGGCGCTGCGGGTTGTCAGGGATCAGCTGTGCTGCTCTGGTCTCCTCTCTGAAGTCCAACGCATCCCATCTGATACAACTGGACCTGCTGTACAACAACTTAAAGGAGTCTGATGTTCAGCAGCTGCTGGATCTTGTCAAGAGTCCAGAATACAAACTGAAATCTATGTAAGTAGATGGTTGGAGTTAGTCATGATGCTATTAGCAGAACTGTTCTGAACCCAGTTGGTACCTGTTTTATGAAATTTTTATTTAGATTCGGAAGAGATCGGCTAACACAAATAAGGACTCAAACACTGTTTCTGTTAGAATATAAGGCCCACATTTATTATTCCCCACAGAACACAGCAACACAAAACAGCAAGCACTTCGCACACGCAAAGTAGCAAGCACTTAAAGCAACATTGCTTTCAAACAGGCGTGTTGTTCCATCTCTTACCATGGTTAGGACTGGAAAGTCGGTCAGTCCGGTTAGAGAGCAATCCACGCGGCCGGGCGTCCTTACAACCCACGGCTGACTTCAACGACTGAGGGCGGTCCCCTCCTTTTTATACCAATAAACAAAGTATCAGATGGGAGCGAGAGTGGCCACTTCTCCCTCCCATCTGAGTTGTTCGTCCCGTTTCCAAAACAAAAAATGTTCCCAGCATCTCAGCAGTGTGTGAAGCAAAATAATACAGCAAATTCAGATAATAGCGCAAATATAAGCAAAATAAGGATTACAGAATCAGTCTTTCCCACAACACATTGTCATAAGTTCCCACCACAAGTTAAAACAAATTATAACACAATAACACATGTGGTTCTTAGTTTCATGTGAACTCAGGTGCGAACACCACAACAGCAATAATCAATGTGTGAACTGGCCAGTCCTCTCTCTTATTTAACTGACCAGTCTTCTCATTTATATATCAAAAGTTAAAACAAGTTATAAAACTGAGCAGGTTTTCCCATAATACATTGTTAAAGAGCAAAAATAATTCTTTAATATATCAGTACCAAAGCAGAGCTTCAGTGTTTCCAGTAAAGGTGCAGCTTCTCAGTGGGAGGAGAATGCCAGGCTTTCTGATTGGACAAAAAGACATCAATCAGGCAATGAGAGAAGCCAGCAGCTTGTTGTGTTCCTGGGTTGGTGTCAATGTGAAAACGGCCGTTGTTGTATTCATGTCTCCAGGAAATCCAGTTGACAGCCTTCCAACATGTCTTGATAGAGTGGTCCTCACTGATTAACCTGTGGGAGCATCAGATCTGATCTCACACTCTTTGTTCTCTCGTTTTATTAGGAAATAGCTGAGCAATTTCATTTTAAATCCTATTTGCTCAGAATTATTTTTACCAAGGGAGCTAATGTAATACATAAGGAAACAAACACCACCTAATCTCATATCAGAAAAATCACAGAGATACATATTCATATTGGATTAATATTATCAAAGCACATCTGAGTTCAGCAAAATATAGAAGGTAATTTGCAGGGGAATTTTTACTTTACAAATTACAAACATGGCACATTCACACGGGATTAGAAACACAGACAATCTCCATAAGATTTACAAATCACATATGATCCCTAGATAAAACTAATCCTAATTGTTTAGGGCTTTAGTCACAGCTCTGAGATCAGTCTAACTGCAGCCTGGAAATCACTAGGTCTCATGTCACAAGCCATCATTACATTTCAGAATCAGAATGCCTTTTACTGTCATTGTACAACATGGTCCACACATGTACAAAGATATTAAAGTAAGCTCCAGCCAGTGCAGTTATCAAAAAGTCAGATTGTCAAAAATATAAACAATATATAAACATTAAGAGGTCTATGTAATGAATCTCACGAGCCATACCTGGCAATTCACACAACAAGAGCATGTTTCAAATACTTTATTAAAAGTAAAGGTGTAGCCTAAATGATGAGCCTCTGGGAGAGAAACTGCAAGAGAGAAAGGAAGGTTAGTGACTGGGAGTTTGCGAGGGGAACTATTAGCTGCACTGAAGAAGCCACTAACCTTAACTGGATTCGTAAAGATTGTTGAATCCAATGCTAAGTTCTTTCTGCTGAAGTAGGAAGGCTATGTTGAAAAAACACAGAGGCAGGCTAAGATCATAGACGGGGGATTGAAAGAAGGCAGAGGTACAACAGGGGAAATCCAGCAGACCCAATCCAAGTTTGTTTCCAAAATCCAGATTCCAATTTCTGACAGGCAGAGGTACAGAAAGGGCAGAGCTGAGAGACAGAGTCGAGAGGCAGGCAGGGGTCGATGTACAGAAACTGAGAACCATAGGAGCAACCAACAAGGGCAAGGCAACCGGCAGGAATCCAAAGACGATCAAAAGTCGAACACAGGCAGGCAGGCTAGGAATGCTGGAAGATCTACTCACACTGGAGTTTTCGAGAATCTGTTACTGGCACACAGAATGAGGCAGACTTAAATAGTGCCAAACACAGGTGCCAGTAATCAGAGCCAGAGCAAGCACCATACAGAAGGCTAAGACAGACAACAGAAAAATAATTACAGCAAAAGCTGTGATCATTACAGTGTACAGTCCTGGGTGTTAGGTACATTGCAGAAACAAGATATGTATGTAAAATATTTACACTGCAGGATAGAAACTGTAAATATCTTACATGGTCACAACAGGACCGTTTTTTTCTGTTGCTTATCAGTGCCTGTGTGAGTTCAGGGTGGTTATCGCCTTAGAGAAAAACTGTTCCTGGGTCTGTTTGTTCTGGACCTAATGCACCTGTAGTGCCTCCCTGAGGACATTAGGTCTAACAGTTGAAAGCCAGTGTTGGACCTGCATTTACTGATAGTTGTGGCTCTGCTGAGGCAGCAGGAGTTGTAAATGTGCTGGTGAAGATTCTCAGTCATCCAGGTCATGGTAATGCCAAAAAAAGTAAAAAACAGAACAACTGGACTTTTTTCCAAAGTTTGAAGATGTTTTGCTTCCTATCCTGGAAGCTTTCTCAATTCAAAAAAGGTGAATTGAGATTTTAAATTTTTTGAATTAAGAAAGCTTCCGGGATAGGAAGCAAAACATCTTCAAACATCTTCAAACTTTTTTGGAATGAGTTTTAAATGTCTATCAGAGAAGAGAGAGGACAATCTTTTGGGTCTACTTTACAACTTTTTGGAGCATCTCCCTGTTTGCAGCAGTGCTGCTGCCGTACCAAACTGATACAGTATGTCAGCTGGCCGTCAATGGACGATCAATAGAAGTCTAGTTTGTGCTTCCTGAGGACTGGAAGGAAGTGTAGCCACTGCTGACACTTCTTTTTGATTGCTGCAATGTTCTCCGACCAGGTGATGTCAGAGAAGATGGGGACACCAAGAAAATTGGAATCTACTCTCCATAAGGAGTAGGTTCACCACAAATGAAAAGGGGGGCTGGGTCAGTGGTTCCTGAAGATGATGATGATTTCTTTGGTTTTCTTGGTATTCAGAGCAAGGTTATTCACTAAAGAATTTATTGATCACAAGGTTGTTTTTGGGCTGAGCTGCAGTTGTAAGTGAAACAGTATCTTATTCACCTATTTATTCTGCCATGGGTAATGGAGACATTGAAATCAGACTAATATCCAAGAATGAAGGTCTGGAAATGACTGTTAGACGATTAGACAAAGTTTTCCTAACTGATGTGCAGTTCAGTGAAACATTTCAACCGATCCTTGAAAATCAACCTGTTTTGGTCTGGTTACCTTTAAGTTGATCTTTCCTTTTGTTCATCCCAGTCCTGCTACATTAGTCCAATAAGTGCAAAGGCATAGACTGACGTTGCGCTAATGATTATAGACACATTCATGACACATAACCTAAACTAAATCTGATTTTCTTAATCCCTGTTTTCTGTGTCCCTTCAGTGATTCCGGTGGAGATAAAGCTTTGACGGGGCAAACTCGTAAGTGCTAAAGCTGTGTTTGTGCTGAACTTGGTGATTTCCAAACAAATTAATCCAGTTATGTAGTCATTTGTTAAGGACATGATTGTAACAGGCAGGGCAGTTGATTCTAAGGAACAGGAAGCAGAGCAGGCCCTGGCTATAGACAGTATTTGCAAATACTTGGGGCACCATGGATTCATTTTTTAAGTGCATTTAGATTTTTGTTTGTTTGTCTCTCTTTCTTACTAACAGCCTACAACTAATACTGCTTGGTTTACCAATATTTTGTGAAATATCTAAAAGCCACTGTGACTTATATAAAGCAAATTAGTCTTCTGCTGGCCAGACAGGACAGAGAGTGCAGCTCAGTTAAACATGCACCAAGTAGACAGAGACACTGCTGATGCTAAGCACACACCAACCACTCCAGTCTGTTTACAGGGAAGCAGTTAAGCGGCATTGAGGGTGTCACTGATCCAAGATACAGAATAAAAGAAGAGGATGCAAACAGGACAAACAGAGAGGTAATTATGTTTTTTTTAATCAGTAATTAATGTTTTGTTGCTAGCTCTCTTAATTGGAGCAGAAATTGGAGAGAGCATAATGTTTCATGCAGCAAGTGAACTGTTAGCTAAAGCTAGTTTACTTTAGAGCAGGGGTGCCCAATACATAGATCACAATCTACTGGTTGATCGCAAAGAGGGTGTGGCTAGATCGCATAACATTAAAAAGTAGGGGATCCATGATAGGCTATAATCCATCTGTACTATGACATTTGTCCTGATTGACATACGGGGAAGCCAATCTGTTGTCACATGGGTCGGCTCCCTCAGCATGCTCATTAAACCATGGTAACTTGTTCTGTTCCCGTGAGTCTACCTAGCCTAGAGTTAATTTAAAAGGAAATTTAAGAAAAGGTATAAAAATGTAAAAATGCAATACCTGGCCTGAGTGAGAAGCGTAAAACCTACCACTTCCATATGGAGAAGGAAGAGGATTTTTTTTCACTATGTAACTGCGATTGTTTTTCGCTGCAATTAGATGACTCAATAGATGTGAGTGACACAGCCCAATTGTGCATCTTTATTCGGATGGTGTAGTCTGACATGAATGTGAGAGAGGAGCTGTTGAAAGTACTGCCCATGAAAGAATATATGAGGAGAGGACATTTTCCAGTCTTTCAAAACCTTTATTGAGAAAACCAAGCTCTCGTTGTGCTAACTCGTGTCCATCACCACAGATGGAGCACCTGTGATGGTTGGCCGCTGGAATGGTTTCATAGCTAAGTCTATGGAGGTCGATGCTTTCCTGGACTTCCTCAACTATCACTGCATAATACATCAACAAGCGTTATGCAGAAAGAAAATACACCTGAGCAACTTGACAGTGCACGGCACACAGAGCAGACTGAAGACTGTCTGTTAGAGTTTGACGGATGCTTTGAAGACTTTGCTTTACTGGAGCCAGTTGCTACTTTCATGAGCTACCCTCGTCGGGAGGATACAGAGGTGGATTTCCTTGCATTAAAAATTGCAACGCTGTTTCACTTGAACTCGTCCTGTGTTGAGAATGAAATTTTGACTCTGCAAGCTGACATTGAGCTGAAGACCAGGGCTCATTGACAGTTCTGGAACTTACTAACAGAGGAAAAACTACATCAACATGAGGAATTGTGCCACCTCCCTGACTGCATTATTTGGTTGCATCTATATATGCCAATCAGTCTTTTCCCACATGAAAATAATGAAGTCCAAATACCGCTCTACCATGACTGATGATCACTTGAAAGTGTGCATGAGATTGGGTAGCAGCAGCTACTGTCTGGACTATGTGGCCTTGGCTGATGTCATTCAGTGCAAGTCAGCAGTTTAAGGAATTAATCGGACTCAGAAGGCCAAGAGGATATACTCGCGTTATTATGGTAATATCATATTAGTTGAAAAAGGTCCCTAAATGACAATATTATGATTTATTACAATAAGTTTTAGAAAAAAATTATCATCCAGCAAAATTGTGACAGGCCTAGTCTTGGGTAAAGTCCTGGGTATTTGTGTGAAACAGTAAAAATGCAAATGACTTTATAGTAATAATGATCTATCATGAGACTTGCTAAATGATTTCCATAGAAAGCCGCACTGTTATATCTATGGAATAATCATGATCTTGAACTGATAAATGAAAAATACAGTTAAAAAAAACACACACGCAATTTTTTTCCCGGATCAATTTTGCATCTGTATTTTTTTTCTTTCCAAAACAACAATTTTCTTACAGTTTTTAACTGACATTTGTGGTTACAACTTTTTCTCGTTTTAACAGTAAATGTCTGCTCTTTTATTTTTAAGTGAAAGTGAGGGTTGTGAAAATCACAATCCTGCCCTTTTATACATAGATATGAGGTTAGCAAACACAAGAAATAAAGAAAACCCTTAATAAATAGCAGGACAATAACAATTTTTTCATTAAAAAAACATTGCAGCAATAGCTTAGCTTGTTTGTCGCACAGATGCTAACCTGTTACACAGTGACTAACTTTTCTGGGTGGGTTTTCAGGTGGCGGATAAAATTAGATGTGGTGGACCCAGCATTGTGTATTTTTTTCTACAGAAGCTGCAGTTTGCTGCTCTTTTATTCCCTCCTTGTGTAAAGATTTTGTAGCCAAAGGTTATTATGAACGGTGGGACAGAAACAGGTGTGCCCATCGTCGCCCCCATATAGGTATGGGTTGCACGCGCGCATGTTTCGCGTTAAGTCAGTGACGCTACTTTGTGCTACGTGACTGTTTGACAGCCCCTCTGCTGGTTTTCTACCTCTTGTACATGCGGGTAAGAAAAGAAGCCGAGCTGCGATCAGTCAATTTAGTAAAACAAAAAACATTTAAAAATAAAAGATTGTTCACAAGTCGGAAATCGCGAGTCTCAGTCGAGTCTGAAGTCATTAAATATGCAACTTTAGTGCGAGTCACAAACTCGAGTCCCCATCTCTGGTGTAAGGTAAGGATAAATAATGTACACAGAGTTGCATTTAGCAATGTGGGTTCATGTAGTTATGAAAGGCACACCGATATTTATTCTAATTCAATTAAAACATGCTTTATCCTAATAGGGGACAATGGAAAAAAGGAGAATACAGAATATTGAATAGTCATAATAAAATATTGATAATATAGAATAGGAAATTTATGTCTCGTATGAGGGTGGGGATTGGGGTGATGATTGGCCGGAATTAACCCTATAGCTGTGTTATAAATTTTAGAGAGTTGGAACCTAAGGCCTCCTCCTCTGTTTAAGGTTGGTTTTTCTCTCTTAACGTAGATGGCTTCCTTCACACCCCTTTCAAACCATCTGTCTTCTTTGTCCAAAATGTGAACATGTTGGTCCTCACAGAGTGTCCTTTGTCCTTAAGGTGTAGGTGGACAGCAGAGTCTTGTCCTGAGGAGGTAGCTCTCCTGTGTTGAGCCATGCGTCTGTGGAGAGGTTGTTTGGTTTCTCCAATATAAAGATCAGAACATTCCTCACTGACTGAACTGCAGACACCACTCCGCTCATCTTAGGTTTGGGGGTTTTGTCCTTGGGATGCACCAGCCTCTGTCTGAGGCTCCTGTTTGCTTTTAAATGTTCTGGGATTTTGTGTTTGGAGGAAATCCTCTTGAGTTTTTCAGAGACTCCAGCAACATCTGGGATGACGATGTTTCTGTGTTTATTCTTCTCACCATTATGTTCTGCAGCGGGTCTTTTGGATTTTCTTGCTGATTTGACAAAAGCCCAGTTAGGGTAGCCACAGGTTTGGAGAGCATCTCTGACGTGTTTCTGTTCCTTGTGCTTCCCTTCTGTTTTAGTAGGACATGCTGGGCCCGGTGTTGTAAGGTTCTGATGACAGAAAGTTTGTGCTCCAGTGGGTGGTGTGAGTCAAAAAGAAGATATTGGTCTGTGTGAGTGGGTTTCCTATACACTTCAATGTTGAGGTTTCCATCTCCTTCCATGCTCACCAAACAGTCCAGAAAAGGTAGCTTGTTGTCGTTGGCATCCTCTCTGGTAAACGTGATGTTTTCCACTGAGTTGATGTGTCTTTTGAAAGCTTCCACTTCTTTTAACTGGATTTTGACAAAGGTGTCGTCCACATATCTAAACCAGTGACTTGGTGGTGTTCCTCTGAAGGTTCCCAAAGCTCTCTTTTCCATTTCTTCCATGTAAAGATTGGCTACAATTGGGGACACTGGAGATCCCATGGCACAACCATGCTTCTGTCTGTAAAAATGATCGCTGAACCTGAAATAGGTTGTGGAAAGACAAAGGTCCAGTAGGGTACAGATCTGGGCCGGAATGAAATTTTGTTCTGCTATTTAGGTCCCTGTCTTGTTGAAGACGTTTCCTGACTGTTTCTACTGCCTCTGATGTAGGTATGCAAGTGAAAAGTGAAGTGACATTAAAAGACACCAGAGTTTCTCCTGGCGCCATCTTTAAATGTTTGACCTTGTTTGCAGTCTTTGGAGTTGTGTGTCCAACATTTAAAGATTGTGCCAGAACTTTGTGAAACACTGGTTAACTCAACGTGTTAAACAGCCAAAACACAGACAGGGACATATTTTAGCTTAATCATAACTAAGAGTCTAAACATTTCCAAGGTCAATGTAACTGATGTTGCCCTATCTGATCACTTTCATGTTACCTTTGAAAGCATCATTTCCAATGAGACATTTAGCCAAAGGGACATCATAAGGAAACGCACCTTTAAGGACAATGCAACAGCAACTTTTATCCAAGCTTTCTCTGCTGCTTCAACCTTATGGTTCAACTCAGTAGATGAGCTAGTAGATAACTTTCAGTCTAAAGTCTCAGATATAATTGACTGCATTGCTCCAGTTAAAGTGAAGGTAGTTTCTAGGAAGAAAAAATATCCTTGGATAAGTATAATTTAGCAGTTAGAAGTGATAAAAGGGAATAAAGATGAACGCAAGTGGAGAAAGACTAAACCCCTGGTTCACTATGACATCTATAAAGAGAGACTTTACAGACATAACTTACAACTGAAAAATGCAAGAGAATCTTTCTTCTCTGAGATCATCAACAAAAACATTAATAATGCTCGTGTCTTATTTGCCACAGTCGATAGGTTAACAAATCCTCCTGTGTCAGTGACTTCTGAACTCCACTCCAACAGGACCTGCAATAAATTTGCAAACTTCTTTACTGAGAAAATCCTAAAGATTAGAGGATAAGTCTGTACATCCATATCAAGTTCAGAACCAAAGTTGTCTCCAGCAAGAACTGATCTTGACAAAATGTCCTAATTCAGCTAGATAAGCTAATATAGCTTAGAGAAAATGATTTACAAGCCAAGTTCCTCCTGCTGCTGCCTTGATGTTTTACCCACAGCTTTCTTTAAAGGAAAAGTCCAGTCATAATCAGAATTCAAACTTCTGAAAGTACTTCTGAAAGTACTTTAAATATAAAATTATTACATGCTGTTCAATAAATGATACGTTTTTTAATTAAGAGTAATTTTCATTTGAATGTACTTTACTGGAGGCATCCATGTTGGCCAAGATCAGTACTGCCACCTCCCAGTTTGTGACGTCATGTTGCAGGAATCGGCTGTTGACCAAGTCCCAACGCTCCATTTGTTGTTTGTCACTGCGCTATTATCCAAGATGGCGACGACCAGTGCTCAATGCGAAGCAGACAGTGATGGATTAATTAGCGACAGCAATGAGAGTTCTGTCGATTTATCATCATCATCATCTGATAGCAATTTGAAATGTATAGAAGACTTTCTTGATAGCAACCTGACTTTTGAAAAATTAACGGCACCTTTTTTTTAACGTGCGTTAACCGCATTAATGCTGTTTTTCCCCACAACATCCTCCGGACTGTTTTTTTACCCTCTGCGCCTTCCATAATTCCAAAAATGCTAGAGACTAGCATAACAGACCCGGGCTCACTGTTGTGAAGCCCACTTATTTTATGCAATTTTATGCAATTTGCCATGGAACAAGAAGTTCCATGGCAAATCCTCCCTTTTCAAGTAGGTAATCCAACAACGAACCCATGGTAGATCATGAATCAGAAAGATGAAATAAGCAATTATTTTTTACTTTTACCCAATGTATTGCAACATCCAACTGCCATACACATGGGGATTGTCAATTTAACAATAGCTCTTGCGAATTTCAATGGTGAAGTCCTCTCGAAATTTGAAATAATTGTTGTTGATCGCAGCTGTGTAGAACAGCTCCTATTGAATTAGCTTGTAAAGCGCAGAGAATGGCCCTCGGCTTACAGCAACGGGACGTCACTGGATGTGATGTCAGAAGTGAGGCGTTACCATATTTGGGCAATAATGGCCGCTCCCAGACTCAGTGATTCCAATGACAATTTATTTTTATATTTTATATTTTTTTACTGATTAACGCTAAATTCATTAAATCACCATGGACATATTAGTTTTAGGTATAGATAATGATCCATTGATTCTTCCTTGCTGACCGGACTTTTCCTTTAAGAAAGTTTTGCCTGTCATAGCGTCTGATCAGACTCAGATAATAAACACGTCCCTTCTGTCAGGTGTTTTCCCCCAGTCCCTAAAAACAGCAATTATCAAACCACTGCTGAAAAAGAACAATTTAGACAAACTACTACTCCAGAACTACAGGCCCATGTCAAACCTCCCCTTTATCAGTAAGATTATTGAAAAAGCTGTGTTTCAACAATTAAACACCTTCTTAACAACGACCAGCCGCTTTGACGTTTTCCAGTGAGGTTTCCTCACCACAGTACAGAGACCGCCCTTATCAAGGTGTTTAATGACATCCATATAAATACTGACTGTGGAAGAACCACCGTGCTGGTTCTATTGGACCTCAGTGCAGCATTTGATACCGTCGATCACTCCATTCTGTTAGAGCGCCTGGAGAACTGGGTCGGCCTCTCTGGTACAGCTCTCCACTGGTTTAAGTCCTACTTAAAGGACAGGGACTTTTTTGTGTCAGTAGGTAACTTTACATCCCAGACGATAAAAATCACAAGTGGGGTTCCCCAAGGGTCCATTCTAGGTCCCCTCCTATTCAATATCTACATGCTCCCTCTAGCTCAGATCATAAAAAACAACATCAGCTACCATAACTATGCAAACGACACACAGCTCTACATCACTATGTCACCAGGTGACTATAAACCAGTTCAAGCACTGAGAAAATTCCTAGAAGAAATAAATGCATGGATGTGCAAAAATTTTCTTCAATTGAATAAAAACCAAACTGAAGTAATAATGTTAGGACCAATAGAGGAGAGATCAAAAGTTAGCACACAGCTTCAGACCTGAAATCTGGGTGTAGTGACGGAACCAGACCTGAAGCTCCAAAAGCATCTAAAGACAATTACAAGGTCAGCTTTCTATCACCTGAAGAACATTTCCAGGATTCAAGGACTAATGTCTCAACGGGATCTGGGAAAACTAATCCATACGTTTATTTTTAGTCGAATTGATTACTGCAACGGTGTTTTCACAGGTCTGCCTAAAAGGTCGATAAGACAACGGCAGCTGACTTGTTGTCTAAACCTGCCATTGGCAAGTTTGATTTATCTAGTTACAATCCCTGATTTTATTTCCTCAGAATAAGGCTGTGAAAGGTCCATGCAACAACATGTAATGCTGGTTCACACAAAAGTAGACATACATTGACTATTTTAGATCTAAACTTACTGTTTTGTGTAACTAATCCCTTATGTTTTGAAAATGCCATTCTGGATTTCACTTAACTTTAGAGTGATATTTTTTCTTTTTATTATTTTAGATTTCATTAATAAACAACTATTGATGTTTGTAAATTCCAGGCTACATCAAGCTTCACACCAGAGGTGGAAACTCAGCATCCGCAGGTTTCATACAGGTACGCAACACTGGTGCTGTTAAAGCTTATAATCTGTCCATTTCACTCAAAAAAACTTTGGATATATTTAACTTTCGCATTTATTGTAATGCACAGAGAACCCGACAATACAGCCAGACGCGGTGTTATGCTTAAAAGGTTTATTGAAAATAAAACAAATAAACAAAACTCGATGCTAGCAGATTAAAGTCTGGGGTAGAGCAAGAGAGATGAAGTGCAGACAGCAGTCTGTTAACAGGTGAAGACAGGATGTATGTGCTGGAGACAGATAACCATAGAAAAACATGGTCAGCAGACAAGCAATGCCAAACAGGCCAGTTGGACAGCTACTCACACTAAAAGGCTTTCAACATCTGGCGGAGACTGGCTGTGAGAGGCAAGTACTGTATACATACATAGGCACAGGTGAACACCATGTAGGTAATTAGGATAAGCACAGATTTAACTTTTCACACTAATTAGTGGAGCGGAGAAGAGTAGAGAGTGTCATACAGCCAGCCGGCCCAAAAAAGAAAAATCCGAGTAAAATCAGATGCATAACATTGATTGTTTAGTGGTTTATTGATGTGAAATATTTACAAAGCTTCTAGTTAGAGTAGCTTAGGTTACCCTGACCTATCTCTGTAGTTATGCCACAATAGGCGTAGGCTGCTGGAGGACATCAGGGTCTATTTTTCTCACTCTGCTGAGTTCTCCTACTGTACTCCAAATTGTATTGTTTGTTGGTATTTCAACTTTTTGTTCTCTCTGTCGTTTTTCTTTTCATAGTAGGTACACCTGGTCTGGTGTTCTGTTAGCTGCGATATCATCCAGGGGAGGCAGATCATCCACTATCACCGTCTAATGTAGAAAGGATTGCTGGGTCAATGTGTGCTTCTGTGCTTTTTGTGTCTCTGCTCTGTCTTCTCTAAGCCCCAGTGGGTCGAGGCAGATGAGTGTTTACACAGAGCCTGGTTCTGGTTCTGCTGGAGGTTTTCGTCCCCATTAAAGGGAAGTTTTCCTCTCCACTGTCACTTCATGCATGCTCAGTATGAGGGATTGCTGCAAAGCCATCAGCAATGCAGACGACTGTCCACTGTGGCTCTACGCTCTTTCAGGAGGAGTGAATGCTGCTTGGAGAGACTTGATGCAACCTGCTGGGTTTCCTCAGATAAGAGACTTTTGTGATTGAATTTCACTTTGCAAAAAACGTTCAAATGACAGGTTGTGAATTGGCACTGTATAAATGACATTGAATTGAACTGAATTGAGTTGAATTGAATTAAACTGATGGTTTAGGCATTGTAAGACAGCAAACCCAACTACATGCTTGCGGCTAAATAAGGATCTGGTACCAGATTTTAGCATTCACTATGAATTGGCTTGGAAGATATCAGGAAGATATCAGTAAGTGTTATGATTTGTGGTTGTTGAGGACTGTGCAGCAGAAGCGACACAGAACCATCACAAAGGGTAAGTAACTTTTAATCAAGGACTTCATGTCATGTTTTACGGAACAAGACTCAGAAGGAGGACAACCACAGAGTCAAACTGTTCGGTTTAGAAAGTTTATTAAAAAAACTGGTGTAGGTTTGGGTGTGGTTCTGGCTGGTCGGTTTCTCTGGGTTCCACTGGGGACAGAACAAGGAAACTGGTGAGCAGAGGAAGGTACCAATGTGTCAGAGAAAGGTGAGGGACTCACTGGGTTCTTGGCTGGGTCTTAGTCTGGGGAGGGTGATGTCCGGGGTCCAGGTTGTGGTGCAGGTCTGGTGAGCTCTCTCTGGGTTCTGCGGTGTTGGAGGGTGGACAGGCAGGTGAGCACAGCAGGAAGACTTAACCATGAGCGATGTCTCGGAGTTCTGATCTTGACACGAGGAGATCTGACTTGGAAGTGCGGTAACTCGGGAGTCCAGGATTCTAGATGAAGCAAGGAGCAAAAGCATGGAGTTAGACAAGGCTCGGAAAGATACTTGGAACTAGATTCGGGATCAAAAGCGGTTTCCCTTGAGCGCCCCCTGCCTAGAGGCCAAGGAACTGCCGGCCTCACCTACAACCACTTCTTTGCTGTTTATGATCGTCCAGCAGCACGAAAACACACAGTTTAATGACCAAAACACAATTCATAATCCACATACATTAAATTATGGAAAATCAGTTCATAACTGTTTGAACAATTGAATTTATGATCTAGAGACAGGAAGATGCATCACAGAATGAAAGCCAGCGCAGTTAACATGGGATTGCGCAATCCCAGGGGAGGCCGAACTCGCTGCGGCCTCACCGGCTTTGCTATGAAGCGCCACCAAGGATTTACATGGAAAATAGCGAAAAGTCTTCGATTTTAAAGAGAATATGATAAAAAATGAGGAAATTAGATAAAAAAAGAACTTTTATTACAAAAGACTGAGTGAATCACAATTTATATTATGTTATCATCATTATATATTTTCTTTCTTTCCATGATGGCAAGTGAGGCCTGGCCTCCCCTGACTGCACGTCAGTGGTGATCATGTATTTTATGGATTTTATTTGTCTTGGAAAAAGACATTATGGAGTTGCAAAAATCTTCAGAGAAGATGGGGGAGAAAGATGTGGTGGATTGAGCGTTGATATTGACAATGGAGAAATGTGCTTTTGTGTTATTACTGATATTTGTGATTAAATTGGTGAAATAGAGTGCATTAGCAGCATTTATAAAGTCCTTATAATGAGTTGAATGAGCAGAATACATTTCCTTGTGGACAGTGAGGCCAGTTTATTTGCATAAGTTCTTAAACTGGTGGCCTCTGGACTGGAGTTTCTAAATGTCGGGGGTAAGCCAAGGGGCTGAGAGTTTGAAAGTAACAGCTCTAGATTTGATTGGGGCAAGAGACGTTGAAATTTTTCTGTTTTGTATTATAGTTCTGAAAAAGATCATAAGGGTTAGAAAGACTGTCTAAATGATGAAGGGCAATGATAGCAAGTTTAGTTATGCCGATGTCCTTAATGATGCAGAAAAATAGTGCGTGGAATTATGGTTTTATGTAAAATGAGATTTAAATAAAAAGATATAAGCCTATGATTAGTGTAAGGAAGGGCAAAAGCTTGACAATTAAATGGTATAAGTCCTGAGCAGCAGAGTAGATCCAGAATGTGTCCTTTAGAATGAGTTGAAATATTAGATTTAGGGTAGGGGTGGCCTAGTGGTTAGAGCAGTTTGCTTGTGCTCTGAGAAGTTTGCAAGTACCCGGTTCCATCCCCACAGCCTGCACTCTGAGTACCTGAGCAAGACCCTTAACTCCAGATTGCTCCCCGGCTGCCACAAGATGCAGAAGTGAATTTCTCCATTGTGAGATCAATAAAGTTAATTTTCTTTATTAATATATCATTGCAGTCCAACACTGTCCAATCAGGATAGAAATTTTCTGGAGGATGTACTGTTAGAATTGTCAATATGAATATTAAAATCCCCCATCAATAGGGGGTTAGGGGAAAGAGGTGAAAGGTGAGTAATAAAAGAGGAAGAGTCAGTTAAAAAGTCCAGATTTGGCTTGGGTGGCTGGTAAACAGTGTCCATAATAGATGGTGTGGGGCCAGTTATTTGCACAGTGGCTGATTTGAAGGATGTGACAGAAACACTCACAGGCGAGACTTTCCAGGTGTCCTGGAATAGCATCGCGATGCTCCCACCACGGGCCAAGACTGTCGGCTGACAGATGTAAACAAACCCAGTTAGATAACTTTCATTCGGTTGAGAGAAGTCATTAGGCTGTTGCCACGTTTCTGTCATACAGGGAAAATCCAACTTGTGATCATGGAAGAGGTCTTGGACAAGATGCCCCTTTCCAGTGAGTGAGCGGATATTTAGCAGACCAAAACTGACAATGGAGTTTTACTGTGTGACCGCTGAGTTCGTGCTAAGTTTGTGGGCTAACACACTGTGGTTCACAACACAGTCAGGGCCAGGTGAAGGACGTTGAGTCCCTGCCCAGACTGAAGTGATCTGCGTTGAATTTCAAACATTCCCGGTGGCGGCTGCGCGGGGCCTCTGGCCCTCAGGGCCCATGGCCGGGACCACTTCAGCGTGGCTGGCTGCCGGCGGAGCCCACGGGCTCGTCCCCGCGGCTTCTGGGGGCGTCGGCATTGCGGTGGCTGGGGGATTTCCTCGGGGTCGTCTCTCCTCTTTCCTCGGGGGGGGGGGGGGGGGGGCCCTGCTTTGGGGGCCCCTTTGGGAGACCTGGGTTATGGGTCCCCTGACCCCTGCCTCTGTGCTCGGGGAAGGCGGGTCTTTGGTTCTCCACAACCACTATCGAGCTATTTCCTTCTGGATAACTTTAAAAAAAAGAAAGAACAAAAAGAATTTCAAACATGAAGGTTGCGACAAAACCCTCGATGCACATATCTCCGGCTCTGGTAGACGATCTTCAGGTACAGCGCTAAAGGCAGCGACTCGGACAGGTGGAAGCAGAGCCACTGGAGCTCAGCAGCAGAGTACTGCCAGAGACCGGTCACTGGTCTATGGATCACAGACTGGGCGAACCAGAGCATTGTTACCTCGCAGCTTGTAGATCCACATATTTATGTCAGACGTGGCAGAACAATGGGTGCTGGAGCAGGTAACAAAACTCAGCAAGAGGTAGGATAAAGCAGAGCAGTTCCCTTGTTACTGCCAACAAGATTACTTTACATGCCATGAAGACACTTTTAGGATTTTGAGACAGTATAGGAATCAAAACTGAATTTTACAGAGGAATGATGAACCAGCATTCACTGGAGCTCCTGTCCTCTCTGAATTAGTGTTCAGATATTGTTAGTTTTATTGTTTCATAGAGTCATTCTGTGTCTTACAGGTTCCGGTGTCCTGGTCCAGGCGTGTTCCAGTGCACTTTGACTGACCTGGTGTTTGTTACGACTCGGGAGGCTGACCTGCAGTATGGGACCATCCAATGGGAGGAGCGCCTCCTTCAACCAGTGGGCAAGATCCCTGCAGGGCCGCTGTACAACATCACATGTTCTAATGGGGCAGTCTGCCAGCTCCACTTCCCACACTGTGAAATACAAAACGGTAAATTAAGGTAAAGACAAAAAGTTTCTGCCCTAAACACATCAAGGACATTTCTGGGAGCCTGGATTCTCCTGGTGTTGGCAGGTTTTGTTTCCAATTTATAGTTTTAGCATCTGCTCAAATTATTGCCTTATTTTCAAACACACTAGTGGTATCTTTGCAGTTTGTTGTCAAATTTGTTTAACTTTTTCCAAATATTGTCTTGTATAATTGGCAGAGTGACTAATAGTGTATTAAGAAAAAAGGTTGAAATTACAAACATACTCTCAAGATATAAGGGATGGACTTTCTCTTTATCTCATTTAAAACATTGAGGAACAATTCTGTTAAAAACTTAAATAACAAACTAAATCCTGATTTTATGGGGAACTGATATTGTTTGATTCAGATTTCTACTGTTTCTACAATTTAATTACATGTAAACGTGTAAAATAAAAAATGTTGTTGTAAATAGAAAACAGCTGCTACATCTGGTGGTCTGTATTTTCAGTGCTGTCCATCGATGGTCTGCTGTCTGTCGTTCACATTTCCACTGATGATGGACTGAGCTTCTTGGAGCCGCTGAAGATCACTGACACTCATGTTATTGTGGAGGTCTCTGATCTTTCTGCCTTTGGTCTGGTTTGGGACTTCATGAAGAGGTTTATTGAGAGAAAAGATCCAGTGGCAAGCCATGTCCTGTTGTATCACAGACCA
Organism: Fundulus diaphanus; assembly: GCA_037039145.1. Classification (NCBI taxonomy): domain Eukaryota; kingdom Metazoa; phylum Chordata; class Actinopteri; order Cyprinodontiformes; family Fundulidae; genus Fundulus; species Fundulus diaphanus. The sequence continues at coordinate 44,488,003 of CM073139.1, read as the reverse complement.
CCGAAGCCTACAGCACAGAACCAAAAGCTCTTTGTGTTTCTGCTGCCCAGGAACATCTCAAAAGATCAGGTAAGGATTTTATCTTTGTGAGAGAACTTTCAAATAACACTAAATACAGCAAAGAAATAACTAAAATAGCTTGATGAACAGTTGAAATGCCAACAAGCTGTACAGTCTCACTTCTGAAAAGTATGTAATGTTAAATAAAATTTGAAGGTTTGCTGGTTATTTCTGGGACTTCTGTTTTGATTATTAAAAGCATCTTATTTGCAGGTTGACAAAGACTGTAGAGACTGTAAGTATCTCCAGGGCACTTCCAATTGCAAACTCATCAAAGATCAGAGATACACCCTTTCATGCCCAGGAGCTCCACAAGGCTGTAAAATCCAACCTAAGGTAAAATTTAGTTATAGTCCTTCATTATTGTGACAGAAGCCCCCTTTAGACTTGTTCCCTAATCAAAAGCTTACAAAGTTTAATATATTTTATGGATTGGTTGATGATTTTCTAAGGATTATGATGGAATTTTTTTGTCTTTACAGGAAGAGTTATAGTTCAAAGTTGGATTATTTTTTTTGTTTGTTTGTTTGTTTGTTTGTTTTGGGTAGAGACAGACTTAGTCATAATTTCAACTATTCTTTTAGGACTATTATGATTAAAAAAAAAATCCTTCCAAAACACTGTTTTAAATAGAAAACATGTCATAGGAAGGAATGTGTTCACATTTAAAATTGTTTTATTGCCTGTTCAGATTTAGACTTTGTGCTCTTTGTTTTCAGAGGGCGGCAGAGTTCGACTTATACTTTGGAAATCAATACAACCCAACATTTGAGATACGTCTTCCTACCAGCACAGAAGAAGTGCCAATAAGAATTAACGATGAAACAGATCTGGTAGTCTGGGAGTATGAGGTTGATCTGAAAGGTAACGTCTTCTGTAGTTTTGCTTCTTCTGGTTGTAGACAAAACAGAAGAATGGAGCAGATCTCAGGAAGTGGGTGCTCATGTTTAGGTCTTCATCCCGTGTTGATCTTCACAACTTAAGCAATTTCTGTTCCTTTGCTGTTTTTAAACTAATGAACATTCTGAAGTATGTAATACTGCTGAAGTTAGAGTTGATTAGAGAACAGATGTTATACAGCCACTGATGGAACCAGTCTGTGCCCAGTCACAGTTCTCAGCACCAGCAGACCCCTCAGTGGTGGTTCTTGCATGAACGTCACCACTGAGGGGTGGTCACTCCCCCCCCCCCCCACTGCTGCCCAAAACAAACCAAAATGTGCAAAATCATCTAAATTATAAGAATGGTACACAATGCATGAAAAACTATAATTTATTACCCACAGTTAGTACATAACTGAACATGTGGAAAACTTGTTAAGGGTGCGGCTGATGAGTAAAAATGTCTATGTTCCCCTCACAGCGGCCTAAACCTATAGCAGCTATAGAGGTAGCTCAGGGTAACCTAAACAACTCTGACTATAAGCTTTGTCAAAAAGGAAAGTTTTAAGATTAGTCTTAAAAGTAGACGGGGTGTCTGCCTCATGGACCAAAACTGGGAGTTGGTTCCACAGGAGAGGAGCCTGATAGCTAAAGGATCGGCCTCCCATTCTACTTTTAGAGACTCTAGGAACCACCAGCAGACCTGCAGTCTGAGAGCAAAGTGCTCTGTTAGGAACATACGGGGTAATCAGAGCTCTAATATTAAGAGCTTTATACTATCAGATCTCTGAAAAACGGAAGGCTTTTTAGTAAATGCTTTGATCTGCTTGAGAATAAAAAAAATTGCATTTGTCAAGCTTGAAAGGTACAAATGAATGTCTTAATCTTTTTCTTCACTCTGGGGAAGGATTATTTATAATTTTAACAAAGTTGTACAAAATTAGAAAGACTTAAAAAGCAACATTTTCCACATGGAGTAGTGGCCATACACTTTAATTTAGCAAAAGCAATAATGAGCCATTATGACAAAGAGCTTTTGATGCAATCTCTACCAAAACAACGTTTCTGTTCTGCTTTTTCTGCCCAGATCCAAATGAGGTTCCACCAAGTGTAAAAGTCCAGTCAGAGGTGAGGTTGGTCTTCTTCTTAGTTACAGATTTACTTTTACTTTAAGCAGAGCAAGATTTTCTAACATGAGAAGCTACGTGTAAAGAATAAAAACCAAAGTGTTGAAATAAAAAAATATATATAATTCATTGGCCAATTTACACAATACTTGTGAATTATTAAGTATCTTTTTTTAAAAACCAATGGTTAAAAACTGCACAGATTTAACCATTTGACTGTTACACTTGCAAAACCCATCAAAACATTGATTCACAGACTTGTGTTGAGGCAGTTCATGTTTGACTCAGTATTGTGTCCCATCCTTTTAGTGGAACGGTATTCATGTTATTTTATTCTTATTTAATTTTGGATTATTGTTTCTTCCAAGCAGAGCTTCGCTCTAAAGGAAAACTTCCTGGCAATCCTGGAAGAGTTGAGGATGGAAGAATATAAAAAGTTTAAATGGTATCTAATGCAACTGCCTAACAAGTGCCTCAAAAAAGAGCAAGAAGAGACTTTTTCAATGGAGGATGTGGTGGATCGCTTGGTGCAGCATTATAGCTCAGAAGAAGCTGTGCAAGTCATAAAGACAACATTACAGAAAATTGGCAGAAATGACCTTGTGAACCGATTATAAGAAACTGAGAACTGGAAAAAGGAGCTTTGAGTTTATTATGCGTTCGTTTGTTTCTGTAATTTCCATCGTTCTGTTTTAGCTGTTCTATCTGCAAGAGGTTAGTTTCAAGCTACAAAGCTTAAACCTTTCAACTTGAAATATCAGTCATTGAATAGCTGAAAGCTTAGCTGACATAGAAAGTTAAAACTCTGTTTTTTTGGTTTAATAGGTGAAATGGGTTTTTAACTCACGTTCATCTGCTTTTATCTGCTGCCAGCACCAAAAGACAATATTAGCACCAAGTCTATAAATAATTTTCATAAAGAGATTCTATTGATGAAAAGGACTTTGAATTTTAGGACAACAGCAGATGAATAAACAGGTCACACAAAAAAAATATTTAAAATTAGTTATGATTTGAATTAATTTCAAATGCAATCTGCCTCCAGTTAAAACCAGAACATGATTTTGTATGAGCAACCGTTGCCTCCCTGATCTGTAAAAATTAAAAAAACACAACAAAGGAGGATGGAAGAATAAATACCTTTATAAAAGACTTGTGGCTCTATGGTTGCAGTGAGGTAAACACCATAATTTTCAAGACATTAACTCAGCTCTGGTGATCAGAGGACTGTTTCACAAAAGCTTACATTAGAGATCATGGATAAGGGATAAAGCTCGGCTTGAACTAGTGTGACCAGAGAATCCCAGCTTTATCCGTTTCACGAAGGCCAATCCAGGCTCAGGAGGTGCATAAAAACATAAAATGAAAACTATACGGGTATCATAACAGTAATAACAGTGGTATGGGTCCTTTATGGGAGTTTTCCTCTCCACTGTCGCTTCATGCATGCTCAGTATGAGGGATTGCTGCAAAGCCATCAACAATGCAGACGACTGTCCACTGTGGCTCTACGCTCTTTCAGGAGGAGTGAATGCTGCTTGGACAGACTTAATGCAACCTGCTGGGTTTCCTTAGAGAGGAAACTTTCTGACCAACCTGGAGGATTTGATGGAATTTGACTTTGGAAAGTGCTTTGAGATGACATGTATCATGAATTGCCGCCATATGAATGAAATTGTATTTGAAGTGATTTATTCTTGTTGTTTTTTTGAATAAATGTGTTCTTGTAATCACAACAGCCAATGATATAAGGTCTTCATAGCTAAGAAAAGAAAAAAAGAACACATTCAATGCGTTGTCATATTGGTCTCCCAAATACGACAAAGTATTGAAAGTGCCCCTCTATCACTTTATACCACTCGATGGAATAAGGGGCATAAAGTGATAGAGGGGCACTTTCAACAGTTTGATGGTGTCCCACACCATTACAAAGTATTCAAAAGTGCCCTCTATACCTTTGCTGTATGTCTCTCACTCCCTTCCTGTCAGCCTACTGTGTTAGTCCAACTGTTGTAATATTTGCTTGTAGTTGCTATTGTCCAATCTTTTATTTTGTTCCTAAATTTTATTCCAATATGCTTCTATTCCGTTTTATTTTCCTATATTTTAACCATGAAAAACACATATTTTGTTATATTGACAGAAATATAGTGTTGAAAGAAATCAGCTGATCAACAATGTCTCCAGAATTAAAATAAGAATCCCTTTGAATCATTACAGATACATTCGTTATCCGATAGTTTTAAAGCTTTGATAAATTATCTGACAATAGACTCGTTTCTTTGAAAGGATTTGTTGCTTTTTAAATTGTTGGTCCAGTTCACACTCCATACCAGTTGGTGGCGGTAATGCGCAACTAGAGTTGTTTACCAACCACCAAAAGGTTGTAGAAGAAGAAGAAGACGAAGAAGATGAACCATCCGGGAAAGAACAACGGAAGATAACAGGTCTGGCTGAGTGAGGGTGAAAGCTGAGCTCTAACTGCTCACTAGCTGTTAAAGCAACATCTGAAGAGAAGCGGACAGCAGAGATGTGGAGACAGCAGCTTCTACGGTGGCTGGGAGGAGCAGAGGGAGAGACTTCAGGAACAGACAAAGAGAAACTGCGGCTCAACGCCCTGGAGGCTGATTTCAGCCCCAACGTTCTGCTGCACAGATTAGGTCTGTCTGTCTTCATGTCAGCTACAGTTTACAGACATTTTAGGTGACTAATGGGTTAGCTTAAAAAGCTCAAATGTGTCCTGTAGAGAAATAAAATGGTAAACTGTCTGTTTATTCGGTAGAAACGACCAGCGTCCGCCATATTGTGAGTGGCCAAGACAAGCTGGTTTAAAAACGGGGTTCTGTCTTTAAAAGAAGCGCTAAACTGACTCTGCAGCCTGTGCTGTCCTTCACTGATTGGTTCATTTCTCAGTACAGCTGAGCAGTAGGTCAGCTGTAACGGCCCGGTGTTCTAGATTAACTGGTTAGAATCTCCTAGCAACGCAGGTGTGTTCAAATGACAGGTGGCCACCTTAATGCCTGTTTAAAAAATACCAGAATTGGAACGAATACTTTTAGAAAATGTTGTTAGAAATATATATATATATATATATAATGAATTGTGTTCATCAGCGGTAAAGTGTGTTAAACAAATTCTTTCACTCTGAATGTTGCTCTGTTGTCGTCGCTGTTCACTCATCTGTGGTGCTGAAAATGCTCTGTCATCTGTCATTATTATCCAGGTAGTTTATTGAGAATCGTGATCCTTAATAAAAAGTAACAGATATATAAATACGGACCACAACAGTAAATAATCTACACTGGTACAAGGACGCATTTTGGCAATGTGGTGCAGAAACAAACTTACCCTGTCTTCTACCACGAGAGATAGTGTTGTACTTTTACTCACTGTTTTAAGTTATTTGATGTCTAATAAATTACTCTCTGTTAAGTATTGTTTAGTGAATACCAGTCCAAATAGCTGATAGCAGGACAATAGTTGAAGGAATGATTCGAGCACTGGCGTTCTTTTAACAGCAGACTCTGCACAACAACGCTGACGTCATTTCCGGACGTCCGACAAAGAGAGAGACAGAGACTCAGCGCGAGCCGCTCTTTCATTTCTCACACAGACGTTAAGTAGGATCAATTGTGTCCACCCATTCAGAGGCGTGTACAGTATGATATCAGTTTTCCGTTCATCACATTGGTGGAAAGGATACTATAAAGCAGATGTGTTCTAGCTGACATGTTTCCCCTAATCAGTCATTCTGTCCAATCTGAGAATGTTAGCCTCTGCCCTCCAGAGTCCATTTATCTGTAATCTCCATGGTAACCGATAATGCGTCCAGCCTCTGTAGTCACATAATCTCTAAAACTGGGGCATAAGTTTCAGGGTTGCTTTTGGATTTGATCAACTCGCTGTTTAATTTTGTTAAACACACGGTGAACTCCATGAGACAATCTCTGCGGAAACTTTTAAAGTTTTCCTTTGTGATAATTTATTGGGCACGGCTCCGCTTTTTTATCAATTTTACCTTTTGGTTTTGCTTTGTAAAAAGGTTGATTTTTTTTTATCTGGGTGCTTAGGCTTTCATGGCAGCTTGTCTCCACCCCTTTCGGTCTGTTGAATCACTGAAGAACTGAATTTGTGTCTTTTCTTAGGTCTGTTTCCTGTTTGAAGGTATAAGTCTCTAAGCTTGCTTTGTTTGCAAATGAGTGTCCCAAAGAAACTCTGCATATCTGCGGACATCCTGCATGGAAAAGTTATTTTCCCTGCAAGGCATCGTCACATCATATTGTACACTTTTGTGTAGATTATGAAGGAACAAGGACTTAAAAAGTGGGACATCTTCAGGACCTGGAGAGTTACATCCCTGAGAATAAATGTCCGTTAAGTGAGAGTAATATTAAGTGATAATAATAATAATATTAAGTGATAGTAATATTCTCAGGCTGTTTCATTTTCTTCTTCAAGAACAGCAAAAGCGTTAAGAGTTATAGAAGAGAGGTGAGTCAGATAAGTTTGGTGTAAACGGCACTTTGGTGATGGGGCAGGCAATTCCTTGTCGCCTGTTAAAGTCTCAAATTTCTTCGCTTTCAACTCAGTCTGATTTTTCCTTGTGGCTTGATTGCACAACAATAGTAAGTAAAGAAAACGAGTCAGTGATGTCTGCAGCTTTTGCAGATAATGCCTACACTTTTGCTTTGATTTAAAAAAATAAGCATAATTATTTAACTTTTTATTGCCCCCCCCCCCCTTATTTATGACCCTAACTGTGAAGAAACTAAAAACAGAAATAGTCTTTGTGGCAATACATACATACATTTTTAGTAAAATTTAATTGGTGAGTTTACTTTTCTTTATTTTATAAACCTAGTAAGTTAATTCAATCTAAAATTTAAGTTTATTTTGGTCTTATGTTAGAAACATGGCAGTGAAGTACAACTACCCTGTCCTCTTGACAGATAGATAGCTGTGTCTGTCAGGAGAGAGCTTTGTACATGAAGGGGCGGAATGATATTAAACACTTGGAACAATATTTAGTGTGCCTTATGGTTAAAAAAAATACGGTAAATAAATCACACTGCATATGTTTCTGCAGATGCTGTCCGGTTTCAAAAGACGCAAACATTGGTTTGTGTCTTTTTCTGTCTCTAGACAACAGGAGCACAACCAGAGAGAGAGAGAGATGCACGCACCCACCCACGCTTCGGACAGGGCCGACGACAGTGCAACAACTTTCAGCTCTGTATCCCGCTCAGTTCACATTTAATTATTCCAGAAAAGTAACAAAGACTGCACTGTTGCTTAAATTATTATATTTGGAACTAGACACTAGCTTTCCGTTACCAATATGGTGACCAGATCTCAAATGAGTAAACCTGGGACTTATTAGGGAATTCCTCAAAGGACGTCAAACTACTAAATTTAGATGCATGCGTCTAAATTTAGATGTGGTCATTCAAGCAGAGCGGTAAAGCTTGAATAGTTTTCTTTTCTTCAGTCAAATAGTGAACAGATCTGTCCTGAATATTGCCTCAACAGACAATCAGTGGTGGTTTAATATGGACAGCCGGCTTCTTGTCTAGTGAAGCATCAGATTCCCGCCGGACTGACAACCTGTGGGTATTTGGCGCCCTCTGCCTGCAGCAGTGAATGTGGTTTTCTGCCATGGTTGTCTGACAGACAGCTTTTAACCAAAGGACGGGGGAAGTGTGCCGTGGCCATATTGGATGGGTATATTTGATCTGGACAAATGTTGAGCAGGAAAACTTGAATACTTGTTGTTTCTGCTGGAGTGACTGGTGATATAATGACGGATATGATGGTTGTGACCAAATGGACAGAGTTCTTTGTTTCATTGATTTTTCTAAACTCTGGAGGAATGCAGAGAAATGTCAGTGTTGGATACGAGCTTGTAACCGATTATGGAATCTGGCCAAACACAGCTATATGTGCTCTTTACATTTCCTTGATTGTAAGAAGCTAATAATTAAATGTTTAGACCTGATGCCAGCAGATGCAGCATCTCTGCAGGTAGGATATGTTTAATTGGCTTTTTCACAGCAGAATGTAAACATAATACAATTCAGGAGGGGTGTTCATGTGCGCTTCAGTGCTGCATAATCCGCTTATTATAAGCAACTTTTTTGGCTTTCATGAGTTGGCGGTTGCCTTTTTCTGGGTTTGTTTTAGAACAAACGTTATTGCGCTGCATAACAACAGATATTAGCCGAGCTAATATCACCCCCCCCCCCCCCCCATCCTCCTTGTGAACTGTAACAAGAAAGAAAAAGTCCTGGTGTATGAATAAATACCAGCTAAATGCATAGGTTAGTAATGATTAGAAGCAGCCTTTGTGTTACAGTGGGCCTGCTTTTATGGAGCAAGTCACTTGTTTCTCACACAAGATTGATCTTGTTTGTGTGTCTGCAGAGAGATGATGAGATGGGCATTGAGTGTCTGATCACAGTAAGATTATTCACTTTACATCTTTTCAGAAGTTGTTTTTAAGTCTTTCTTTTTGCAATAAGCCCTACAATAATTTAAAACAGCCCTGTTTGATAGAGAGAATCTTTAGGGTGAAACTGTCAGTTCCTGAGGTTCAGTTTTCTCTTCACTGCTGATCAAATCTTTTTCTCTAAACTGAATCTTTCCCATGGTTGTAACATTGTAAAGATCTAGTTGTTCATAAAGCATGTAATGTGTTTCAGTGTTGGCTGCAGATGTTAAAGAAGAAGCTCCTGAAGAACAGAGTCCTGAGGGGGAGCAGCAGGAGTCAGAGCCCCTCCACATAAAGGAGGAACAGGAGGAACCCGGGGTCCATCAGGAAGGAGAGCAGCTCCTTGTGAAGGAGGAGACTGATAGCAGCTTTCCATTAACTGCTGCTCCTATCAACAGTAAGGATTGCTTTACTTTGTTTCTGTGTCCTGTGTTGCAGCTAAAGGCCAAAACTCTCTGGATTCATCAGCTTCCTATCAGACAAAATGTCAGCTCAGTCTGACTCTACGTGCTCCCATCCTATTTCTTCAACCTCTGACTAGAGGCTCCAGTTCAGATCTCCTGACTCTCTAGGTCAAGTGTTCATGCTAGAGTCTGCTGGTCTGTGAGGAAACACAAAGCTGCTCTTGCTGCTGGAACAAACTCAGCCAGGATCCCAGTTTTCCTTTTTTATTTTTCTCTACTTCCACTCTGTGTGTTAAAATTCTTTATTTTTTGGGTATGTTCAAGTCTTGTATGTGTCTGTGGTTGTATTCGCACAAAATGCAAGCCTGTGTGGAAAACATTCCAGTGTTTCCCATACTTAGACTCTACCTGGACGGCCTGTAAAAGTAAAGTTGTAATATTTTTAATGTATCCTTGTTTATAATGCATGTAATGTTTGTGTTTCCACCAGATATTAAAGGAGATGCCATTGAAAACCACAATCCTGAGGTGCACCAGCAGGAACTGGAGCATCTCTACATAAAGGTGGAAAGTGAAAGAATCTGGGTCAGCCAGGAAGGAGAGCAACTGAATTTGAAGGAGGAGACTGAAGATACCAGGTTTCCATTAACTGTTGTTCATATAAAGAGTGAAGATGAGGAGAAACCTCAACTTTCTTACTTTTATCAACAACAAACAGAAGTCAGAAATTTTCCAACTGGCATATCAGCTGGCTATATAAAAGGGAAAATTAAAGAGGATGACTCAAATGTGGATTCAATGACAATCAACACAGGAGAGAAAGGTTTTGGTTGTGATGCATGTGGGACAAGATTTTCCATCAAGTCAGCTTTAAATGCACACATGAGAATTCACACAGCTGACAATATAAAAGTGAAAAATAAAGATAAACCTTTTGTTTGTGATGTATGTAGGAGAGGATTTTCCAGAAAGTCACATTTAACCTTACACATGAGAATACACTCTGGAGAGAAACCTTTTGGTTGTGATACATGTGGGAGAAGATTTTCTATCAAGTCAGCTTTAGAGAGACACATGAAAGTCCACACAGGAGAGAAAGCCTTTGGTTGTGATGCATGTGGGAGAAGATTTTCTGTCAAGTCGGCTTTAAATACACACATGAGAATCCATACATCTGACAATGTAAAAGTGAAAAATAAAGATAAACCTTTTGTTTGTGATGCATGTGGGAGAAGATTTTCCAGAAAGTCACATTTACCCTTACACATGAGAACCCATTCTGGAGAGAAACCTTTTGAGTGTGATACATGTGGGAGAAGATTTTCCATCAAGTCAGCTTTAAATAGACACATGAAAATTCATACAGGAGAGAAAGCTTTTGGTTGTGATGCATGTGGGAGAAGATTTTCCAGAAAGCTATATTTAAAGAAACATATGAGGAGCCACACAGGAGAGAAACCGTTTGGTTGTGATGTTTGTAGTAAGAGGTTTACAGATAAGTCGGACTTAACTAGACACATGAGAATCCACACAGGTGAGAAACCTTTTGGTTGTGATGCATGTGGGACAAGATTTTCCAGAAAGATTTATTTAAACAAACACATGAGAAGCCACACCGGAGAGAAACCTTCTGGTGTTGATGCATGCCGTAAAAGATTTACAGAGAAGTCAAATTTAAATAGACACATAAGAATCCACTCAGGAGAAAAACGTTTTGGTTGTGATGCTTGTGGAAGAATATTTATCAAAAAGTCACGTTTAAACTCACACATAAGAACCCACACATGAGAGAAACCCTTTGGCCGTGATGCTTTTAGAAAAAGAATAGACTTTGGGTCACATCTAAAAACTACACGTGAAGTCACATGGGAGAAACCCCATTTGTGGAAAGTCTTTTACCACATTCCTCACAACCAAAGTCACATTTAAACTTAAACACGAGAATCCACATAAAAGAGATACTCTTTGGTTGTGATGCTTGTGGAAAAATAACAGGAGAAATCCCTGTAATTTCCCACAAAGGAAAATTTGGGTGTGACTGTGATAGTTATACTGCCCCAAAAGGCAGTTATACACCAAATTACTAATGCCCGAAAAGCTAAAAATAAAACAAGAGCAAGTATTGCACAGTTATGGATGGCATGGCATATTTGGGTACAAATTAGCTATTAGGTCAAACGAAGAAAAAACAGCAGCTGATTTACACAACAATGTGCGAAAAATGGCATGATAAATGTATAGACCATGTGTCAGAGTAGGTAAAGTTTATCCAATTGCTCCTTAGCATCTGTGAGACTACTGATGGTCAACAAATGCAATATTCAGTTAAGTAGAGAGTTTACAACAGCTGGTTGACAATGATGTGAGATAAATATGCAATATGCATGATTGTACTAGCAACATCTGGAGTTCTAAAAACCATGTGCCTATGCATTTCATCATCTATGAGACAATGTAAATTCATGATCATGTGCAACCATTAGCATATTAGCTCTAGTGCTCTGAGAAGGTTTCAAATAACCGATTCGATCCCCGCAGACTGCCACTGTGGGTCCATGAGCAAGACCCTTAGCCCCAGATTGCTCTCCACGAGCTTTAATGACTTCCCACTGTTCCCTGAGGGATGGATTAAATGCAGAAGACAAATTTTATTGGAATGTAAATTATTAAATTTTATATATTCTTCTGCTTATGTTTAGAGTCATGGTCCTCCTGGAAGGTGAAACCCAGTTTTAACTTTTTTTTGTTCTTGAGTCCAACAGGTTTTCTTCCAAGATGGCCATACATTTGGCTCCATCTATCTTTTCATCAAATCTGACCATCTTCCCTTTCCCTGCTGAAGAGAAGCACCCCCAGCATGGTGTTGCTACCACCGTATTTGACAGTGGGGATTGTACAAACCACTCTATAGCTTCATATATGTATCTTTGAATAATGATTTTTTTTTTTGCATTGATTTCATCAAGACATTGAGTATTGTGACGACCCTACAATATACCATCTTTGGTATCACTATTACTGATCTATAAAAAAAACATTAAAAACTAATTACACTTAGCCTGTCAGAAAGCCTAGTAGCCCATCAGGCTTAAAAAGCAGTGGGGCAACCTGTGGCAGTCATCACAGGACTTCTAAAGGTGGCAGCCTGGTGAGCAGATGGAGAAGTCTGCTGTGTAAAGGGTGATCAGAAATTGTGCCAGCACAGTTACCTCTGGTGCTCCCATACTGCAGACCAACCGGTCAGAGACATGGTCCCATGTCCTAACACACTGCGGTCGACCAGTGAGGTAATCCCGTATCCAAAGGGAAAGTTGGTGGTCCATTCTTGACTGCTCCAGCTGGTCCTTCAGGAGTCCTGGTTGGATCATCTTGAACTCACTGGAGAAATCAAAGAATATGGTCCTCGTGGTGCTTGCAGGATTCTCTAGATGGGCCAGAACTCTGTGTAGCAGGTGTAAATGGCATTATCAACCTTGATGCCAGGCTGGTAGGCAAAACTGCAGGGGATCCAGTGAAGGCCTCACCAGGGGGTGAAAATGGTTGAGGATCAGCCTTTCAAGGGTCTTCATCAGGTGTGATGTTAGTGCTACCAGCCTGCAGCTGTTGAGGTCCCTGGGGTGTGTGGTTTTATGTTCCACACAGGAGGTTTTCTAAAGCTGTGGTACTTTTCCTCTGCTTCTGGCTGATTTTAAAGATGTGCCATAAAAGAATCCACACAGGAAAGAAACCTTTTGGATGTAATATGTGTGGTACACAATCTACTTTTAAGACAAATCTAAATGAGCACATCTTAATTAACAAAAAAACTCTTGCTGGTTCTGACTATGGAAAAAAAATAAAAATTGAAATGGAAAAAAGGTGTTTTTTAAAAAAAACTCATTGCTTTCCTTAATTACCAAGAATTATTAACTACCGTTTTTGTGAAGGAAAACTCGTACAGAAGAATATAATAATGTTTCAACAAGCAAGCTTACTAGTATAATGAAGAAATTAATAAAATTCAACCTGGAGGCCACAAGCATCTGATAAAACTACTCCAGAGAGCTGACCTCACTTCCTCTGTCACCGCAGCACAACAATTTAATTAATTACCTTTACATATCAGGCAGGCAGACTGACTTTTTGCTTTTTAATCTTCTCTTAAAAAAAACTTTTTTCTCTTTTTACCCAGTGGGAGATTTTAGTTTTCGAGTTTTTTTGCTTGTTTTTTTGTATCTGCTCTTTAATTTACTGTTATTGTGCTTTTGCTCTCAGTGTTTTACTCTGTCATGTTCTGAAGTATTTGGCTTTTAGGATCTGTAAAACCCTTTCGCCGACTGAGTTGTATCTTAAAGTGCTTTATAAATAAAGTTGTTGAATTGAGATGATTATAAGTCAAATTTTATCTTGATTTGTTTTGCATAAAGATTAGGAAATTAAATCAATGGAAATGTGTCCTATAGTTCAATGCATAAATCCTGCAAGGATAACCTGGTTATAAGTTATTGCTCATTGTAGACTCTTCAAGCATTCTTATTAGAAATATAACCATTATTTTAGTTTTAGTTTTGGCATATTTGAACCTGTAACCATTATAATAAAACAAGGTAGGGTGTAAAATAAAAATTCTGTTGTAAACATTTGTGTCTATATATTTGATAGAATTATTTTTACCATTTTCTATATATTTTGTTATTTACTATGTTCATTGCACTTATCACGTATTTATTCTTTACTACTAAGAAGTTTTAAGGTTTTAGTTACTCAGATATTAAAGTGTATTTCATGTGTATTGATTTGCGCTCTGTCTTATCGTTGCAGAAGGCCTGCAGAAAGCAGAGAAATATGTTGTGACGATAAGTGTTTTTCTAAATATGTCTGAAACTGTTATGAACTGTATTCAGCCATCTGGACTGCTTATGCATAACTGTACTGTATGGACTGCTTGGTATTATCTTGAAGGTCACAGAGTGTTTTGCTTATCCCTACCCCTTTGCTTGACAATGTAACTAGGGATTCCTTTGGATAATAAAAAGAGAGGAGACGACGGAGTTGCTTTAGAGCGAGTAGGGGATCTGTATTAAGCATCTCCGTTCATTCTCCTTGCAAGATTGAAAACTAACTTTCCTGTTGTCTCTCCTCCTTGTGTTTGTTTAATAAATGTTTTAGGCGTTTAAACTTGACAATATTAAGTCTGCCAGAAAACTAATCCTCTTAAGGCGCCTTGATACTAGAGCCGGCCTACGTTTGTTTAAATAATCAACCTCTGAAATCGCAGTGTGCATGCCCAACACGTTTACAGTAGACAGCCGTGGGGCACAAATCCTTTGGCCCCAAGCTCAGATCGTCCAATCAAAATATTTGAATTGCATGCATTACGTTTATGTTCTGCCGGAAAGTGTGCGATAATCTAGTGTTGGTTGTCATTGCTAGCTTGATTGATGTCAATCTTTTCTGTTCAGTAAATGAACATTATGAGTGAGCCTTTGTTTTATGAATTTTTATTCAGATTCGGAAGAGATGGGCAAACACAAATAAGGACTCAATTACTGTTTCTGTTAGAATATAAGGCCCACATTTATTATTCCCCACAGAACACAGCAACACAAAACAGCAAGCACTTCGCACACGCAAAGTAGCAAGCACTTAAAGCCGGCAAGCTTTCAAACAGGTGTGTTGTTCCATCTCTTACCATGGTTAGGACTGGGAAGTCGGTCAGTCCGGTTAGAGCACTATCCACGTGGCCGGGCGTCCACACAACCCATGGCTGACTTCAACGACTGAGGGCGGTTCCCTCCTTTTTATACTAATAAACAAAGTATCAGATGGGAGCGAGAGTGGCCACTTCTCCCTCCTATCTGAGCTGTTCGTCCCGTTTCCAAAACAAAAACCGTTCCCAGCATCTCAGCAGTGTGTGAAGCAAAATAATATTGCAAACTCAGATAATAGCGCAAATATAAGCAAAATAAGGAATACAGAATCAGTCTTTCCCACAACACATTGTCATAGGTTCCCACCACAAGTTAAAACAAGTTATAACAAAATAACATGTTGTTAGCACGAGCATATATGTTGCTCTTAGTTTATGTGAACTCAAAAACAAGTGACAAGTTATATGACTGAGCAGGTTTTCCCATAATACATTGTTAAAGAGCAAAAATAATTCTTTAATATATCAGCCTTTATTTGTAATATGACGTATAAAAATAAAATTACATAGCTTATATAAAATGGTAATTCTAGCTGTGGCATTTCTGCATTTGGAGCCACCAGACGTCGCTGTGGAGCTGTATGCTCTCTAAATAATATGTGGAATAGGATTATCATACTTTGTAGAGTGATATTTTATGAAGAAGTTATTCCCAGTAAGCTTACGTTGCAAACATTTTAATATGTAGGGCTACATCTATGCCAAAATATTGAAAAGGTCTGTAGGCTACATCTGCTTGAGGTGCTCTGAACACGGTGCTGATGCCCAACAAGCTGTCAGTAGACCTCTGTGGGGCACAATCACTGCGGCCCCAAACTCAAACATCCAGTTAAAGTACTAGAAATTTCATAAATTATGTTTATGTTCTGTCGCACAGTGTTCATCCATCTAGTGTTGGTAATCTTTGCTGCTGACCAAGACAGAAGAAAAAAATAAAGGAAGTAGATTTTCTGATGATGGCTAAATTTGGCATTTTGCCACTTGAGCAAAACTGAGAAATTAAATGTTTAGGACCTCATCTACCAGAGGATTTTAACAAGCTGGAAAGGACACAGTCCACTCTTTCAACAGCAAGTGGTTTAGAAGGAAAACATGGCTAAGGGCAAGTGTTTCTAGAAAGTCGCTCTTCTGCTTTCTTTGCCTGCTCTTTGGAGTAGATACGTCTTGGAGAACTTTGGGTTTCCGAGATTTGATGAATCAGCAGCTTTAGTGAACCCTGTTTGAGACAATGTGTGAAGGTGACTGCAGACTCAGACGCCATTTTGAATCCCAGCCCTACTTCAGAGGGACCTCAGCCACGATTCAAAATGAACTTCTGGACTGTATGTTCAGCGTATATCAGGAAGAAGTTACAAAGCAGGTTTCAGAGGCTCCCTTTGTCGCTGTACAAGCAGATGAAACAACAGACATCTCTTGTGAAACACAGACGGTTGTTGTGCTGCGTTATATGGCTGGGACCACAGTGAAAGTTCTGGAGATTCGTTGAAGTGAAGGATAAAACTGCACCCGGTCTTGTCAGTGCAATAAAAGAAGCCATCAAGCCATTAGGCTTAAAATAAAAGTTAATTGCTCAAATTTATGATGGTACGGCGGTCATTAGTGGGCACATCTGTGAAGTTCAGACACTGATACAAGAAGTGATACAAATTGTGCAATGCTATGCAACCCAGCTAAATCCTGTTCTGCAGCAAGTTTGAAGGAAGCCTCCAATACTGTGGCAGCTCAAGTTGAGTGATCACCTTATAGCAGCAGAGCTTGTGGACTGCAGACTGTTCAGTAAGTTCAACAAATCAGTTCCAAGTGATGAATTTGAATATGCAACCAAAATCTGGCCAATTAAGAATAAAGCAGATCATGAAACAGAACTGAAGTCACTGTACAGTCCCTCAGAGTCGCATGCAGGAAACGGCCAGTCTCTGCTGCAGTTGATTTATGATGACAACATGAAGGATGCCTTATCCGAGACTGTGTGACTGCTCAAAATTGTCATCACAACACCAATGACCACTGCTGAGTCAGAGAGGGACTTTTCTACATGAAAAAGAATCAAGACAATTTCTTGGACTACCATGAGGCAACAAAGGTTAAATGCACTGGCTGTGCTGTCCGTTAAAAACAAATTCATTCATGGATTGTTGGACTTTGACAGAAGAATTATTGAAAAGTTTGCCCAGATCAAGAAGTGAACGACACAGGTGACTGAACCTTTTTGATTGTAATTTAAGTGTTTTGATTATATTTAAATAATATGGCATTTTGCAGTGAAGTTTGTACTGTTTTTAATTTGGCAAATTTAAAATTGACAAAAGGCCAGATCACAGAAGAATCAGTTGTTGGTTTTGAGATTTTGTGCCCCACCAAACTTATGCCAGAGATGCCACTGGTTTTCAGTGAATAGGTTTGTGCTAATTTATCTGTTTCATTCAAAATTGATCAAGTCAGGTTGTATGCATCACAAAAAATGAGGTACGGCTAATAGGAGTTGAGTTTCTTTGCCCCACTATCATGCCAGAGACGCCACCGGCATGAATGGTTGTTCCTGGAGTCTGACCTGCTCTGATCGCCATGGTAACTGTGTTTGGTATAATAAGACAGGATCATCCATCTCCTACAGAGTAGCCGTCTACGTGGACCATCCAGCTGGCATCCTGTCCTCCTACAGCAGGGCTGTCAAACTCATTTCTATATCGGGCCACTTTGGCGTCGTGACGTCATTAAAGGGCCGGTTGCACCTGTGTAGATGACACTTTTGTTTCAGAATGGGGTACCGCGAGCGAGCTATTTTTAGAAACGTAACGTCACGATGACGTCACATCACGTGGTACGCAGTAGGACAAACTCCCAAACCCGCCGCTGTTTTGCTGTGGAAGAGACGTGCGTTAGCCTAGGTTGTACTCGTTTAAAAGACTGCTTTTTCCAAAATCTAAGACCATGGTTTATAAACAATGTTGCTATGGAACGTGCAACAGCGACTCGAGGTACGCTGATCGGCCGCATATGAAGGATGTTTTCTTCATTACTTTCCCGAAATTCAAGAGTGCCAAGGAGAAATGTGTGCGCTTGGTCCATCGGTGCGGTCGGCCTACATATGTAGCAAGGATTTTGTCGGAGGAAAGGGCCCAACCGAAGAACATCCTGACCCAATTCCAGCGACATCAAGTAGTGAACAGGTAAGAGTATTTTGGTGGCCGAGATGTTAATAATGAAACGCCTGATACCATGATAGCATATAGGCTATCATGGTATCAGGCGCTAACACGATACCCTGCTACCAGGATAGCTATTCAAAAACATTTCAAATGAGACAAACATTAAACATACCGATCCCTGGACGGTGATTACAAACAAAAAAACGGCCGACGACGGCATGACCGCCGCGCAGGAAAAAAAAAAACAAAGCTTACCGTTCGATCAACTCGGCCAGTTTTCCGGTCTTTTTAAGCCCTCGACACTCAAGCCATCGTTTGAGCTGAAGGTTGGTGTGTTCTTCGACAGTGCGACCAGTAAACCGTGCGCCTGGGACATCGTTTTGGGAAAGTTTAATGGCTGCAAAGTCGGTCATATCGCTGGTTCTGTTGCTGGTTGCTACGTGCGTTCTCTATCGGTTTGTCCTACCTAAGCGGCAAAAGGGGCGTTGCTCTTGAGGCGGTGACGTCACGTGCGCGGTACCCCATTGAATTTCACTTCACATAGAAATATAAAAAAAATGCACAGTGATACAAAAGTAGCACCTTAGGCCATGTTTATACAGTTTATCTGCAAAAAAAAAGTTGATTTTTGAGCTTCACTTTAAACTCATCATTTTGCATCACTTCTTCTTTTTTTGGACACTTCTGGGCTGTTTTAATGCGTTGCGGGGAAAACTGACATGTAGTGGCAGGATGCTGTTACTACACTGTTTTGAAAAAATCCACACTCGCTACAGGAGGCCCAGTTTTATCCACTTTTTACACTTTAAAGGGATATATGCCTCGACTTTATGACATGATATGTCTTCTTCAACATCATTTATGCTCACTGTAAAAACGGAACTAAAAATAAGTAAAAATGTTCTTAAAACAAGTGTATCTGTCCTTGATTTGAGAAGGTAAAAAAGATGATCTGCCAATGGAATGAGAGTTTTGCACTTAAAATAGGAACAACTCATCTCCATCGTCTAATTTCAAGATCAGGCTGTCTAATTATCTTTCTTTAGGGGTCAAAATACTCATTCCATCCATCCATCCATCCATTTTCTGACCCGGGTCGCGGGGGTTGCTGGTGCCTATCTCCGGCGTTCACTGGGTGAGAGGCGGGGTACACCCTGGACAGGTCGCCAGTCTGTCGCAGGGCAACACAGAGACAGACAGGACAAACAACCATTCACGTACACATTCACACCTAAGGACAATTTAGAGAAGCCAATTAATCTAACAGTCATGTTTTTGGACTGTGGGAGGAAGCCGGAGTACCCGGAGAGAACCCACGCATGCACAGGGAGAACATGCAAAAATACTCATTCCATAATGAGTTCTGTCTCTCCTCGAGGTCGGTCGGTTTTTCTTCAGCTCTCCAGAGCTCCTTATCTGCTATTACCCTGCCCCTACTCTCCTGCTATTTGCTTCGTCTGTGTCTTTTGTGCCATTTCTTCATAGCAACCGAAAGCTCTAAGGCAATTATGGATCTCGTCAGCTGGTCTCTCAACGCTATTGATCAAATTTTTTCAACAGGAAAGCAAAGGACCGGGGAGCGTGCCTGTCCTGACGGAACATTTTTTGCGGGATACATCTTGGACCCGTGGGAGAAATGGTCCACGGTGTGCCTCTCAGTTCTTTCTGTTGAGGACGTCGAAGATGTCTACTTATTCGGATTTATGATACTTGGATTCCTCATTTTTGGCCTTGGAGGATATTTAATGTATCAACACCTTCAAAAGCTGCTGGCGGTAAATATGTCCCTGATGAGACTGCCAGCGGCAGTCGATGCGATCACGAGGTCGTTGAATGAACAGAACGGACGGCTTGATAAGCTGACCGTGGTTGTGGTACAGAGATGAATGGGATAAAACCTGGAAGTGTGAACGTTACTAGCCCATCGATTGGATTATTGGAATATTGGATCCTGGAGCCAGCGGCGAAAAGACTCTAAGGCTGACAGAAAAGTTGGTGTCAGCTTGTTTTTATAACAAATTCTGTTTTTTCAAATCGGACTCCCCGCTATCAAATCCTCCCTGGTTGTTATGGCGACATCGCACAAATTCCCTGCTACCCCACATTCCTTGCGGACATCTGTGGAGGCGTCAAGCTGCAGAGGGATAGTGATAGACTTTCCATCAAGGACACTTGCCTGCCGGAGGGACGGCCTTCATGGACATACAGATTTCCACACAACATGCACCCAGACACACATATGCTCACAAATACAGATGACTTCACCCGACCAGAACTCAAATGTTTACCTTTCTGCATATATGTGTCTCGTCATTGATTGTGCTTTTTGTGCAAATGAGGTTTTTTTGTCGGATGCTTCACATTTTGTGTGGAAACACAAATTGTGCAGCACCTGTCTTTTTTATCTCCCTCCACTCGCCCAGTGTAAATCTTTTTTCAACAGATCTCAAGGGCAGCACCTAGGGACACCGTGTAAAGCGGGGTCTGGGGCAGTTTGGGGAACGCACCTCACGGCTGCGCTTTTTAGCAGCGGCCGACTGGCTGCGTTCCTGGCAACGCAAGGCCTCAGTCAATCGTTCCCCCAAAATGTTTGTTAAGTGTATGTGATGGACGGTTGTACTGGAACTGAAATTTCGATTGTAATGCAAATTGCAGTTGACTAATAAAATTGATTGATTGATTGATTGATTGATAATATTATTTACCTGCTCAAATCTAGGACAGAAACACACATTTTAAGAACATTTTGCTTATTTTTAGATCCGTTTTTGCAGTGACTAAAGATTAATTAATATCAGCTCTTTGGTCAAAGAGGAATTGTGCTTCACAGATCTAGGTTTTAGGGTAGGAAGAGAATTTAGTAGTGTTATCAAGTTTTATCCATCCATTGAACATGCAAACTCCATACAGAAAGACCCAGGGTTGGATTTGAACCCAGAACCTTCCTGCTGCAAGGCGCTGCTCCACTGTGCAGCCCCTGCACAATAGCCCCTAATATGAGCTAAGATCACTGTCAAAATAGACTTGTACATAAAAGCACAGTCTTGTGCATATTAGTCAGAAGTTATGCATAACAAACATTTGTAAACTCATAATAATTGAAAACAGTTTAAATAGATACAACTTCAATAACTAATATATACAAATTTCAAGTTTAAATTGGTGCTTTATTCTTTATTTTCTTTATTCATGAACACAAACAGCAGCGGCTGCTTGAGAATACGGATTTTTTCTTTGAGAATTCACAACAGTTGTCTGACGTCACGGTTTCCAAGGCTGGTTAATGGAGCACAGAGCGCGAAGATAGGAGCCACGCATGCGTACTATATGTTCTTTCAACTTAGTAGTGCCAAGATTTGTGTGTGTGTGTGTGTGTATATATATATATGCTGTTTATTCACTGATGTCTAACAAAGCTCTGATGCCTTCACGGAGCAGATGCAATTTTGGAGAGACCAAGTCACAAAGACTTAATATAAAATGAATGAAAAATAATATAAAATCTATGAAAAATCGCAGTCTAATCAAAAATATAAATAATATATTTTCTCCTTACTTGTGAAAAGTTATCCCTCGAGCCCTGACGTCAATAGTCCCTCAATTTAAACAAATATAAGCCGCACAGTGCTGAGGCATCATTAGTGTATTCAGTTTGAATCAGCAGGATTGGATAGCAGGTCACCCCCCCAAGATGGCGGCAGTAATTCCTGCGCAGCGACAGTCAATGCAGGGTCTACTCTTTATATATGCTCTTCCCCCATGAGCTCAGCATAGACATCATATACGTAGACGCGTCGTTGGGCGGGTTCTGCCTATGCTGCGATGCGTCAGAGCGTCCGCCATGTTAAATGTGGCAAATCTGCAGTTACTCAGTCACTTAAACAGTATCAGAGGGACTTTAATCTCAGAATATACTTTGTATTCGTAATATTTTTATTTTTGTAATATTACAAGTTTATTTTTGTATCCCTTTAGCTTCATTCTCCTGAATTTATTCTCGTAAAGAATAAAAATAATTAAAATAATCTAACCTGGCCCTATTACTCCAGGAGTGAAATAATTCTGCAAACTGTGACTATTCTGGAAATGTTCCCTCTTAATTCTCATAATATGACGTTTTTCTCATAACATTACCACTTTTATGTTTTTTCTTTCTTTTTTTCTACTTTATTGACCTAGGATTTTTTTTTTCTCATATTATTAATTTTACCTCTTTAATACTCCCCCAAAAAGTCTGTTCCTAAAGTTTCACATGTGACACGGGTTTATAAAATAATGAAGACCACAATATATTCATAACACACACACACACACACACACACACACATATACATATATATATATATATATAGCTAATTATTTGCCTTATTTATAATACTTGAAAATCTATGTCTAAATACAATAGTCTGTACTGTATGCAAGCTAAAAACCTTGAAAAAGAATGGTCTTGCACATCTTTTTCTAGTGTTGCCACTCTGCAGCTTTAGTGTGTCCAGTTTTGCAACATGGTGCAGCCTTAGTTTATAGAAGGCAGATACAAGTAGTGAAATCAGCCAGAATACATTTCCATGCAGCACAGGAATGAGGCATCTTATCTGATCCACGTTCACTACAACAGAACTTAACTTTTATTCTGCCACATACAATATGGCGGTGACGTTGACGTGCGAACCTGCGCCCAACGACGCGTCTACGTATATGATCGGTACGGATCGGCTAGTGACAAAGCCTAATGCGAATTGATTTTGAAATTATGAATGGTACTTTAAAAATGAGATGGCTTCAGTCCCTTATAAAAAACAGTGATCTCATTTGGTTTGTTATTCCGTCGTTCGTATTTCAAAAAGTTGGAGGTATTGAGTTGTTATTGAAATGTGATTTTGAATTATCAAAACTCCCCCTACAACTCTCTAATTTCCACCAACAGGTTTTGTTACAGTGGAAGTTAATGTTTAAGCATAACTTCAGCCCTCATAATGTTCCACTGTGGAACAACAGAGCCATTCTATGTGGTAGAAAATCTATTTTTCTAGAAAATTGGTGGAATAAAGGAATCTGGTCAATTACTCACTTACTGGATGGAAATTGTGATTTTCTAAGTTTGGAGGATTTTAACAGGAAGTATAGAAATGATTGTTCACTAATAATTTATAAGAAAGTTTTACGTAGTATCCCTGATGTCCTCATTCATTCAGTTAAAAACAGTTTACCTAATTTCTTTATTCCTAGACTCCATAAGATTCAATTTGAGCATGTGGACATTAGAGATAATAGGTGCAACAACAAGTTTTTGAATCAGTATTCTATAAATAATATGTACCCAGGAAGAACAAAAAACACAGTTCTCTTACAAAATTTTAAGAAATCTATGATAATCAAAATTAGGACAAATTATTTGAAATTCCCAATTCCTCCTAAATATAAAGAATTACAATTTAAAATAATAAATAACATATATCCTTCAAATGAGTTTTTAAGAGAGAGATTTAAGTTTAATGTCGAGAATTGTGGCTTTTGTACAACTCAATTGGAAACAACTAAACATCTTTTTTATGAATGTAAAGAAGTATTAAACTTATGGGATCAACTTCGGAACTTTCTGTCTTCTAAAACAATAAATATAGATTTTATTTCCTTGCAAAACATTCAATTCGGTTTATCCATTAAAGAAAAAAATTTGGAATTTTTAATCAATATTCTAATAATTGTAACAAAGTATTATATCCATAAATGTCGTTATGCAAAATGCTCCCTCTCAATCTCTGCTCTCAAAAACAAACTTTCCCTTTTCAAAAGATGTCTGAGAAAGATGCAAAATTTAAATGCAATTAAATTGTTTAAGTTAATTGAAGATTTTCAGTTGGTAGTCCCCACGGATTAATTTATTTTAACTACTATTATTATTTTATTTATTTTTATTCATTTTATTTTATTTTATACTTTTTTCCAGCCTTTGTATTTAACTGTATTTTTCAAAAGCAGGAGTTGTGATATTTCTACTTGTATTGAAATATTTGTTATTGACTTGTTAATTGAGATTGTTATTGTTTTTCTATATATTCTATATATGGGATTAATTTCCACTGTTATGCTGATGACACTCAGCTATATCTATCCATAAATCCTGATGAATCCAATCAATTACTTCGACTGCAGTCATGTCTTGATGACATCAAAAGCTGGATGACTTTAAATTTCCTGCATCTAAATTCTGACAAGACCGAAGTTGTAATCTTTGGGCCAGAGTCCTCAAAAAATAAACTTCTTAACCAATCACTTAATCTGGATGGCATTAACTTGGCCTCTGGTAATAAAGTAAAAAATCTTGGTGTAATTTTTGACCAAGACATGTCCCATATTAAACAGGTTTCCAGAGTTTCCTTTTTTTACCTCCGGAATATCGCCAAAATTAGAAACATTCTGTCCAGGAGTGATGCTGAAAAACTAGTCCATGCATTTGTTACTTCAAGGCTGGACTATTGTAATTCTTTACTATCAGGAAGTCCACAAAATGCAGTTCAAAGTCTTCAGCTGATCCAAAATGCTGCAGCGAGAGTTCTGATGAAAATCAACAAGAGGGATCATATTTCTCCAGTTTTAGCTTCCCTTCATTGGCTTCCTGTTAAATCAAGAATAGAATTTAAAATTCTTCTTCTAACGTATAAAGCCCTTAATAACCAAGCTCCATCATATATCAGAGCTCTGATTACCCCGTATGTTCCTAACAGAGCACTTCGCTCTCAGACTGCAGGTCTGCTGGTGGTTCCTAGAGTCTCTAAAAGTAGAATGGGAGGCAGATCCTTTAGCTATCAGGCTCCTCTCCTGTGGAACCAACTCCCAGTTTTGGTCCGTGAGGCAGACACCCCGTCTACTTTTAAGACTAATCTTAAAACTTTCCTTTTGTGGTTTGTTCCACAGGAGAGGAGCCTGATAGCTAAAGGATCTGCCTCCCATTCTACTTTTAGAGACTCTAGGAACCACCAGCAGACCTGCAGTCTGAGAGCGAAGTGCTCTGTTAGGAACATACGGGGTAATCAGAGCTCTGATATATGATGGAGCTTGATTATTAAGGGCTTTATACGTTAGAAGAAGAATTTTAAATTCTATTCTTGATTTAACAGGAAGCCAATGAAGGGAAGCTAAAATAGGAGAAATATGATCCCTCTTGTTGATTTTCATCAGAACTCTTGCTGCAGCATTTTGGATCAGCTGAAGACTTTGAACTGCATTTTGTGGACTTCCTGATAGTAAAGAATTACAATAGTCCAGCGTTGAAGTAACAAATGCATGGACTAGTTTTTCAGCATTGCTCCTGGACATTCTGGGGGTGAGAATGTAGGGCTGGGCGATAATTCAATAACAATATATATCGATCGATAGACGTGTGGCGCGATAGGAAAAAAATAGGGTCGATAAAAACTTCGATAGACAGTTTTACTTCCTTGCTACAGTCGGCACGCCGTCACTAAGCGCCGCCCTCTCAAACCACAACACAGAGCACGTGAATATGTCGCAGCAAGGAGCAGCGGAGGAAACGGTCCCAAAACGGGGTTTTACTAGTTCGCCAGCCTGATAGAAATAAACCACAGTGATTTGTAAAACTTGAAAGGAACCGGTAAAAGCAGAGTCTGGTAACGCAACCCACCAGTATTCATCACGTAAGCCGCTCACACCCGCAGCAGCGAGCTGCGCGGCTCCGGGTCGTCGTCGGAATTTTCCGGAATTTCTTCCATAACAAAGCAGGTACAGCAGCTAAACTGGGCTCCCTTCTTTGTGATAAAATGACAAAGCGTCCAAGCGGCATAAGGACATCACGCATGCAGTAACATGCTTCATAGTGATGGACATGCTGCTGTTCTCTGCAGCTGAAAAACCTGGCTTCAAACAATTACCTGCCACTCTTGATCCGCGATATAAAGTTCCGGGAAGCAAGTTTTTCTCTAACAGCGCTCCCTAAATTGTGCAACACGTCACAATTTAGGGCGTGTTGCTCGGACCTCAGCCCTACATCAGCCTCTCAATTATGAAACCTGATAAGTAACTAGTGTACTATTCCCACCTAAATAAGCTATTCTATTAATTTATTTGGTATATTTATTTTGGTCACTTTTCTGGTCACTTTAGTTTATTCTTTGTCATTATTTAATAACATAACTCAGGTTTCTTAAGTTACTTTTCTTAAAAAAAATTCTGTTATGGTTAAAAAAGTTGGTTAAATAAAGATTTAATTGGAATTCTGTGTTTGTGTTCTTTATTTAAATCAAATAATTTAGCAATATCATAAAATGTCCAGGCAGAGCTGCACATAAAATATGGTTTTAAATATTTTCAATAATTATCGATATCGATCAATATGCATTTTTTTTATCGATAAGCTTTTTTTCTATATCGGCCAGTCCTATGAGAATGGTGAGGTGAGAAAAGGAAACTCTGGAAACCTGATTAATATGGGATTTATATCACAGGTCTTGATAAAAAATAACACCAATATTTTTTACTTTATTACCAGAGGCCAAATTAATGCCATCCAGATTAAGTGATTGATTAAGAAGGTTTTTTTGAGGACTCTGGTCCAAAGATTACAACTTCTGTCTTGTCAGAATTTAAGTGCAGGAAATTTGAAGTCATCCAGCTTTTGACGTCATCAAGACATGACTGCAGTCGAAGTAATTGATTGGATTCATTAGGATTTATGGATAATTATAGCTGAGTGTCATCAGCATAACAGTGGAAATTAATCCCATGTTGTCTGATAATTTTGCCAATTGGAAGCATATATTTTACACTTTAGTGAATCATTCAACAATGTTGCTACTCCTCCACCTTTCCTTTTCTGTCTGCTCTCACAAAGAAAATTGTAGCTTGGAGGAGTCGACTCCATCAGAATAGCTGCTTCATTAAATTCATGTAACCATGTTTCTGTTAAAAACATTACATCAAGATTATTGTCAATAATGAAGTCATCATTAAAAGGGATTTTCCTGACAGAGATCTAATGTTTAAATACAGTTTATACGACTGGGTGGTTGATGTCTCTGTCAGTTTATGACTTTTAAGTGTCTGGTCCTGTTTATTACGTTCTTGTTAGGCCCGAGCAGCTAAGCGCTGCGAAGGCCTATTGTATCTGTAGTGTTAATTATTATTATTATTAGGCCCGAGCAGCTAAGCGCTGCGAAGGCCTATTGTATCTGTAGTGTTAATTATTATTATTATTAGGCCCGAGCAGCTAAGCGCTGCGAAGGCCTATTGTATCTGTAGTGTTAATTATTATTATTATTAGGCCCGAGCAGCTAAGCGCTGCGAAGGCCTATTGTATCTGTAGTGTTAATTAGGCCCGAGCAGCTAAGCGCTGCGAAGGCCTATTGTATCTGTAGTGTTAATTAGGCCCGAGCAGCTAAGCGCTGCGAAGGCCTATTGTATCTGTAGTGTTAATTATTATTATTATTATTATTATTAGGCCCGAGCAGCTAAGCGCTGCGAAGGCCTATTGTATCTGTAGTGTTAATTATTATTAGGCCCGAGCAGCTAAGCGCTGCGAAGGCCTATTGTATCTGTAGTGTTAATTATTATTCTTATTCTTATTCTTATTATTATTATTCTGCCCCCCTAAAGAGGGGCCTTTTTGGGGGCTTTATCATATTCAAAAACTCACCAAACTTTGCAGATGCATGGTGACTGTTTAAAAATTTTGTATTTTAAGGTCGTCACAAAAATCTAAAGAAAAATGCCTCAACGGCGCCACCTAGAAATTTTCAAAGGACCCTTTGCTATTCACTTACTTCGTCGTAGAGACATTAGATTTGGTACAGTTGTAGAGCTCAACAAGACGCTCAGAATTTACAATTATTGTCATAATGCAAGTATCACAGGAAGTCGGCCATTTTAGACTGAAAGTCTGATTTTGACCTCAATTTTGACAGTTACAGCATTGGTATAAGATCTAACTCCTCCTAGAGATATCGAGCGATCGGCTTGAAACTCGGGCAGTCTGATCATAAGGCATGGCCAATCAAATGTTATCAAAACGGTGAGTTTTTGAGCATGCTGAAGGGGCGTTGGCAGGGGTCAAAGTTCACCTATTCGCCACAAAAAATAAAAGTGTTATATCTCCTACACAGAAACACACAGAGGCACCAAACTTTCTGTGATTGATCATCATCAGGTCTCCTATAATATCCAATGGTCAAATGATGACATTGCTTAGGCCACGCCCCCTGACAACAGGAAGTGTCATGTTTTGTTGTAAGCGGTCGCTATGTTACCCCTCTGAGCTAATCAACATGAAATTGTGTCCACAGACAGAACACATGTTTGTATGTTGTGGATTTCAGGCTCAACTGGATTCGATGGAGCAGGGGGGCGTGGCGGCGTGGCATATTCACCTCAAACGCTGCTGTCATACGTTTGGCTCTGAATTCCACAGTTTTGGGCCGAGCTGCCTAAAACTCATTTGGATGCATCCTTATCCACCCCCCAACAGGAATCCATAACAAACTTTAGTGAGCAGGACTTAGTTTCTCTATAGCGCCACCAAGCAATTTTCAAAGGACCTTTTGCTATTCACTTACTTCATCGTAGAGTAATGAAATTTTGTACAGTTGTAGATCTCAGCAAGACGCTCAGAATTTACAATTAATGTCATACTGCAAGTATCACAGGAAGTAAGCCATTTTAGATTGAAATCTGAATTTTGACACCATGTTGACATGTAAAGCATTTGTATTTGATCAAACTTGTCCAGCAGGGGGCAGCAAGAGACCACAAATAAACCCCAAAGGAATTTCTCTTGGTAAGTAAGTGATCTTAACTCTTTGGTTTCCTTATGTATTTAAGTTGAACAGATATACAAATCCTGCTTGAAAACTGACAAACTTACTCTTCTTCAATACATTTCAGTTTTTATTTATATAGCGCCAAATCATGAAACATGTCATCAGGGGTGGACTGGGAGAAAAAAATCGGCCCTGGCATTTTGGATTAGTGAGAGTGGACACTTAAAATACTTCCAAAATCTTAATTTATTAACACTGTAAAATGTAAACTCCACCACAGCACAGCAACTATTCTTAGATCAGAGAGAGAGAGAGAGAGAGAGAAAGAGAGGTGTCACGGTTAATCACACATATTATCACGTTACATCATTATAAGAAGTTATTGTAAGTTGCTCATCAGATCTATTCAGTCTTCCAGATACTGTAGGGTAACATTGGACTAATGTGCACTCACTGTGTAAAAAAGGATGCCAATGACAAAATGAACCAGAGAAATGCCTCACTTGTCATCATGGAAAGAAAGAAAATATATAATAACATAATATAAATTTTGATTTACTCAGTCATTTGTAATAAGTATTTTATTTATCTAATTTCCTAATTTTTGATCATATTTTCTTTAATATCGCAGACTTTTTGCTATTTTTCATGTAAATCCTTGGTGGCGTTTCATAGCGAAGCCGGTGAGGCCGCAGCGAGTTTGGCCTCCCCTGGGATTGCGCAATCCCTTGTTAACTGTGCTGACTTCCATTCTGTGAATGCATCTTCCTGTCTCTAGATCATAAATTCAATTGTTCAAACAGTTATGAACTGATTTTCCACAATTTAATATATGTGGATTACGAATTGTGTTTTGGTCATCAAACTGTGTGCAGATAACATGTTTTCGTGGTGCTGGCCGATCATAAACAGCAAAGAACTGGTTGTAAGTGAGGGTAGAACGAGATCCCGGACACAAGCGGCCAAAATGAGTTTTCTCCATAGTGTGTCTGGGCTCTCCCTTAGAGATAGGGTGAGGAGCTCAGTCATCCGGGGAGGACTCAGAGTAGAGCCGCTGCTCCTTCACATTGAGAGGAGCCAGTTGAGGTGGCTCGGGCATCTGGTTAGGATGCCTCCTGGACGCATCCCTGGTGAGGTGTTCTGGGCACGTCCCACCGGGAGGAGGCCCAGGGGAAGTCTCAGGACACGCTGGAGAGACTCTGCTGGCCTGGGAACGCTTTGGGATTCCCCCGGAGGAAGTGGCCCAAGTGGCTGGGGAGAGGAAGGTCTGGGCCTCCCTCTTGAAGCTGCTACACCCGCGACCTGACCCCGGATAAGCGGAAGACGATGGATGGATGGAAAAAGGAAAGTTTAAGGATTAGTTTTAAAAGTAGACAGGGTGTCTGCGTCACGGACCAAAACTGGGAGTTGGTTCCACTGGAGAGGAGCATGATAGCTAAAGGATCTGCCTACCATTCTGGTTTTACAGACTTTAGGAACCACCAGCAGACCTGCTTTCTGAGAGTGAAGTGGTCTGTTAGAAATTACTAAAGTTTGTACACAACATACACATGTGGAATATTGCTAACGTGTTACTTTAGCAATATTCCAATTGCTAAAGTGTTACTTTTACATTATTACTTTTGGGTGTGTATCCACCAATTTAACTGTCAAACTTTCATAACAGCTGTCTTAATGCAAGAAACGAAACCCTTAAACACATGAATTAATTAACTTTAAATAACTAAAAAGGTTTTGTTAACTTTTCACATGAAGCTGGATTAACAGCTAGTAAGATACCTTTAATTAAATTTGTATACTAGTGTTTAAACCAGGGGTGTCAAACGTACGGCCTGCGGGCCGGATCTGGCCCGCCGAACGATTTAGTCCGGCCCGGTGGCCAAATGCATTTTCATTATTCAACGGCTGTGTCTCCTCGGTGCATCGACCGATCTGCACCAGGTTTTTTGTGAGTCGTGGGGGAGCGCTGCCCAACGCGTACGTCTGTATTGCATGTTAGACGGGTGAGGAAAATGCATGACAGCTTCTGCGGTGGCTGGCGGCGGTAGGTGCGCGTACCCTAGCGGTGGCCCATAGGCCAGAGCGGCGCTTGGCTGCGAGGGCCGATCATCACCGCTTGCGGTTTTAATTATTAGGCCCGAGCAGCTAAGCGCTGCGAAGGCCTATTGTATCTGTATTGTAAATTATTCTTATTATTCTGCCCCCCTAAAGAGGGGCCTTTTTGGGGGCTTTATCATACTCAAAAACTCACCAAACTTTGCAGATGCATGGTGACTGTTTAAAAATTTTGTATTTTAAGGTCGTTACAAAAATCAAAAGAAAAATGCCTCAACGGCGCCACCTAGCAATTTTCAAAGGACCCTTTGCTATTCACTTACTTCATCGTAGAGACATGAGATTTGGTACAGTGGTAGAGCTCACCAAGACGCTCAGAATTTACAATTAATGTCATAGTGCAAGTATCACAGGAAGTTGGCCATTTTAGACTGAAAGTCTGATTTTGACCTAAATTTTGACAGTTACAGCATTGGTATAAGATCTAACTCCTCCTAGAGATATCGAGCGATCGGCTTGAAACTCGGGCAGTCTGATCATAAGGCATGGCCAATCAAAAGTTATCAAAACGGTGAGTTTTTGAGCATGCTGGAGGGGCGTTGGCAGGGGTCAAAGTTCACCTATTTGCCACAAAATATAAAAGTGTTATATCTCCTACACAGAAACAGACAGATGCACCAAACTTTCAGTAATTGATCACCATCAGGTCTCCTATAATATCCAATGGTCAAA
Organism: Fundulus diaphanus; assembly: GCA_037039145.1. NCBI lineage: Eukaryota > Metazoa > Chordata > Actinopteri > Cyprinodontiformes > Fundulidae > Fundulus > Fundulus diaphanus. The sequence continues at coordinate 44,456,647 of CM073139.1, read as the reverse complement.
TGATGACATTGCTTAGGCCACGCCCCCTGACAACAGGAAGTGTCATGTTTTGTTGTAAGCGGTCGCTATGTTACCCCTCTGAGCTAATCAACATGAAACTGTGTCCACAGACAGAACACATGTTGATGTGTTGTGGATATCAGGCCCAAGTGGATTCGATGGAGCAGGAGAGTGTGGCGGCGTGGTGAAGTCACCTCAAACGCCGCTGCCATACGTTTGGCTCTGAATTCCACATTCTTGGGCCGAGCTGCTTAAAACTCACTTGGATGCATCCTTATCCACCCCCCAACAGGAATCCATAACAAACTTTGGTGGGCGTGACCTAATGCCTCAACGGCGCCACCTAGCAATTTTCAAAGGACCCTTTGCTATTCACTTACTTCATCATAGAGACATGAGATTTGGTACAGTGGTAGAGCTCACCAAGACGCTCAGAATTTACAATTAATGTCATAGTGCAAGTATCACAGGAAGTTGGCCATTTTAGACTGAAAGTCTGATTTTGACCTAAATTTTGACAGTTACAGCATTGGTATAAGATCTAACTCCTCCTAGAGATATCGAGCGATCGGCTTGAAACTCGGGCAGTCTGATCATAAGGCATGGCCAATCAAAAGTTATCAAAACGGTGAGTTTTTGAGCATGCTGGAGGGGCGTTGGCAGGGGTCAAAGTTCACCTATTTGCCACAAAATATAAAAGTGTTATATCTCCTACACAGAAACAGACAGATGCACCAAACTTTCAGTAATTGATCACCATCAGGTCTCCTATAATATCCAATGGTCAAATGATGACATTGCTTAGGCCACGCCCCCTGACAACAGGAAGTGTCATGTTTTGTTGTAAGCGGTCGCTATGCTACCCCTCTGAGCTAATCAACATGAAACTGTGTCCACAGACAGAACACATGTTGATGTGTTGTGGATTTCAGGCCCAAGTGGATTCGATGGAGCAGGAGAGCGTGGCGGCGTGGTGAAGTCACCTCAAACGCCGCTGCCATACGTTTGGCTCTGAATTCCACATTTTTGGGCCGAGCTGCTTAAAACTCATTTGGATGCATCCTTATCCATCCCCCAACAGGAATCCATAACAAACTTTAGTGAGCAGGACTTAGTTTCTCTATAGCGCCACCAAGCAATTTTCAAAGGACCCTTTGCTATTCACTTAGTTCATCGTAGAGTAATGAAATTTTGTACAGTTGTAGATCTCAGCAAGACGCTCAGAATTTACAATTAATGTCATAGTGCAAGTATCACAGGAAGTAAGCCATTTTAGATTGAAATCTGAATTTTGACACCATGTTGACATGTAAAGCATTTGTATTTGATCAAACTTGTCCAGCAGGGGGCAGCAAGAGACCACAAATAAACCCCAAAGGAATTTCTCTTGGTAAGTAAGTGATCTTAACTCTTTGGTTTCCTTATGTATTTAAGTAGAACAGATATACAAATCCGGCTTGAAAACTGACAAACTTACTCTTCTTCAATACATTTCAGTTTTTATTTATATAGCGCCAAATCATGAAACATGTCATCAGGGGTGGACTGGGAGAAAAAAATCGGCCCTGGCATTTTGGATTAGTGAGAGTGGACACTTAAAATACTTCCAAAATCTTAATTTATTAACACTGTAAAATGTAAACTCCACCACAGCACAGCAACAATTCTTAGATCAGAGAGAGAGAGAGAAAGAGAGGTGTCACGGTCAATCACACATATTATCACGTTACATCATCATAAGAAGTTATTGTAAGTTGCTCATCAGATCTATTAAGTCTTCCAGATACTGTAGGGTAACATTGGACTAATGTGCACTCACTGTGTAAAAAAGGATGCCAATGACAAAATGAACCAGAGAAATGCCTCACTTGTCATCATGGAAAGAAAGAAAATATATAATAACATAATATAAATTTTGATTTACTCAGTCATTTGTAATAAGTATTTTATTTATCTAATTTCCTAATTTTTGATCATATTTTCTTTAAAATCGCAGACTTTTCGCTATTTTTCATGTAAATCCTTGGTGGCGCTTCATAGCGAAGCCGGTGAGGCCGCAGCGAGCTTGGCCTCCCCTGGGATTGCGCAATCCCATGTTAACTGCGCTGACTTCCATTCTGTGAATGCATCTTCCTGTCTCTAGATCAGAAATTCAATTGTTCAAACAGTTATGAACTGATTTTCCACAATTTAATATATGTGGATTACGAATTGTGTTTTGGTCATCAAACTGTGTGCAGATAACATGTTTTCGTGGTGCTGGCCGATCATAAACAGCAAAGAACTGGTTGTAGGTGAGGCCGGCAGTTCCTTGACCGCTAGGCAGGGGGCGCTCAAGGGGCACCGCTCGTGATCCCCAAATAGTAGAGTCAAAACAAGTTATTGATGTTTTATTAGCGAGTTTTGCTAAACAAGTAAAGCACTAAAAAGACTCTAAACATACAGCTGGAACAGGACTGATCAGGGAAGGCTTTCCTCCCTGGCAGTGAGCTCCATTGAGACTGAGAGACTTTTAAAACTGAAGAAGATAAAGGGAACTTTTACCGGAAAATGATGATATTTTTGTTCAGAAAGAGCGCCGCAGGGACTTAAATTATAAGTAGAGGTAAGACAGCGATACTTATTCATGTTTTGTTTTTGTGATAAAATGTGCTTAATGTGGGTTATAGTTTTAGAATGTGTTACAAATGCAGAAATCCATCATAACTCATAAACTGTTACCAATCAAATGACACATTTTTTTTCATCAAAGAACCAATATTTTTCCGTGTATCTTGGTGAATTTATTTGGCTCAATCAGTCTCCTTCAGCACTTTGCAACGAGTCTACTCTGTAGAGTGTATATATTTGTAAATCTGACTCTGATGACGTCAGTGCCTCACCAGCTATGAACCCTACCGCACGTCACTGACTACAACCACCACTATATTTTACATCAGACACCGGAGCAGATGAAGGCCTGCTGTAGGGAACATGTCAGTGAGTTTGACACATTTCGCAGCATCCGTTTGAAGAACTCGTTTCTTTTTTTCGTGCAGTTTCTCTGCGCCTCCCTTGCGTTTCTTATCCATTACTACTGTGAACACCGCTGCACAAAGTTCCACATGGAGCGTGAAGGTGTTTTTTCTACTTTATGATTGGCCTAGCCCTTTAGACTGTCAGGGATGATAACCAATGGGCTGCAGTAGCCTGTGGTAAGGGCCGGGTGATCGGAACAGACTCTTGCGCTGCTGATTTTATTTTTATTCATGCATTATGCAAATATAACGAGGCAGATATATAAAATAATAATAATACATATTATTAATATACATGTCGGGTCTGCCGGCCCAAACAGCACGTCGGCCCACCGGGAAAATGCCCGGTACGCCCGATTACCAGTCCATGCCTGCATGTCATCTAAAGGCAGTTTACAAAGTCAAAATCAATCAGATTATACATATTAAGTCAGATTATCCAGATTGGTAAAAGAAATTCCTATATAAGGGAACCAGTTGATTGCATCAAAGTCGTAGCAAGCGGCATTCACTCCTGAAGAAGCGTAGAGCTACAGGGAGAGTCGTTTGCATTGTACATGGCTTTGCAGCAATCCCTCATACTGAGCAAGCATGAAGTGACAGCAGAAGGAAAAACTCCCCATTAACAGGAAGGAAAAACCTCCATCAGAACCGGGCTCAGTATGAACGGTAATCTGCCTCGACCGACTGGGGGTTACAAAAGAGAGAGAAGAGACACAACATGACAGACAAAAAAGCACAGAAGCACACATTGATCCAGTAATCTGTTTGACATTAGATGGTAATAACAGGTGATCTGTCTTCCCTGGATGATGTCACAGCTAACAGAACGCCAGACCAGGTGTACCTACTATGAAGAAAAAATAGAAAAAACAAAAAGTTAAAAGCTGAAATGACAACAGTCATGCAAAAATGAAGAACAATAGACCCTGATGTCCTCCAGCAGCCTAAGCCTATAGCAGCATAACTATAGAGGTAGCTCAGCGTAACATGAGCCACTCTAACTATAAGCTTTGTCAAAAAGGAAAGTCCCAAGAGCCAGCTTCTAGTGGAGGAGTTCAAGTATCTTTGGGTCTTTTTCACGAATGAGGGGAAGATGGAGCAGGAGATCGACAGGCGGATTGGTGCGACGTCTGCTGTGAAGCGGGCGCTGTACCGATCCGTTGTGGTGAAGAGAGAGCTGAGCCAAAAGGCCAAGGAGGAGCTCAGTCATCCGGGGAGGACTCAGAGTAGAGCCGCTGCTCCTTCACATTGAGAGGAGCCAGTTGAGGTGGCTCGGGCATCTGGTCAGGATGCCTCCTGGACGCCTCCCTGGTGAGGTGTTCTGGGCACGTCCCACCGGGAGGAGGCCCAGGGGAAGACCCAGGACACGCTGGAGAGACTATGCTCGCCTGGGAACGCTTAGGGATTCCCCCGGAGGAAGTAGCCCAAGTGGCTGGGGAGAGGAAGGTCTGGGCCTCCCTCTTGAAGCTGCTACACCCGCGACCCGACCCCGGATAAGCGGAAGACGATGGATGGATGGAAAAAGGAAAGTTTTAGGATTAGTCTTAAAAGTAGACGGGGTGTCTGCGTCACGGACCAAAACTGGGAGATGGTTCCACAGGAGAGGAGCATGATAGCTAAAGGATCTGCCTCCCATTCTGGTTTTACAGACTTTAGGAACCACCAGCAGACCTGCTTTCTGAGAGTGAAGTGGTCTGTTAGAAATTACTAAAGTTTGTACACAACATACACATGTGGAATATTGCTAACGTGTTACTTTAGCAATATTTCAATTGCTAAAGTGTTACTTTTACATTATTACTTTTGGGTGAGTATCCACCAATTTAACTGTCAAACTTTCATAAAAGCTGTCTTAATGCAAGAAACGAAACCCTTAAGCACATGAAATAATTAACTTTAAATAACTAAAAAGGTTTTGTTAACTTTTCACATGAAGCTGGATTAACAGCTAGTAAAATACCTTTGATTAAATTTGTATACTAGTGTTTAAACCAGGGGTGTCAAACGTACGGCCTGCGGGCCGGATCTGGCCCGCCGAACGATTTAGTCCGGTCCAGTGGCCAAATGCATTTTCATTATTCAACGGCTGTGTCTCCTCGCTGCATCGAGCGATCTGCACCAGATTTTTTGTGAGTCGTGGCGGAGCGCTGCCGAACACGTTCGTGTGAATCGCCCAGTGGACGGGCGGGCAAAATGCGTGACAGCATCTGTGACAGCATCTGCGGGATTGCGCACCGGCGGTGCGCAAATCCCAGCGGTGGCCAATAGGCCAGAGCGGCGCTTTGCTGCGAGGGCCGATCATCACCGCTTGCGGTTTTAATTATTATTATTATTATTCTGCCCCCCTAAAGAGGGGCCTTTTTGGGGGCTTTCTCATTTTCAAAAACTCACCAAACTTTGCAGATGCATGGTGACTGTTTAAAAATTTTGTATTTTAAGGTCGTCACAAAAATCTAAAGAAAAATGCCTCAACGGCGCCACCTAGAAATTTTCAAAGGACCCTTTGCTATTCACTTACTTCGTCGTAGAGACATGAGATTTGGTACAGTTGTAGAGCTCAACAAGACGCTCAGAATTTACAATTATTGTCATAATGCAAGTATCACAGGAAGTTGGCCATTTTAGACTGAAAGTCTGATTTTGACCTCAATTTTGACAGTTACAGCATTGGTATAAGATCTAACTCCTCCTAGAGATATCGAGCGATCGGCTTGAAACTCGGGCAGTCTGATCATAAGGCATGGCCAATCAAATGTTATCAAAACGGTGAGTTTTTGAGCATGCTGAAGGGGCGTTGGCAGGGGTCAAAGTTCACCTATTCGCCACAAAAAATAAAAGTGTTATATCTCCTACACAGAAACACACAGAGGCACCAAACTTTCTGTGATTGATCATCATCAGGTCTCCTATAATATCCAATGGTCAAATGATGACATTGCTTAGGCCACGCCCCCTGACAACAGGAAGTGTCATGTTTTGTTGTAAGCGGTCGCTATGTTACCCCTCTGAGCTAATCAACATGAAATTGTGTCCACAGACAGAACACATGTTGGTATGTTGTGGATTTCAGGCTCAACTGGATTCGATGGAGCAGGGGGGCGTGGCGGCGTGGCATATTCACCTCAAATGCTGCTGTCATACGTTTGGCTCTGAATTCCACAGTTTTGGGCCGAGCTGCCTAAAACTCATTTGGATGCATCCTTATCCACCCCCCAACAGGAATCCATAACAAACTTTAGTGAGCAGGACTTAGTTTCTCTATAGCGCCACCAAGCAATTTTCAAAGGACCTTTTGCTATTCACTTACTTCATCGTAGAGTAATGAAATTTTGTACAGTTGTAGATCTCAGCAAGACGCTCAGAATTTACAATTAATGTCATACTGCAAGTATCACAGGAAGTAAGCCATTTTAGATTGAAATCTGAATTTTGACACCATGTTGACATGTAAAGCATTTGTATTTGATCAAACTTGTCCAGCAGGGGGCAGCAAGAGACCACAAATAAACCCCAAAGGAATTTCTCTTGGTAAGTAAGTGATCTTAACTCTTTGGTTTCCTTATGTATTTAAGTTGAACAGATATACAAATCCTGCTTGAAAACTGACAAACTTACTCTTCTTCAATACATTTCAGTTTTTATTTATATAGCGCCAAATCATGAAACATGTCATCAAGGGTGGACTGGGAGAAAAAAATCGGCCCTGGCATTTTGGATTAGTGAGAGTGGACACTTAAAATACTTCCAAAATCTTAATTTATTAACACTGTAAAATGTAAACTCCACCACAGCACAGCAACTATTCTTAGATCAGAGAGAGAGAGAGAGAGAGAGAAAGAGAGGTGTCACGGTTAATCACACATATTATCACGTTACATCATTATAAGAAGTTATTGTAAGTTGCTCATCAGATCTATTCAGTCTTCCAGATACTGTAGGGTAACATTGGACTAATGTGCACTCACTGTGTAAAAAAGGATGCCAATGACAAAATGAACCAGAGAAATGCCTCACTTGTCATCATGGAAAGAAAGAAAATATATAATAACATAATATAAATTTTGATTTACTCAGTCATTTGTAATAAGTATTTTATTTATCTAATTTCCTAATTTTTGATCATATTTTCTTTAATATCGCAGACTTTTCGCTATTTTTCATGTAAATCCTTGGTGGCGCTTCATAGCGAAGCCGGTGAGGCCGCAGCGAGTTTGGCCTCCCCTGGGATTGCGCAATCCCATGTTAACTGTGCTGACTTCCATTCTGTGAATGCATCTTCCTGTCTCTAGATCATAAATTCAATTGTTCAAACAGTTATGAACTGATTTTCCACAATTTAATATATGTGGATTACGAATTGTGTTTTGGTCATCAAACTGTGTGCAGATAACATGTTTTCGTGGTGCTGGCCGATCATAAACAGCAAAGAACTGGTTGTAGGTGAGGCCGGCAGTTCCTTGGCCGCTAGGCAGGGGGCGCTCAAGGGGCACCGCTCGTGATCCCCAAATAGTAGAGTCAAAACAAGTTATTGATGTTTTATTAGCGAGTTTTGCTAAACAAGTAAAGCACTAAAAAGACTCTAAACCATAGCTCTCAACTCTCACGCATTGACCGTGTGACACACGCATTTCACTAACGTCACACGCTCACACGCAACACATGACATTTCACACGCAAACATGGAATTTCTCACGCATAAAAATCACAAAGCCCATCTGGGCTGCGGACGACAAAACTCCGCCTTCTGCTGAGCTGTTTCAGCTTCTTTCACAGCTTGTGGCCATCAGTAATTCCTGCTGCAGTTCTTTTTAACAGAGCAGCAGGAAGAGTGATCAGAGTTATGAATAATTTTAGTCTTAACAGTGGTGAAAGTGAGCCGGTAAGGTCCTGTACCGCGTACAGAGGGGAGGGGAGGGGGCGGGGGGAGCTGCGTCAAGATGACCGGTTCATTCAGAACCAGTCATGGCTGCACGCTGGATCATAAAACAGTTCTGCTAACCAGATGCAGTTTAAAACGCCACTTAGTCTGTTTATAAGTTTCATTTTTATTAATTCTGCATTTTTTAACCTCCGCGCTTGCTCCTCTCCCCCCTCCTTTCCCTCGGAGCAGGTGCTTTTATCACCGTTCACCATTCAAAACGTGAATCACTGCGTTTAATGTCCTCACATCAGTAGCAACGTGTGCCAGTTAAAGTCAATAGGAGAGCTGTAGCTGTGTTTAACGCTGTTTCGTTTTTAACAACATAGATTCAGTGGTGCTTCGGTGGGCGTGCTGCCTTGCGCTTTAATTCAGGTGCGCACTGTTAAGGGTCATTTTAAAGAACTTGTAACATCAGGGGCTTCACCCCTGTTCCCTCTACAGGAGCCCTTTACAGTAATTATGCATTTTCCCCGCTGTTTATCCCTCGCACGTAGCGCACGGAGGTAAAATCCGCCCACCTCACCGCCCAGAGTGCACTGACGAGAGCAATAGAGATTTGTCTGGTCAGCGCGGCGACTGACTGAGAAACCTGTCGCTGTGAAAGGTGATAATGGTTATAAACTGTAACAGTCTAGAAGTTCATTGAGCTGAAAGGAGGGACACATCAGCAGCTGGATCGTGCGTAAAGACGCAGCGGGAACCTCTGTGTGCTTCAGTGTTGCTGCTGAGGGGATCATAAAGGCTTGATGAAACTCAGCCTGATTCACCAATCAGGTTATAGATTTACAATGATAAACAACCCATAGATGAATGTGTAACAGTATAATAATTCGGTCAATAATTTAAAACTACTTAATTTTATTCAGTATTATTTGAACAATTGTGTATTTTTTATGTTTTAATCCATTAACTGAACAATAAGGTATTAATATGTCTCTTTCTCTTTTTAACACAAGTAATACATGTCTACTTCAATGTCTGGTGGGATAAAAATGAGATGGAGTTGACTCCACCGGCTCTTCCAGGGTCCGGTTAGCCCCGCCCCCAAAACAAGCCCCGCCCCCAAATTAGCATAATCTCACTCTTAACTTTTGATAAAAGTTGAGAGGTCTGCTCTAAACATACAGCTGGAACAGGACTGATCAGGGAAGGCTTTCCTCCCTGGCAGTGAGCTCCATTGAGATTGAGAGACTTTTAAAACTGAAGAAGATAAAGATAACTTTTACCGGAAAATTATGATATTTTTGTTCAGAAAGAGCGCCACAGGGACTTAAATTATAAGTAGAGGTAAGACAGCGATACTTATTCATGTTTAGTTTTTGTGATAAAATGTGCATAATGTGGGTTATAGTTTTTGAATGTGTTACAAATGCAGAAATCCATCATAACTCATAAACTGTTACCAATCAAATGACAATTTTTTTTCATCAAAGAACCAATATTTTTCCATGTATCTTGGTGAATTTATTTGGCTCAATCAGTCTCCTTCAGCACTTTGCAACGAGTCTACTCTGTAGAGTGTATATATTTGTAAATCTGACTCTGATGACGTCAGTGCCTCACCAGCTATGAACTCTACCGCACGTCACTGACCACCACCACCATATTTTACACCAGACACCGGAGCAGATGAAGGGCCTGCTGTTGGGAACATGTCAGTCAGTTTGACACATTTCGCAGCGTCCGTTTGAAGAACTCGTTTATTTTTTTCGTGCAGTTTCTTTGCGCCTCCCTTGCGTTTCTTATCCATTACTACTGTGAACACCGCTGCACAAAGTTCCACATGGAGTGTGAAGGTGTTTTTCTGCTTTATGATTGGCCTAGCCCTTTAGACTGTCAGGGATGATAACCAATGGGCTGCAGTAGCCTGTGGTAAGGGCCGGATGATCGGAACAGACTCTTGCGCTGCTGATATTTTTCTTCATGCATTATGCAAATATAACGAGGCAGATATATAAAATAATAATAATAATAATACATATTATTAATATACATGTCGGGTCTGCCGGCCCAAACAGCACGTCGGCCCACCGGGAAAATGCCCGGTACGCCCGATTACCAGTCCATGCCTGCATGTCATCTAAAGGCAGTTTACAATGTCAAAATCAATCAGATTATACATATTAAGTCAGATTATCCAGATTGGTAAAAGAAATTCCTATATAAGTGAACCAGTTAATTGCATCAAAGTCGTAACAAGCAGCATTCACTCCTGAAGAAGCGTAGAGCCACAGGGAGAGTCGTTTGCATTGTACATGGCTTTGCAGCAATCCCTCATACTGATCAAGCATGAAGTGACAGCAGAAGGAAAAACTCCCCATTAACAGGAAGGAAAAACCTCCAGCAGAACCGGGCTCAGTATGAACGGTAATCTGCCTTGACTGACTGGGGGTTACAAAAGAGAGAGAAGAGACACAACATGACAGACAAAAAAGCACAGAAGCACACATTGATCCAGTAATGTGTTTTACATTAGATGGTAATAGCAGGTGATCTGTCTTCCCTGGATGATGTCACAGCTAACAGAACGCCAGACCAGGTGTACCTACTATGAAGAAAAAATAGAAAAAACAAAAAGTTAAAAGCTGAAATGACAACAGTCATGCAAAATTGAAGAACAATAGACCCTGATGTCCTCCAGCAGCCTAAGCCTACAGCAGCATAACTATAGAGGTAGCTCAGGGTAACATGAACCACTCTAACTATAAGCTTTGTCAAAAAGGAAAGTCCCAAGAGCCAGCTTCTAGTGGAGGAGTTCAAGTATCTTGGGGTCTTGTTCACGAATGAGGGGAAGATGGAGCGGGAGATCGACAGGCGGATTGGTGCGACGTCTGCTGTGAAGCGGGCGCTGTACCGATCCGTTGTGGTGAAGAGAGAGCTGAGCCAAAAGGCCAAGCTCTCGATTTACCAGTCGATCTACGTTCCTACCCTCATCTATGGTCACGAGCTTTGGGTCGTGACCGAAAGAACGAGATCCCGGACACAAGCGGCCAAAATGAGTTTTCTCCATAGTGTGTCTGGGCTCTCCCTTAGAGATAGGGTGAGGAGCTCAGTCATCCGGGGAGGACTCAGAGTAGAGCCGCTGCTCCTTCACATTGAGAGGAGCCAGTTGAGGTGGCTCGGGCATCTGGTTAGGATGCCTCCTGGACGCATCCCTGGTGAGGTGTTCTGGGCACGTCCCACCGGGAGGAGGCCCAGGGGAAGACCCAGGACACGCTGGAGAGACTCTGCTCGCCTGGGAACGCTTTGGGATTCCCCCGGAGGAAGTGGCCCAAGTGGCTGGGGAGAGGAAGGTCTGGGCCTCCCTCTTGAAGCTGCTACACCCGCGACCTGACCCCGGATAAGCGGAAGACGATGGATGGATGGAAAAAGGAAAGTTTAAGGATTAGTTTTAAAAGTAGACAGGGTGTCTGCGTCACGGACCAAAACTGGGAGTTGGTTCCACTGGAGAGGAGCATGATAGCTAAAGGATCTGCCTACCATTCTGGTTTTACAGACTTTAGGAACCACCAGCAGACCTGCTTTCTGAGAGTGAAGTGGTCTGTTAGAAATTACTAAAGTTTGTACACAACATACACATGTGGAATATTGCTAACGTGTTACTTTAGCAATATTCCAATTGCTAAAGTGTTACTTTTACATTATTACTTTTGGGTGTGTATCCACCAATTTAACTGTCAAACTTTCATAACAGCTGTCTTAATGCAAGAAACGAAACCCTTAAACACATGAATTAATTAACTTTAAATAACTAAAAAGGTTTTGTTAACTTTTCACATGAAGCTGGATTAACAGCTAGTAAGATACCTTTAATTAAATTTGTATACTAGTGTTTAAACCAGGGGTGTCAAACGTACGGCCTGCGGGCCGGATCTGGCCCGCCGAACGATTTAGTCCGGCCCGGTGGCCAAATGCATTTTCATTATTCAACGGCTGTGTCTCCTCGGTGCATCGACCGATCTGCACCAGGTTTTTTGTGAGTCGTGGGGGAGCGCTGCCCAACGCGTACGTGTGTATGGCATGTTAGACGGGTGAGGAAAATGCATGACAGCTTCTGCGGTGGCTGGCGGCGGGAGGTGCGCGTACCCTAGCGGTGGCCCATAGGCCAGAGCGGCGCTTGGCTGCGAGGGCCGATCATCACCGCTTGCGGTTTTAATTATTATTATTATTATTCTGCCCCCCTAAAGAGGGGCCTTTTTGGGGGCTTTCTCATTTTCAAAAACTCACCAAACTTGGCAGATGCATGGTGACTGTTTAAAAATTTTGTATTTTAAGGTCGTCACAAAAATCTAAAGAAAAATGCCTCAACGGCGCCACCTAGAAATTTTCAAAGGACCCTTTGCTATTCACTTACTTCGTCGTAGAGACATGAAATTTGGTACAGTTGTAGAGCTCACCAAGACGCTCAGAATTTACAATTAATGTCATAGTGTAAATATCACAGGAAGTCGGCCATTTTAGATTGAAAGTCTGATTTTGACCTCAATTTTGACAGTTACAGCATCGGTATAAGATCTAACTCCTCCTAGAGATATCGAGCGATCGGCTTGAAACTCGGGCAGTCTGATCATAAGGCATGGCCAATCAAAAGTTATCAAAACGGTGAGTTTTTGAGCATGCTGAAGGGGCGTTGGCAGGGGTCAAAGTTCACCTATTCGCCACAAAAAATAAAAGTGTTATATCTCCTACACAGAAACACACAGAGGCACCAAACTTTCTGTGATTAATCATCATCAGGTCTCCTATAATATCCAATGGTCAAATGATGACATCACTTAGGCCACACCCCCTGACAACAGGAAGTGTCATGTTTTGCTGTAAACGGTCGCTATGTTACCCCTCTGAGCTAATCAACATGAAACTGTGTCCACAGACAGAAGACATGTTGTTGTGTTGTGGATTCCAGCCCCAAGTCGATTCGATGGAGCAGGAGAGCGTGGCGGCGTGGTGAAGTCACCTCAAACGCCGCTGCCATACGTTTGGCTCTGAATTCCACATTTTTGGGCCGAGCTGCATAAAACTCACTTGGATGCATCCTTATCCACCCCCCAACAGGAATCCATAACAAATTTTGGTGGGCGTGACCTAATGCCTCAACGGCGCCACTTAGCAATTTTCAAAGGACCCTTTGCTATTCACTTACTTCATCGTAGAGACATGAGATTTGGTACAGTGGTAGAGCTCACCAAGACGCTCAGAATTTACAATTAATGTCATAGTGTAAATATCACAGGAAGTCGGCCATTTTAGATTGAATGTCTGATTTTGACCCCATTTTTGACGTTTATAGCATTGGTATTTGATGGATCTCCTCCTAGAGATTTTTAGCGAGCGGCTTGAAACTCGGGCAGTCTGATCATAAGGCATGGCCAATTAAAAGTTATCAAAACGGTGAGTTTTTGAGCTTGTTGAAGGGGCATTAGCAAGGGTTAAAGTTCACCTACTCGCCACAAAAAATAAAACTGTTATATCTCCTACACAGAAACACACAGAGGCATCAAACTTTCAGTGATTGATCACCATCAGGTCTCCTATAATATCCAATGGTCAAATGATGACATTGCTTAGGCCACGCCCCCTGACAACAGGAAGTGTCATGTTTTGTTGTAAGCGGTCGCTATGTTACCCCTCTGAGCTAATCAACATGAAACTGTGTCCACAGACAGAACACATGTTGGTATGTTGTGGATTTCAGGCTCAACTGGATTGGATGGAGCAGGGGGGCGTGGCGGCGTGGCATATTCACCTCAAACGCTGCTGTCATACGTTTGGCTCTGAATTCCACAGTTTTGGGCCGAGCTGCTTAAAACTCATTTGGATGCATCCTTATCCACCCCCCAACAGGAATCCTTAACAAACTTTAGTGAGCAGGACTTAGTTTCTCTATAGCGCCACCAAGCAAATTTCAAAGGACCCTTTGGTATTCACTTACTTCATCGTAGAGTAATGAAATTTTGTACAGTTGTAGATCTCAGCAAGACGCTCAGAATTTACAATTAATGTCATAGTGTAAATATCACAGGAAGTCGGCCATTTTAGATTGAAAGTCTGATTTTGACCTCAATTTTGACAGTTACAGCATCGGTATAAGATCTAACTCCTCCTAGAGATATCGAGCGATCGGCTTGAAACTCGGGCAGTCTGATCATAAGGCATGGCCAATCAAAAGTTATCAAAACGGTGAGTTTTTGAGCATGCTGAAGGGGCGTTGGCAGGGGTCAAAGTTCACCTATTCGCCACAAAAAATAAAAGTGTTATATCTCCTACACAGAAACACACAGAGGCACCAAACTTTCTGTGATTAATCATCATCAGGTCTCCTATAATATCCAATGGTCAAATGATGACATCACTTAGGCCACACCCCCTGACAACAGGAAGTGTCATGTTTTGCTGTAAACGGTCGCTATGTTACCCCTCTGAGCTAATCAACATGAAACTGTGTCCACAGACAGAAGACATGTTGTTGTGTTGTGGATTCCAGCCCCAAGTCGATTCGATGGAGCAGGAGAGCGTGGCGGCGTGGTGAAGTCACCTCAAACGCCGCTGCCATACGTTTGGCTCTGAATTCCACATTTTTGGGCCGAGCTGCATAAAACTCACTTGGATGCATCCTTATCCACCCCCCAACAGGAATCCATAACAAATTTTGGTGGGCGTGACCTAATGCCTCAACGGCGCCACTTAGCAATTTTCAAAGGACCCTTTGCTATTCACTTACTTCATCGTAGAGACATGAGATTTGGTACAGTGGTAGAGCTCACCAAGACGCTCAGAATTTACAATTAATGTCATAGTGTAAATATCACAGGAAGTCGGCCATTTTAGATTGAATGTCTGATTTTGACCCCATTTTTGACGTTTATAGCATTGGTATTTGATGGATCTCCTCCTAGAGATTTTTAGCGAGCGGCTTGAAACTCGGGCAGTCTGATCATAAGGCATGGCCAATTAAAAGTTATCAAAACGGTGAGTTTTTGAGCTTGTTGAAGGGGCATTAGCAAGGGTTAAAGTTCACCTACTCGCCACAAAAAATAAAACTGTTATATCTCCTACACAGAAACACACAGAGGCATCAAACTTTCAGTGATTGATCACCATCAGGTCTCCTATAATATCCAATGGTCAAATGATGACATTGCTTAGGCCACGCCCCCTGACAACAGGAAGTGTCATGTTTTGTTGTAAGCGGTCGCTATGTTACCCCTCTGAGCTAATCAACATGAAACTGTGTCCACAGACAGAACACATGTTGGTATGTTGTGGATTTCAGGCTCAACTGGATTGGATGGAGCAGGGGGGCGTGGCGGCGTGGCATATTCACCTCAAACGCTGCTGTCATACGTTTGGCTCTGAATTCCACAGTTTTGGGCCGAGCTGCTTAAAACTCATTTGGATGCATCCTTATCCACCCCCCAACAGGAATCCTTAACAAACTTTAGTGAGCAGGACTTAGTTTCTCTATAGCGCCACCAAGCAAATTTCAAAGGACCCTTTGGTATTCACTTACTTCATCGTAGAGTAATGAAATTTTGTACAGTTGTAGATCTCAGCAAGACGCTCAGAATTTACAATTAATGTCATACTGCAAGTATCACAGGAAGTAAGCCATTTTAGATTGAAATCTGAATTTTGATACCAAGTTGACATGTAAAGCATATGTATTTGATCATACTTGTCCAGCAGGGGGCAGCAAGAGACCACAAATAAACCCCAAAGGAATTTCTCTTGGTAAGTAAGTGATCTTAACTCTTTGGTTTCCTTGTATATTTAAGTTGAACAGATATACAAATCCTGCTTGAAAACTGACAAACTCTTGTTCAATACATTTCAGTTTTTATTTATATAGCGCCAAATCATGAAACATGTCATCAGGGGTGGATTGGGACAAAAAATTGGCCCTGGCATTTTGGATTAGACTGGCCCACCACATTTTTTTTGTGTACTGAATGTGTATACCAACTGTGCAATACCAACTGTGCAATACCTTGAAGTCAGGATAATGGAAATTAGTGAGTGGACACTTAAAATACTTCCAAAATCTTAATTTATTAACACTGTAAAATGTAAACTCCACCACAGCACAGCAACTATTCTTAGATCAGAGAGAGAGAGAGAGAAAGAGAGGTGTCACGGTCAATCACACATATTATCACGTTACATCATTATAAGAAGTTATTGTAAGTTGCTCATCAGATCTATTCAGTCTTCCAGATACTGTAGGGTAACATTGGACTAATGTGCACTCACTGTGTAAAAGAGGATGCCAATGACAAAATGAACCAGAGAAATGCCTCACTTGTCATCATGGAAAGAAAGAAAATATATAATAACATAATATAAATTTTGATTTACTCAGTCATTTGTAATAAGTATTTTATTTATCTAATTTCCTAATTTTTGATCATATTTTCTTTAAAATCGCAGACTTTTCGCTATTTTTCATGTAAATCCTTGGTGGCGCTTCATAGCGAAGCCGGTGAGGCCGCAGCGAGCTTGGCCTCCCCTGGGATTGCGCAATCCCATGGTAACTGCGCTGACTTCCATTCTGTGAATGCATCTTCCTGTCTCTAGATCATAAATTCAATTGTTCAAACAGTTATGAACTGATTTTCCACAATTTAATATATGTGGATTACGAATTGTGTTTTGGTCATCAAACTGTGTGCAGATAACATGTTTTCGTGGTGCTGGCCGATCATAAACAGCAAAGAACTGGTTGTAGGTGAGGCCAGCAGTTCCTTGGCCACTAGGCAGGGGGCGCTCAAGGGGCACCGCTCGTGATCCCCAAATAGTAGAGTCAAAACAAGTTATTGATGTTTTATTAGCGAGTTTTGCTAAACAAGTAAAGCACTAAAAAGACTCTAAACATACAGCTGGAACAGGACTGATCAAGGAAGGCTTTCCTCCCTGGCAGTGAGCTCCACTGAGACTGAGAGACTTTTAAAACTGAAGAAGATAAAGAGAACTTTTACCGGAAAATGATGATATTTTTGTTCAGAAAGAGCGCCACAGGGACTTAAATTATAAGTAGAGGTAAGACAGCGATACTTATTCATGTTTTGTTTTTGTGATAAAATGTGCATAATGTGGGTTATAGTTTTAGAATGTGTTACAAATGCAGAAATCCATCATAACTCATAAACTGTTACCAATCAAATGACAATTTTTTTCATCAAAGAATCAATATTTTTCCATGTATCTTGGTGAATTTATTTGGCTCAATCAGTCTCCTTCAGCACTTTGCAACGAGTCTACTCTGTAGAGTGTATATATTTGTAAATCTGACTCTGATGACGTCAGTGCCTCACCAGCTATGAACTCTACCGCACGTCACTGACTACAACCACCACCACCATATTTTACACCAGACACCGGAGCAGATGAAGGGCCTGCTGTTGGGAACATGTCAGTCAGTTTGACACATTTCGCAGCATCCGTTTGAAGAACTCGTTTCTTTTTTTCGTGCAGTTTCTCTGCGCCTCCCTTGCGTTTCTTATCCATTACTACTGTGAACACCGCTGCACAAAGTTCCACATGGAGCGTGAAGGTGTTTTTCTACTTTATGATTGGCCTAGCCCTTTAGACTGTCAGGGATGATAACCAATGGGCTGCAGTAGCCTGTGGTAAGGGCTGGATGATCGGAACAGACTCTTGCGCTGCTGATATTTTTCTTCATGCATTATGCAAATATAACGAGGCAGATATATAAAATAATAATAATATTAATAATAATAATACATATTATTAATATACATGTCGGGTCTGCCGGCCTGCATGTCATCTAAAGGCAGTTTACAATGTCAAAATCAATCAGATTATACATATTAAGTCAGATTATCCAGATTGGTAAAAGAAATTCCTATATAAGGGAACCAGTTGATTTCATCAAAGTCGTAACAAGCAGCATTGACTCCTGAAGAAGCGTAGAGCCACAGGGAGAGTCGTTTGCATTGTACATGGCTTTGCAGCAATCCCTCATACTGATCAAGCATGAAGTGACAGCAGAAGGAAAAACTCCCCATTAACAGGAAGGAAAAACCTCCAGCCGAACCGGGCTCAGTATGAACGGTAATCTGCCTCGACCGACTGGGGGTTACAAAAGAGAGAGAAGAGACACAACAAGACAGACAAAAAAGCACAGAAGCACACATTGATCCAGTAATCTGTTTTACATTAGATGGTAATAGCAGGTGATCTGTCTTCCCTGAATGATGTCACAGCTAACAGAACGCCAGACCAGGTGTACCTACTATGAAGAAAAAATAGAAAAAACAAAAAGGTAAAAGCTGAAATGACAACAGTCATGCAAAATTGAAGAACAATAGACCCTGATGTCCTCCAGCAGCCTAAGCCTATAGCAGCATAACTATAGAGGTAGCTCAGCGTAACATGAACCACTCTAACTATAATCTTTGTCAAAAAGGAAAGTCCCAAGAGCCAGCTTCTAGTGGAGGAGTTCAAGTATCTTGGGGTCTTGTTCACGAATGAGGGGAAGATGGAGCGGGAGATCGACAGGCGGATTGGTGCGACGTCTGCTGTGAAGCGTGCGCTGTACCGATCCGTTGTGGTGAAGAGAGAGCTGAGCCAAAAGGCCAAGCTCTCGATTTACCAGTCGATCTACGTTCCTACCCTCATCTATGGTCACGAGCTTTGGGTCGTGACCGAAAGAACGAAATCCCGGATACAAGCGGCCAAAATGAGTTTTCTCCATGGTGTGTCTGGGCTCTCCCTTAGAGATAGGGTGAGGAGCTCAGTCATCCGGGGAGGACTCAGAGTAGAGCCGCTGCTCCTCCACATTGAGAGGAGCCAGTTGAGGTGACTCGGGCATCTGGTCAGGATGCCTCCTGGACGCCTCCCTGATGAGGTGTTCTGGGCACGTCCCACCGGGAGGAGGCCCAGAGGAAGACCCAGGACACGCTGGAGAGACTATGCTGGCCTGGGAACGCTTTGGGATTCCCCCGGAGGAAGTGGCCCAAGTGGCTGGGGAGAGGAAGGTCTGGGGCTCCCTCTTGAAGCTGCCCCTGCGACCTGACCCCGGATAAGTGGAAGACGATGGATGGATGGAAAAAGGAAAGTTTTAGGATTAGTCTTAAAAGTAGACAGGGTGTCTGCGTCACGGACCAAAACTGGGAGTTGGTTCCACTGGAGAGGAGCATGATAGCTAAAGGATCTGCCTACCATTCTGGTTTTACAGACTTTAGGAACCACCAGCAGACCTGCTTTCTGAGAGTGGTCTGTTAGAAATTACTAAAGTTTGTACACAACATACACATGTGGAATATTGCTAACGTGTTACTTTAGCAATTTTCCAATTGCCAAAGTGTTACTTTTACATTATTACTTTTGGGTGTGTATCCACCAATTTAACTGTCAAACTTTCATAAAAGCTGTCTTAATGCAAGAAACGAAACCCTTAAACACATGAAATAATTAACTTTAAATAACTAAAAAGGTTTTGTTAACTTTTCACATGAAGCTGGATTAACAGCTAGTAAGATACCTTTGATTACTTTTTGGGGGCTTTCTCATTTTCAAAAACTCACCAAACTTGGCAGATGCATGGTGACTGTTTAAAAATTTTGTATTTTAAGGTCGTCACAAAAATCTAAAGAAAAATGCCTCAACGGCGCCACCTAGAAATTTTCAAAGGACCCTTTGCTATTCACTTACTTCGTCGTAGAGACATGAAATTTGGTACAGTTGTAGAGCTCACCAAGACGCTCAGAATTTACAATTAATGTCATAGTGTAAATATCACAGGAAGTCGGCCATTTTAGATTGAAAGTCTGATTTTGACCTCAATTTTGACAGTTACAGCATCGGTATAAGATCTAACTCCTCCTAGAGATATCGAGCGATCGGCTTGAAACTCGGGCAGTCTGATCATAAGGCATGGCCAATCAAAAGTTATCAAAACGGTGAGTTTTTGAGCATGCTGAAGGGGCGTTGGCAGGGGTCAAAGTTCACCTATTCGCCACAAAAAATAAAAGTGTTATATCTCCTACACAGAAACACACAGAGGCACCAAACTTTCTGTGATTAATCATCATCAGGTCTCCTATAATATCCAATGGTCAAATGATGACATCACTTAGGCCACACCCCCTGACAACAGGAAGTGTCATGTTTTGCTGTAAACGGTCGCTATGTTACCCCTCTGAGCTAATCAACATGAAACTGTGTCCACAGACAGAAGACATGTTGTTGTGTTGTGGATTCCAGCCCCAAGTCGATTCGATGGAGCAGGAGAGCGTGGCGGCGTGGTGAAGTCACCTCAAACGCCGCTGCCATACGTTTGGCTCTGAATTCCACATTTTTGGGCCGAGCTGCATAAAACTCACTTGGATGCATCCTTATCCACCCCCCAACAGGAATCCATAACAAATTTTGGTGGGCGTGACCTAATGCCTCAACGGCGCCACTTAGCAATTTTCAAAGGACCCTTTGCTATTCACTTACTTCATCGTAGAGACATGAGATTTGGTACAGTGGTAGAGCTCACCAAGACGCTCAGAATTTACAATTAATGTCATAGTGTAAATATCACAGGAAGTCGGCCATTTTAGATTGAATGTCTGATTTTGACCCCATTTTTGACGTTTATAGCATTGGTATTTGATGGATCTCCTCCTAGAGATTTTTAGCGAGCGGCTTGAAACTCGGGCAGTCTGATCATAAGGCATGGCCAATTAAAAGTTATCAAAACGGTGAGTTTTTGAGCTTGTTGAAGGGGCATTAGCAAGGGTTAAAGTTCACCTACTCGCCACAAAAAATAAAACTGTTATATCTCCTACACAGAAACACACAGAGGCATCAAACTTTCAGTGATTGATCACCATCAGGTCTCCTATAATATCCAATGGTCAAATGATGACATTGCTTAGGCCACGCCCCCTGACAACAGGAAGTGTCATGTTTTGTTGTAAGCGGTCGCTATGTTACCCCTCTGAGCTAATCAACATGAAACTGTGTCCACAGACAGAACACATGTTGGTATGTTGTGGATTTCAGGCTCAACTGGATTGGATGGAGCAGGGGGGCGTGGCGGCGTGGCATATTCACCTCAAACGCTGCTGTCATACGTTTGGCTCTGAATTCCACAGTTTTGGGCCGAGCTGCTTAAAACTCATTTGGATGCATCCTTATCCACCCCCCAACAGGAATCCTTAACAAACTTTAGTGAGCAGGACTTAGTTTCTCTATAGCGCCACCAAGCAAATTTCAAAGGACCCTTTGGTATTCACTTACTTCATCGTAGAGTAATGAAATTTTGTACAGTTGTAGATCTCAGCAAGACGCTCAGAATTTACAATTAATGTCATACTGCAAGTATCACAGGAAGTAAGCCATTTTAGATTGAAATCTGAATTTTGATACCAAGTTGACATGTAAAGCATATGTATTTGATCATACTTGTCCAGCAGGGGGCAGCAAGAGACCACAAATAAACCCCAAAGGAATTTCTCTTGGTAAGTAAGTGATCTTAACTCTTTGGTTTCCTTGTATATTTAAGTTGAACAGATATACAAATCCTGCTTGAAAACTGACAAACTCTTGTTCAATACATTTCAGTTTTTATTTATATAGCGCCAAATCATGAAACATGTCATCAGGGGTGGATTGGGACAAAAAATTGGCCCTGGCATTTTGGATTAGACTGGCCCACCACATTTTTTTTGTGTACTGAATGTGTATACCAACTGTGCAATACCAACTGTGCAATACCTTGAAGTCAGGATAATGGAAATTAGTGAGTGGACACTTAAAATACTTCCAAAATCTTAATTTATTAACACTGTAAAATGTAAACTCCACCACAGCACAGCAACTATTCTTAGATCAGAGAGAGAGAGAGAGAAAGAGAGGTGTCACGGTCAATCACACATATTATCACGTTACATCATTATAAGAAGTTATTGTAAGTTGCTCATCAGATCTATTCAGTCTTCCAGATACTGTAGGGTAACATTGGACTAATGTGCACTCACTGTGTAAAAGAGGATGCCAATGACAAAATGAACCAGAGAAATGCCTCACTTGTCATCATGGAAAGAAAGAAAATATATAATAACATAATATAAATTTTGATTTACTCAGTCATTTGTAATAAGTATTTTATTTATCTAATTTCCTAATTTTTGATCATATTTTCTTTAAAATCGCAGACTTTTCGCTATTTTTCATGTAAATCCTTGGTGGCGCTTCATAGCGAAGCCGGTGAGGCCGCAGCGAGCTTGGCCTCCCCTGGGATTGCGCAATCCCATGGTAACTGCGCTGACTTCCATTCTGTGAATGCATCTTCCTGTCTCTAGATCATAAATTCAATTGTTCAAACAGTTATGAACTGATTTTCCACAATTTAATATATGTGGATTACGAATTGTGTTTTGGTCATCAAACTGTGTGCAGATAACATGTTTTCGTGGTGCTGGCCGATCATAAACAGCAAAGAACTGGTTGTAGGTGAGGCCAGCAGTTCCTTGGCCACTAGGCAGGGGGCGCTCAAGGGGCACCGCTCGTGATCCCCAAATAGTAGAGTCAAAACAAGTTATTGATGTTTTATTAGCGAGTTTTGCTAAACAAGTAAAGCACTAAAAAGACTCTAAACATACAGCTGGAACAGGACTGATCAAGGAAGGCTTTCCTCCCTGGCAGTGAGCTCCACTGAGACTGAGAGACTTTTAAAACTGAAGAAGATAAAGAGAACTTTTACCGGAAAATGATGATATTTTTGTTCAGAAAGAGCGCCACAGGGACTTAAATTATAAGTAGAGGTAAGACAGCGATACTTATTCATGTTTTGTTTTTGTGATAAAATGTGCATAATGTGGGTTATAGTTTTAGAATGTGTTACAAATGCAGAAATCCATCATAACTCATAAACTGTTACCAATCAAATGACAATTTTTTTCATCAAAGAATCAATATTTTTCCATGTATCTTGGTGAATTTATTTGGCTCAATCAGTCTCCTTCAGCACTTTGCAACGAGTCTACTCTGTAGAGTGTATATATTTGTAAATCTGACTCTGATGACGTCAGTGCCTCACCAGCTATGAACTCTACCGCACGTCACTGACTACAACCACCACCACCATATTTTACACCAGACACCGGAGCAGATGAAGGGCCTGCTGTTGGGAACATGTCAGTCAGTTTGACACATTTCGCAGCATCCGTTTGAAGAACTCGTTTCTTTTTTTCGTGCAGTTTCTCTGCGCCTCCCTTGCGTTTCTTATCCATTACTACTGTGAACACCGCTGCACAAAGTTCCACATGGAGCGTGAAGGTGTTTTTCTACTTTATGATTGGCCTAGCCCTTTAGACTGTCAGGGATGATAACCAATGGGCTGCAGTAGCCTGTGGTAAGGGCTGGATGATCGGAACAGACTCTTGCGCTGCTGATATTTTTCTTCATGCATTATGCAAATATAACGAGGCAGATATATAAAATAATAATAATATTAATAATAATAATACATATTATTAATATACATGTCGGGTCTGCCGGCCTGCATGTCATCTAAAGGCAGTTTACAATGTCAAAATCAATCAGATTATACATATTAAGTCAGATTATCCAGATTGGTAAAAGAAATTCCTATATAAGGGAACCAGTTGATTTCATCAAAGTCGTAACAAGCAGCATTGACTCCTGAAGAAGCGTAGAGCCACAGGGAGAGTCGTTTGCATTGTACATGGCTTTGCAGCAATCCCTCATACTGATCAAGCATGAAGTGACAGCAGAAGGAAAAACTCCCCATTAACAGGAAGGAAAAACCTCCAGCCGAACCGGGCTCAGTATGAACGGTAATCTGCCTCGACCGACTGGGGGTTACAAAAGAGAGAGAAGAGACACAACAAGACAGACAAAAAAGCACAGAAGCACACATTGATCCAGTAATCTGTTTTACATTAGATGGTAATAGCAGGTGATCTGTCTTCCCTGAATGATGTCACAGCTAACAGAACGCCAGACCAGGTGTACCTACTATGAAGAAAAAATAGAAAAAACAAAAAGGTAAAAGCTGAAATGACAACAGTCATGCAAAATTGAAGAACAATAGACCCTGATGTCCTCCAGCAGCCTAAGCCTATAGCAGCATAACTATAGAGGTAGCTCAGCGTAACATGAACCACTCTAACTATAATCTTTGTCAAAAAGGAAAGTCCCAAGAGCCAGCTTCTAGTGGAGGAGTTCAAGTATCTTGGGGTCTTGTTCACGAATGAGGGGAAGATGGAGCGGGAGATCGACAGGCGGATTGGTGCGACGTCTGCTGTGAAGCGTGCGCTGTACCGATCCGTTGTGGTGAAGAGAGAGCTGAGCCAAAAGGCCAAGCTCTCGATTTACCAGTCGATCTACGTTCCTACCCTCATCTATGGTCACGAGCTTTGGGTCGTGACCGAAAGAACGAAATCCCGGATACAAGCGGCCAAAATGAGTTTTCTCCATGGTGTGTCTGGGCTCTCCCTTAGAGATAGGGTGAGGAGCTCAGTCATCCGGGGAGGACTCAGAGTAGAGCCGCTGCTCCTCCACATTGAGAGGAGCCAGTTGAGGTGACTCGGGCATCTGGTCAGGATGCCTCCTGGACGCCTCCCTGATGAGGTGTTCTGGGCACGTCCCACCGGGAGGAGGCCCAGAGGAAGACCCAGGACACGCTGGAGAGACTATGCTGGCCTGGGAACGCTTTGGGATTCCCCCGGAGGAAGTGGCCCAAGTGGCTGGGGAGAGGAAGGTCTGGGGCTCCCTCTTGAAGCTGCCCCTGCGACCTGACCCCGGATAAGTGGAAGACGATGGATGGATGGAAAAAGGAAAGTTTTAGGATTAGTCTTAAAAGTAGACAGGGTGTCTGCGTCACGGACCAAAACTGGGAGTTGGTTCCACTGGAGAGGAGCATGATAGCTAAAGGATCTGCCTACCATTCTGGTTTTACAGACTTTAGGAACCACCAGCAGACCTGCTTTCTGAGAGTGGTCTGTTAGAAATTACTAAAGTTTGTACACAACATACACATGTGGAATATTGCTAACGTGTTACTTTAGCAATTTTCCAATTGCCAAAGTGTTACTTTTACATTATTACTTTTGGGTGTGTATCCACCAATTTAACTGTCAAACTTTCATAAAAGCTGTCTTAATGCAAGAAACGAAACCCTTAAACACATGAAATAATTAACTTTAAATAACTAAAAAGGTTTTGTTAACTTTTCACATGAAGCTGGATTAACAGCTAGTAAGATACCTTTGATTAAGTTGGTATACTAATGTTTAAACCAGGGGTGTCAAACGTACGGCCTGCGGGCCGGATCTGGCCCGCCGAACGATTTAGTCCGGCCCGGTGGCCAAATGCATTTTTATTATTCAACGGCTGTGTCTCCTCGGTGCATCGACCGATCTGCACCACATTTTTTGTGAGTCGTGGGGGAGCGCTGCCCAACGCATACGTGTGTATTGCATGGTAGACGGGTGAGGAAAATGCATGACAGCTTCTGCGGTGGCTGGCGGCGGGAGGTGCGCGTACCCTAGCGGTGGCCCTTAGGCCAGAGCGGCGCTTGGCTGCGAGGGCCGATCATCACCGCTTGCGGTTTTAATTATTATTATTATTAGGCCCGAGCAGCTAAGCGCTGCGAAGGCCTATTGTATCTGTAGTGTTAATTATTATTATTATTATTATTATTCTGCCCCCCTAAAGAGGGGCCTTTTTGGGGGCTTTCTCATTTTCAAAAACTCACCAAACTTGGCAGATGCATGGTGACTGTTTAAAAATTTTGTATTTTAAGGTCGTCACAAAAATCTAAAGAAAAATGCCTCAACGGCGCCACCTAGAAATTTTCAAAGGACCCTTTGCTATTCACTTACTTCGTCGTAGAGACATGAAATTTGGTACAGTTGTAGAGCTCAACAAGACGCTCAGAATTTACAATTAATGTCATAGTGCAAATATCACAGGAAGTTGGCCATTTTAGACTTAAAGTCTGATTTTGACCCAATTTTTGACGTTTATAGCATTGCTATTTGATGGATCTCCTCCTAGAGATTTTGAGCGATCGGCTTGAAACTCGGGCAGTCTGATCATAAGGCATGGCCAATCAAAAGTTATCAAAACGGTGAGTTTTTGAGCATGCTGAAGGGGCGTTGGCAGGGGTCAAAGTTCACCTATTCGCCACAAAAAATAAAAGTGTTATATCTCCTACACAGAAACACACAGAGGCACCAAACTTTCTGTGATTAATCATCATCAGGTCTCCTATAATATCCAATGGTCAAATGATGACATCACTTAGGCCACACCCCCTGACAACAGGAAGTGTCATGTTTTGCTGTAAACGGTCGCTATGTTACCCCTCTGAGCTAATCAACATGAAACTGTGTCCAGAGACAGAAAACATGTTGTTGTGTTGTGGATTCCAGCCCCAAGTCGATTCGATGGAGCAGGAGAGCGTGGCGGCGTGGTGAAGTCACCTCAAACGCCGCTGCCATACGTTTGGCTCTGAATTCCACATTTTTGGGCCGAGCTGCATAAAACTCACTTGGATGCATCCTTATCCACCCCCCAACAGGAATCCATAACAAATTTTGGTGGGCGTGACCTAATGCCTCAACGGCGCCACTTAGCAATTTTCAAAGGACCCTTTGCTATTCACTTACTTCATCGTAGAGACATGAGATTTGGTACAGTGGTAGAGCTCACCAAGACGCTCAGAATTTACAATTAATGTCATAGTGTAAATATCACAGGAAGTCGGCCATTTTAGATTGAATGTCTGATTTTGACCACATTTTTGACGTTTATAGCATTGGTATTTGATGGATCTCCTCCTAGAGATTTTTAGCGAGCGGCTTGAAACTCGGGCAGTCTGATCATAAGGCATGGCCAATTAAAAGTTATCAAAACGGTGAGTTTTTGAGCTTGTTGAAGGGGCATTAGCAAGGGTTAAAGTTCACCTACTCGCCACAAAAAATAAAACTGTTATATCTCCTACACAGAAACACACAGAGGCATCAAACTTTCAGTGATTGATCACCATCAGGTCTCCTATAATATCCAATGGTCAAATGATGACATTGCTTAGGCCACGCCCCCTGACAACAGGAAGTGTCATGTTTTGTTGTAAGCGGTCGCTATGTTACCCCTCTGAGCTAATCAACATGAAACTGTGTCCACAGACAGAACACATGTTGGTATGTTGTGGATTTCAGGCTCAACTGGATTGGATGGAGCAGGGGGGCGTGGCGGCGTGGCATATTCACCTCAAACGCTGCTGTCATACGTTTGGCTCTGAATTCCACAGTTTTGGGCCGAGCTGCTTAAAACTCATTTGGATGCATCCTTATCCACCCCCCAACAGGAATCCTTAACAAACTTTAGTGAGCAGGACTTAGTTTCTCTATAGCGCCACCAAGCAAATTTCAAAGGACCCTTTGGTATTCACTTACTTCATCGTAGAGTAATGAAATTTTGTACAGTTGTAGATCTCAGCAAGACGCTCAGAATTTACAATTAATGTCATACTGCAAGTATCACAGGAAGTAAGCCATTTTAGATTGAAATCTGAATTTTGATACCAAGTTGACATGTAAAGCATATGTATTTGATCATACTTGTCCAGCAGGGGGCAGCAAGAGACCACAAATAAACCCCAAAGGAATTTCTCTTGGTAAGTAAGTGATCTTAACTCTTTGGTTTCCTTGTATATTTAAGTTGAACAGATATACAAATCCTGCTTGAAAACTGACAAACTCTTGTTCAATACATTTCAGTTTTTATTTATATAACGCCAAATCATGAAACATGTCATCAGGGGTGGATTGGGACAAAAAATTGGCCCTGGCATTTTGGATTAGACTGGCCCACCACATTTTTTTTGTGTACTGAATGTGTATACCAACTGTGCAATACCAACTGTGCAATACCTTGAAGTCAGGATAATGGAAATTAGTGAGAGTGGACACTTAAAATACTTCCAAAATCTTAATTTATTAACACTGTAAAATGTAAACTCCACCACAGCACAGCAACTATTCTTAGATCAGAGAGAGAGAGAGAGAAAGAGAGGTGTCACGGTCAATCACACATATTATCACGTTACATCATTATAAGAAGTTATTGTAAGTTGCTCATCAGATCTATTCAGTCTTCCAGATACTGTAGGGTAACATTGGACTAATGTGCACTCACTGTGTAAAAAAGGATGCCAATGACAAAATGAACCAGAGAAATGCCTCACTTGTCATCATGGAAAGAAAGAAAATATATAATAACATAATATAAATTTTGATTTACTCAGTCATTTGTAATAAGTATTTTATTTATCTAATTTCCTAATTTTTGATCATATTTTCTTTAAAATCGCAGACTTTTCGCTATTTTTCATGTAAATCCTTGGTGGCGCTTGATAGCGAAGCCGGTGAGGCCGCAGCGAGCTTGGCCTACCCTGGGATTGCGCAATCCCATGGTAACTGCGCTGACTTCCATTCTGTGAATGCATCTTCCTGTCTCTAGATCATAAATTCAATTGTTCAAACAGTTATGAACTGATTTTCCACAATTTAATATATGTGGATTACGAATTGTGTTTTGGTCATCAAACTGTGTGCAGATAACATGTTTTCGTGGTGCTGGCCGATCATAAACAGCAAAGAAGTGGTTGTAGGTGAGGCCAGCAGTTCCTTGGCCACTAGGCAGGGGGCGCTCAAGGGGCACCGCTCGTGATCCCCAAATAGTAGAGTCAAAACAAGTTATTGATGTTTTATTAGCGAGTTTTGCTAAACAAGTAAAGCACTAAAAAGACTAAACATACAGCTGGAACAGGACTGATCAGGGAAGGCTTTCCTCCCTGGCAGTGAGCTCCATTGAGACTGAGAGACTTTTAAAACTGAAGAAGATAAAGAGAACTTTTACCGGAAAATGATGATATTTTTGTTCAGAAAGAGCGCCACAGGGACTTAAATTATAAGTAGAGGTAAGACAGCGATACTTATTCATGTTTTGTTTTTGTGATAAAATCTGCGTAATGTGGGTTATAGTTTTAGAATGTGTTACAAATGCAGAAATCCATCATAACTCATAAACTGTTACCAATCAAATGACAATTTTTTTCATCAAAGAACCAATATTTTTCCATGTATCTTGGTGAATTTATTTGGCTCAATCAGTCTCCTTCAGCACTTTGCAACGAGTCTACTCTGTAGAGTGTATATATTTGTAAATCTGACTCTGATGACGTCAGTGCCTCACCAGCCATGAACCCTACCGCACGTTAGAGACTGACATTTTTTCGGGAATCCCGCGGGTCACGTGATTCCCACGGGAATCCCGCGGGATGGGAGTCAACATCAGTAAATATCACGTGATTGGGACGGTACAGGATTAAATATAAACGGGAGCAGACGGGAGCGGGAGTAAACCAACAACAGGTACAATTAACTAGGATCGAAGCCAAAAGATTAAATAAAATAGAAAATCAAAAATGTAGGTTCGCCGCCGCCATTTTGTAGTTTTTTTCCAAGAAACCGAAACTATAATGCTCGTCAAAGAACTACACGACCCAGAAGCCAACAGTGCATCCGGTTTATTTTTTCCGCCAGCGCTCAAAAAACAGAATGGGGGGGGGGGGGGGATCAACCGCTAGTGGCGAACTCAACCTGGAAAAGTTGGATCGGCAACGCAAAGTCAAAAGTAAGGACTTATTTATTAAACTCACAGCGCAACTGTAAAGTTGCAAATATTAACAAACTTGAGGAGAGTTGAATGTCACGGTGTTAACACTCAGTACCTGCTTGTAAAACGTGTTTCCTGGACTAATTTCCCAATGTGCAACAGTGTAATAATACGGCCAATAACTTAAAACTACTTTATTATTTTATTTAGTATTGTCTGAACAGTTGTGTTTTTTTCTGTTTTAACCCAATAACTGAACAATGTGTTAACACTTCTGTTTCACTATTTAACAAAAGTAAAACATGTACTTCCATGTCTGGTCGGGTAAAAATGAGACGGAGCCGACTGGACCGGCTGTTCCTGGGTCCAGTTAGCTCCGCCTCCAGCTCCGCATCATCCCCGAAAATTAACATAATCTCACTTTTAACTTTTGATAAAAGTTGACAGATCTGTCTAAGAATGTGTTTAATGTTCAATGAATGTATTGGTTCTGATAGTAAACCCTAATTAGTTTGTGGATATTTTATTGCAAATGGAAAAATACTAATATGCTTGAATGATATTCAACTTTTTTGTAATTTTTTGTTTTACTAAACTGAGTTTTTGAACCACTTCGGTACATTATCTAAATTGTGACAGTAATGCCTTTATGCACTTTTTTCTTAACTGAGTATAGATCTCTTTCTCGGTGCATTATTCTTTAGTTTCAGCAATTTGAAATGTAAAAGTAACTTCATTGTTCATGTGAAACAATTACTTAATGAATTAGTAAAAAGCAACATTGTACATTTTGTTTATTCAACTAAGATAGGCATGGTCTGTTTCCGTGTTTGTTACTTTATTTATTTATTTATTATTATTCCTTTCACTTTAACTGGCCTTTACTACAGCTAAAAAAGGAACTTAACTGACCCTTCATAGACATTCAGGTTTAATGTATTTCCAGAAAACTTAATGAAGACAACAAGAATGGGAGTAGGGCAGGAGCGGGAGTCATTCTGAGTGGGAGCGGGATGGGAGTGGGAGTAATTTTACCAGGAGCGGGACGGGACAGGATTTTTTTTTCTACTCTGGCCCGGGATTGGGACGGGACACAATTTTTATCAGTGGGAGTGGGACGGGACAGGAGTGAAAATCCACTCCCGTGTCACTCTCTACCGCACGTCACTGACTACAACCACCACCATATTTTACACCAGACACCGGAGCAGATGAAGGGCCTGCTGTTGGGGACATGTCAGTCAGTTTGACACATTTCGCAGCATCCGTTTGAAGAACTCGTTTCTTTTTTTCGTGCAGTTTCTCTGCGCCTCCCTTGCGTTTCTTATCCATTACTACTGTGAACACCGCTGCACAAAGTTCCACATGGAGCGTGAAGGTGTTTTTCTACTTTATGATTGGCCTAGCCCTTTAGACTGTCAGGGATGATAACCAATGGGCTGCAGTAGCCTGTGGTAAGGGCTGGATGATCGGAACAGACTCTTGCGCTGCTGATATTTTTCTTCATGCATTATGCAAATATAACGAGGCAGATATATAAAATAATAATAATATTAATAATAATAATACATATTATTAATATACATGTCGGGTCTGCCGGCCTGCATGTCATCTAAAGGCAGTTTACAATGTCAAAATCAATCAGATTATACATATTAAGTCAGATTATCCAGATTGGTAAAAGAAATTCCTATATAAGGGAACCAGTTGATTTCATCAAAGTCGTAACAAGCAGCATTGACTCCTGAAGAAGCGTAGAGCCACAGGGAGAGTCGTTTGCATTGTACATGGCTTAGCAGCAATCCCTCATACTGATCAAGCATGACGTGACAGCAGAAGGAAAAACTCCCCATTAACAGGAAGGAAAAACCTCCAGCCGAACCGGGCTCAGTATGAACGGTAATCTGCCTTGACCGACTGGGGGTTACAAAAGAGAGAGAAGAGACACAACAAGACAGACAAAAAAGCACAGAAGCACACATTGATCCAGTAATGTGTTTTACATTAGATGGTAATAGCAGGTGATCTGTCTTCCCTGAATGATGTCACAGCTAACAGAACGCCAGACCAGGGGTACCTACTATGAAGAAAAAATAGAAAAAACAAAAAGGTAAAAGCTGAAATGACAACAGTCATGCAAAATTGAAGAACAATAGACCCTGATGTCCTCCAGCAGCCTAAGCCTATAGCAGCATAACTATAGAGGTAGCTCGGGGTAACATGAACCACTCTAACTATAATCTTTGTCAAAAAGGAAAGTCCCAAGAGCCAGCTTCTAGTGGAGGAGTTCAAGTATCTTGGGGTCTTGTTCACGAATGAGGGGAAGATGGAGCGGGAGATCGACAGGCGGATTGGTGCGACGTCTGCTGTGAAGCGTGCGCTGTACCGATCCGTTGTGGTGAAGAGAGAGCTGAGCCAAAAGGCCAAGCTCTCGATTTACCAGTCGATCTACGTTCCTACCCTCATCTATGGTCACGAGCTTTGGGTCGTGACCGAAAGAACGAAATCCCGGATACAAGCGGCCAAAATGAGTTTTCTCCATAGTGTGTCTGGGCTCTCCCTTAGAGATAGGGTGAGGAGCTCAGTCATCCGGGGAGGACTCAGAGTAGAGCCGCTGCTCCTCCACATTGAGAGGAGCCAGTTGAGGTGGATCGGGCATCTGGTTAGGATGCCTCCTGGACGCCTCCCTGATGAGGTGTTCTTGGCACGTCCCACCGGGAGGAGGCCCAGGGGAAGACCCAGAACACGCTGGAGAGACTATGCTGGCCTGGGAACGCTTTGGGATTCCCCCGGAGGAAGTGGCCCAAGTGGCTGGGGAGAGGAAGGTCTGGGGCTCCCTCTTGAAGCTGCCCCTGCGACCTGACCCCGGATAAGTGGAAGACGATGGATGGATGGAAAAAGGAAAGTTTTAGGATTAGTCTTAAAAGTAGACAGGGTGTCTGCGTCACGGACCAAAACTGGGAGTTGGTTCCACTGGAGAGGAGCCTGATAACTAAAGGATCTGCCTACCATTCTGGTTTTACAGACTTTAGGAACCACTAGCAGACCTGCTTTCTGAGAGTGAAGTGGTCTGTTAGAAATTACTAAAGTTTGTACACAACATACACATGTGGAATATTGCTAACGTGTTACTTTAGCAATTTTCCAATTGCCAAAGTGTTACTTTTACATTATTACTTTTGGGTGTGTATCCACCAATTTAACTGTCAAACTTTCATAAAAGCTGTCTTAATGCAAGAAACGAAACCCTTAAACACATGAAATAATTAACTTTAAATAACTAAAAAGGTTTTGTTAACTTTTCACATGAAGCTGGATTAACAGCTAGTAAGATACCTTTGATTAAGTTGGTATACTAATGTTTAAACCAGGGGTGTCAAACGTACGGCCTGCGGGCCGGATCTGGCCCGCCGAACGATTTAGTCCGGCCCGGTGGCCAAATGCATTTTTATTATTCAACGGCTGTGTCTCCTCGGTGCATCGACCGATCTGCACCAGATTTTTTGTGAGTCGTGGGGGAGCGCTGCCCAACGCATACGTGTGTATGGCATGGTAGACGGGTGAGGAAAATGCATGACAGCTTCTGCGGTGGCTGGCGGCGGGAGGTGCGCGTACCCTAGCGGTGGCCCTTAGGCCAGAGCGGCGCTTGGCTGCGAGGGCCGATCATCACCGCTTGCGGTTTTAATTATTATTATTATTCTGCCCCCCTAAAGAGGGGCCTTTTTGGGGGCTTTGTCATTTTCAAAAACTCACCAAACTTTGCAGATGCATGGTGACTGTTTAAAAATTTTGTATTTTAAGGTCGTCACAAAAATCTAAAGAAAAATGCCTCAACGGCGCCACCTAGAAATTTTCAAAGGACCCTTTGCTATTCACTTACTTCGTCGTAGAGACATGAAATTTGGTACAGTTGTAGAGCTCACCAAGACGCTCAGAATTTACAATTAATGTCATAGTGTAAATATCACAGGAAGTCGGCCATTTTAGATTGAAAGTCTGATTTTGACCTCAATTTTGACAGTTACAGCATCGGTATAAGATCTAACTCCTCCTAGAGATATCGAGCGATCGGCTTGAAACTCGGGCAGTCTGATCATAAGGCATGGCCAATCAAAAGTTATCAAAACGGTGAGTTTTTGAGCATGCTGAAGGGGCGTTGGCAGGGGTCAAAGTTCACCTATTCGCCACAAAAAATAAAAGTGTTATATCTCCTACACAGAAACACACAGAGGCACCAAACTTTCTGTGATTAATCATCATCAGGTCTCCTATAATATCCAATGGTCAAATGATGACATCACTTAGGCCACACCCCCTGACAACAGGAAGTGTCATGTTTTGCTGTAAACGGTCGCTATGTTACCCCTCTGAGCTAATCAACATGAAACTGTGTCCAGAGACAGAAGACATGTTGTTGTGTTGTGGATTCCAGCCCCAAGTCGATTCGATGGAGCAGGAGAGCGTGGCGGCGTGGTGAAGTCACCTCAAACGCCGCTGCCATACGTTTGGCTCTGAATTCCACATTTTTGGGCCGAGCTGCATAAAACTCACTTGGATGCATCCTTATCCACCCCCCAACAGGAATCCATAAGAAATTTTGGTGGGCGTGACCTAATGCCTCAACGGCGCCACTTAGCAATTTTCAAAGGACCCTTTGCTATTCACTTACTTCATCGTAGAGACATGAGATTTGGTACAGTGGTAGAGCTCACCAAGACGCTCAGAATTTACAATTAATGTCATAGTGTAAATATCACAGGAAGTTGGCCATTTTAGATTGAATGTCTGATTTTGACCCCATTTTTGACGTTTATAGCATTGGTATTTGATGGATCTCCTCCTAGAGATTTTTAGCGAGCGGCTTGAAACTCGGGCAGTCTGATCATAAGGCATGGCCAATTAAAAGTTATCAAAACGGTGAGTTTTTGAGCTTGTTGAAGGGGCATTAGCAGGGGTCAAAGTTCACCTACTCGCCACAAAAAATAAAACTGTTATATCTCCTACACAGAAACACACAGAGGCATCAAACTTTCAGTAATTGATCACCATCAGGTCTCCTATAATATCCAATGGTCAAATGATGACATTGATTAGGCCACGCCCCCTGACAACAGGAAGTGTCATGTTTTGTTGTAAGCGGTCGCTATGTTACCCCTCTGAGCTAATCAACATGAAACTGTGTCCACAGACAGAACACATGTTGGTATGTTGTGGATTTCAGGCTCAACTGGATTGGATGGAGCAGGGGGGCGTGGCGGCGTGGCATATTCACCTCAAACGCTGCTGTCATACGTTTGGCTCTGAATTCCACAGTTTTGGGCCGAGCTGCTTAAAACTCATTTGGATGCATCCTTATCCACCCCCCAACAGGAATCCTTAACAAACTTTAGTGAGCAGGACTTAGTTTCTCTATAGCGCCACCAAGCAAATTTCAAAGGACCCTTTGGTATTCACTTACTTCATCGTAGAGTAATGAAATTTTGTACAGTTGTAGATCTCAGCAAGACGCTCAGAATTTACAATTAATGTCATAGTGTAAATATCACAGGAAGTTGGCCATTTTAGATTGAATGTCTGATTTTGACCCCATTTTTGACGTTTATAGCATTGGTAAACTCCACCACAGCACAGCAACAATTCTTAGATCAGAGAGAGAGAGAGAAAGAGAGGTGTCACGGTCAATCACACATATTATCACGTTACATCATTATAAGAAGTTATTGTAAGTTGCTCATCAGATCTATTCAGTCTTCCAGATACTGTAGGGTAACATTGGACTAATGTGCACTCACTGTGTAAAAAAGGATGCCAATGACAAAATGAACCAGAGAAATGTCTCACTTGTCATCATGGAAAGAAAGAAAATATATAATAACATAATATAAATTTTGATTTACTCAGTCATTTGTAATAAGTATTTTATTTATCTAATTTGCTAATTTTTGATCATATTTTCTTTAAAATCGCAGACTTTTTGCTATTTTTCATGTAAATCCTTGGTGGCGCTTCATAGCAAAGCCGGTGAGGCCGCAGCGAGCTTGGCCTCCCCTGGGATTGCGCAATCCCATGTTAACTGCGCTGACTTCCATTCTGTGAATGCATCTTCCTGTCTCTAGATCATAAATTCAATTGTTCAAACAGTTATGAACTGATTTTCCACAATTTAATATATGTGGATTACGAATTGTGTTTTGGTCATCAAACTGTGTGCAGATAACATGTTTTCGTGGTGCTGGCCGATCATAAACAGCAAAGAACTGGTTGTAGGTGAGGCCGGCAGTTCCTTGGCCGCTAGGCAGGGGGCGCTCAAGGGGCACCGCTCGTGATCCCCAAATAGTAGAGTCAAAACAAGTTATTGATGTTTTATTAGCGAGTTTTGCTAAACAAGTAAAGCACTAAAAAGACTCTAAACATCCAGCTGGAACAGGACTGATCAGGGAAGGCTTTCCTCCCTGGCAGTGAGCTCCATTGAGACTGAGAGACTTTTAAAACTGAAGAAGATAAAGAGAACTTTTACCGGAAAATGATGATATTTTTGTTCAGAAAGAGCGCCACAGGGACTTAAATTATAAGTAGAGGTAAGACAGCGATACTTATTCATGTTTTGTTTTTGTGATAAAATGTGCGTAATGTGGGTTATAGTTTTAGAATGTGTTACAAATGCAGAAATCCATCATAACTCATAAACTGTTACCAATCAAATGACAATTTTTTTTTCATCAAAGAACCAATATTTTTCCATGTATCTTGGTGAATTTATTTGGCTCAATCAGTCTCCTTCAGCACTTTGCAACGAGTCTACTCTGTAGAGTGTGTATATATTTGTAAATCTGACTCTGATGACGTCAGTGCTTCACCAGCTATGAACCCTACCGCACGTCACTGACCACCACCACCATATTTTACATCAGACACCGGAGCAGATGAAGGCCTGCTGTAGGGAACATGTCAGTGAGTTTGACACATTTCGCAGCGTCCGTTTGAAGAACTCGTTTCTTTTTTTCGTGCAGTTTCTCTGCGCCTCCCATTACTACTGTGAACACCGCTGCACAAAATTCCACATGGAGCGTGAAGGTGTTTTTCTACTTTATGATAACCAATGGGCTGCAATAGCCTGTGGTAAGGGCCGGATGATCGGAACAGATTCTTGCGCTGCTGATTTTATTTTTCTTCATGCATTATGCAAATATAACGAGGCAGATATATAAAATAATTATTAATAATAATAATAATAATACATATTTATATACATGTCGGGTCTGCCGGCCCAAACAGCACGTCGGCCCACCGGGAAAATGCCCGGTACGCCCGATTACCAGTCCATGCCTGCATGTCATCTAAAGGCAGTTTACAATGTCAAAATCAATCAGATTATACATATTAAGTCAGATTATCCAGATTGGTAAAATAAATTCCTATATAAGGGAACCAGTTGATTGCATCAAAGTCGTAACAAGCAGCATTCACTCCTGAAGAAGCGTAGAGCCACAGGGAGAGTCGTTTGCATTGTACATGGCTTTGCAGCAATCCCTCATACTTATCAAGCATGAAGTGACAGCAGAAGAAAAAACTCCCCATTAACAGGAAGGAAAAACCTCCATCAGAACCGGGCTCAGTATGAACGGTAATCTGCCTTGACCGACTGGGGGTTACAAAAGAGAGAGAAGAGACACAACAAGACAGACAAAAAAGCACAGAAGCACACATGGATCCAGTAATCTGTTTTACATTAGATGGTAATAACAGGTGATCTGTCTTCCCTGGATGATGTCACAGCTAACAGAACGCCAGACCAGGTGTACCTACTATGAAGATAAAAGAGAGAGAACAGAAAGTTAAAAGCTGAAATGACAACAGTCATGCAAAATTGAAGAACAATAGACCCTGATGTCCTCCAGCAGCCTAAGCCTATAGCAGCATAACTATAGAGGTAGCTCAGGGTAACATGAACCACTCTAACTATAAGCTTTGTCAAAAAGGAAAGTCCCAAGAGCCAGCTTCTAGTGGAGGAGTTCAAGTATCTTGGGGTCTTGTTCAGAGATGAGGGGAAGATGGAGCGGGAGATCGACAGGCGGATTGGTGCAACGTCTGCTGTGAAGCGGGCGCTGTACCGATCCGTTGTGGTGAAGAGAGAGCTGAGCCAAAAGGCCAAGCTCTCGATTTACCGGTCGATCTACGTTCCTACCCTCATCTATGGTCACGAGCTTTGGGTCGTGACCGAAAGAACGAGATCCCGGATACAAGTGGCCAAAATGAGTTTTCTCCATAGTGTGTCTGGGCTCTCCCTTAGAGATAGGGTGAGGAGCTCAGTTATCCGGGGAGGACTCAGAGTAGAGCCGCTGCTCCTCCACGTCGAGAGGAGCCAGTTGAGGTGACTCGGGCATCTGGTCAGGATGCCTCCTGGACGCCTCCCTGGTGAGGTGTTCCGGGCACGTCCCACCGGGAGGAGGCCCAGGGGAAGACCCAGGACACGCTGGAGAGACTCTGCTCGCCTGGGAACGCTTTGGGATTCCCCCGGAGGAAGTGGCCCAAGTGGCTGGGGAGAGGAAGGTCTGGGCCTCCCTCTTGAAGCTGCTACACCCGCGACCTGACCCCGGATAAGCGGAAGACGATGGATGGATGGAAAAAGGAAAGTTTTAGGATTAGTCTTAAAAGTAGACAGGGTGTCTGCGTCACGGACCAAAACTGGGACTTGGTTCCACTGGAGAGGAGCATGATAGCTAAAGGATCTGCCTACCATTCTGGTTTTACAGACTTTAGGAACCACCAACAGACCTGCTTTCTGAGAGTGAAGTGGTCTGTTAGAAATTATTAAAGTTTTCACACAACATACACATGTGGAATATTCCAATTGCTAAAGTGTTACTTTTACATTATTACTTTTGGGTGTGTATCCACCAATTTAACTGTCAAACTTTCATAAAAGCTGTCTTAATGCAAGAAACGAAACCCTTAAACACATGAAATAATTTTCTTTAAATAACTAAAAAGGTATTGTTAACTTTTCACATGAAGCTGGATTAACACCCAGTAAGATACCTTTGATTAAGTTGGTATACTAATGTTTAAACCTGGGGTGTCAAACGTACGGCCTGCGGGCCGGATCTGGCCCGCCGAACGATTTAGTCCGGCCCGGTGGCCAAATGCATTTTCATTATTCAACGGCTGTGTCTTCTCGGTGCATCGACCGAACTGCACCAGATTTTTTGTGAGTCGTGGGGGAGCGCTGCCCAACGCATACGTGTGTATTGCATGGTAGACGGGTGAGGAAAATGCATGACAGCTTCTGCGGTGGCTGGCGGCAGGAGGTGCGCGTACCCTAGCGGTGGCCCATAGGCCAGAGCGGCGCTTGGCTGCGAGGGCCGATCATCACCGCTTGCGGTTTTAATTAGGCCCGAGCAGCTAAGCGCTGCGAAGGCCTATTGTATCTGTAGTGTTAATTATTATTAGGCCCGAGCAGCGAAGCGCTGCGAAGGCCTATTGTTTCTGTGTTGTTTCTTATTATTATTATTTTTATTCTGCCCCCCTAAAGAGGGGCCTTTTTGGGGGATTTATCATATTCAAAAACTCACCAAACTTGGCGGACGCATGAAGACTGTTTAAAAATTTTGTATTTTAAGGTCCTCATAAAAATCTAAAGAAAAATGCCTCAACGGCGCCACCTAGCAATTTTCAAAGGACCCTTTGCTATTCACTTACTTCATCGTAGAGACATGAGATTTGGTACAGTGTTAGAGCTCACCAAGACGCTCAGAATTTACAATTAATGTCATAGTGCAAATATCACAGGAAGTCGGCCATTTTAGATTGAAGGTCTGATTTTGACCCGATTTTTGACGTTTACAGCATTGGTATTTGATCGAACTCCTCCTAGAGATTTTGAGCGAGCGGCTTGAAACTCGGTCAGTCTGATCATAAGGCATGGCCAATTAAAAGTTATCAAAACGGTGAGTTTTTGAGCATGTTGAAGGGGTGTTAGCAGGGGTCAAAGTTCACCTACTCGCCACAAAAAATAAAACTGTTATATCTCCTACACAGAAACACATAGAGGCACCAAACTTTCTGTGATTGATCATCATTGGGTCTTCTTTAATATCCAATGGTCAAATTATGACATCACTTAGGCCACGCCCCCTGACAACAGGAAGTGTCATGTTTTGCTGTAAACGGTCGCTATGTTACCCCTCTGAGCTAATCAACATGAAACTGTGTCCAGAGACGGAAGACATGTTGATGTATTGTGGATTCCAGCCCCAAGTGGATTCGATGGAGCAGGAGAGCGTGGCGGCGTGGTAAAGTCACCTCAAACGCCGCTGCCATACGTTTGGCTCTGAATTCCACATTTTTGGGCCGAGCTGCTTAAAACTCACTTGGATGCATCCTTATCCACCCCCCAACAGGAATCCATAACAAACTTTGATGGGCGTGACCTAATGCCTCAACGGCGCCACCTAGAAATTTTCAAAGGACCCTTTGCTATTCACTTACTTCATCGTAGAGTAATGAAATTTTGTACAGTTGTAGATCTAAGCAAGACGCTCAGAATTTACAATTAACGTCATAGTGCAAATATCACAGGAAGTCGGCCATTTTAGATTGAAGGTCGTAATTTGACCTCATTTTTGACATTTACAGCATTGGTATTTGATCGAACTCGTCCTAGGGATTTCGAGCGAGCGGCTTGAAACTCGGTCAGTCTGATCATAAGGCATGGCCAATTAAAAGTTATCAAAACGGTGAGTTTTTGAGCATGTTGAAGGGGCGTTAGCAGGGGTCAAAGTTCACCTACTCGCCACAAAACATAAAACTGTTATATCTCCTACACAGAAACACACAGAGGCACCAAACTTTCTGTGATTGATCATCATCGGGTCTTCTACAATATCCAATGGTCAAATGATGACATCACTTAGGCCACGCCCCCTGACAACAGGAAAAACTGTTATATCTCCTACACAGAAACACACAGAGGCACCAAACTTTCTGTGATTGATCATCATCGGGTCTTCTACAATATCCAATGGTCAAATGATGACATCACTTAGGCCACGCCCCCTGACAACAGGAAAAACTGTTATATCTCCTACACAGAAACACACAGAAGCACCAAACTTTCTGTGATTGATCATCATCGGGTCTTCTACAATATCCAATGGTCAAATGATGACATCACTTAGGCCACGCCCCCTGACAACAGGAAAAACTGCTATATCTCCTACACAGAAACACACAGAGGCACCAAACTTTCTGTGATTGATCATCATCGGGTCTTCTACAATATCCAATGGTCAAATGATGACATCACTTAGGCCACGCCCCCTGACAACAGGACGTGTCATGTTTTATTGTTAGCTGTCGCTATGTTACCCCTCTGAGCTAATCAACATGAAACTGTGTCCACAGACAGAAGACATGTTGGTGTGTTGTGGATTCCAGCCCCAAGTGGATTCGATGGAGCAGGGGGGCGTGGCGGCGTGGTGAAGTCACCTCAAACGCCGCTGCCATACGTTTGGCTCTGAATTCCACATTTTTGGGCCGAGCTGCTTAAAACTCACTTGGATGCATCCTTATCTAGCCCCCGACAGGAATCCATAACAAACTTTGGTGGGCGTGACCTAATGCCTCAACGGCGCCACCTCGCAATTTTCAAAGGACCCTTTGCTATTCACTTACTTCATCGTAGAGACATGAGATTTGGTACAGTAGTAGAGCTCACCAAGACGCTCAGAATTTACAATTAATGTCATAGTGCAAATATCACAGGAAGTCGGCCATTTTAGATTGAATGTCTGATTTTGACCCCATTTTTGACGTTTATAGCATTGGTATTTGATGGATCTCCTCCTAGAGATTTTTAGCGAGCGGCTTGAAACTCGGGCAGTCTGATCATAAGGCATGGCCAATTAAAAGTTATCAAAACGGTGAGTTTTTGAGCTTGTTGAAGGGGCATTAGCAAGGGTTAAAGTTCACCTACTCGCCACAAAAAATAAAACTGTTATATCTCCTACACAGAAACACACAGAGGCATCAAACTTTCAGTGATTGATCACCATCAGGTCTCCTATAATATCCAATGGTCAAAT
Organism: Fundulus diaphanus; assembly: GCA_037039145.1. Classification (NCBI taxonomy): domain Eukaryota; kingdom Metazoa; phylum Chordata; class Actinopteri; order Cyprinodontiformes; family Fundulidae; genus Fundulus; species Fundulus diaphanus. Next base: position 44,414,960 of record CM073139.1, on the reverse strand, counting down.
GATGACATTGCTTAGGCCACGCCCCCTGACAACAGGAAGTGTCATGTTTTGTTGTAAGCGGTCGCTATGTTACCCCTCTGAGCTAATCAACATGAAACTGTGTCCACAGACAGAACACATGTTGGTATGTTGTGGATTTCAGGCTCAACTGGATTGGATGGAGCAGGGGGGCGTGGCGGCGTGGCATATTCACCTCAAACGCTGCTGTCATACGTTTGGCTCTGAATTCCACAGTTTTGGGCCGAGCTGCTTAAAACTCATTTGGATGCATCCTTATCCACCCCCCAACAGGAATCCTTAACAAACTTTAGTGAGCAGGACTTAGTTTCTCTATAGCGCCACCAAGCAAATTTCAAAGGACCCTTTGGTATTCACTTACTTCATCGTAGAGTAATGAAATTTTGTACAGTTGTAGATCTCAGCAAGACGCTCAGAATTTACAATTAATGTCATACTGCAAGTATCACAGGAAGTAAGCCATTTTAGATTGAAATCTGAATTTTGATACCAAGTTGACATGTAAAGCATATGTATTTGATCATACTTGTCCAGCAGGGGGCAGCAAGAGACCACAAATAAACCCCAAAGGAATTTCTCTTGGTAAGTAAGTGATCTTAACCCTTTGGTTTCCTTGTATATTTAAGTTGAACAGATATACAAATCCTGCTTGAAAACTGACAAACTCTTGTTCAATACATTTCAGTTTTTATTTATATAGCGCCAAATCATGAAACATGTCATCAGGGGTGGATTGGGACAAAAAATTGGCCCTGGCATTTTGGATTAGACTGGCCCACCACATTTTTTTTGTGTACTGAATGTGTATACCAACTGTGCAATACCAACTGTGCAATACCTTGAAGTCAGGATAATGGAAATTAGTGAGTGGACACTTAAAATACTTCCAAAATCTTAATTTATTAACACTGTAAAATGTAAACTCCACCACAGCACAGCAACTATTCTTAGATCAGAGAGAGAGAGAGAGAAAGAGAGGTGTCATGGTCAATCACACATATTATCACGTTACATCATTATAAGAAGTTATTGTAAGTTGCTCATCAGATCTATTCAGTCTTCCAGATACTGTAGGGTAACATTGGACTAATGTGCACTCACTGTGTAAAAGAGGATGCCAATGACAAAATGAACCAGAGAAATGCCTCACTTGTCATCATGGAAAGAAAGAAAATATATGTTGGAGCTATTTATTCTTGATTTCTTTATTCATTTGAATTTTTGTTAGATAGTTCTTAAATGTATATTTTTTGTATTATTTACAGTATTTATTTGCAGGTTAATAATTGTGGATTTTGTTTAATTTTTTGTTTTATTATTTATTTATTTATTTATTTATTTTTTCTTATTCATTCTTTGAGTTAGACAGGAAGTCATGTGGGTTAGTCCACTTTTCTATAAGTATAGGGGCCTGGTAAAGGACCAGCAAGGCATTTGGGTTTGGGGCCTATGGTTTTTACCAGAGCAAGAGAGCAGAGTGTGATTGACAGAATGAGAACAAAGGAAAGTTTGAAGTCTGTAATTGTGGCTGAAAGGAAACACAAATAAACCTTTCTGAACAATCAACAAAGTTGGACATCACAGCTTCTTTTGCCTGCGTATGGAATCTGGACCCCATTGCCTCTTAGTGGCTGGAGGAACTTTTATTGAAAGTTTGGTTTGACAAACAATCGCCACTACATCAAGTAAAAACCTCCCCTTGGATCAAGTTAGAAACCAGCTCGTGGACCAAAAGGAATAATCCCTCATCAATGGACATGTTGGATTTATGGATCTCAAGGATTACCATCAAACAAAAGGTTTTGGATCATCTTTGTTGAAATCAAGCGACTTGCTGCGTCAGGCCTGGATTGACACGTCACTCATTCATCAAACTGGTACGTGGAAATATTGTTTAAGCCGTAAAGGAAAACGGTGAAACTATTGGAGTTTAAAGACATTATTTCACTGCAAAGACTGATGAGATGAGTTTCATGTGACAAGTTGACGCTTAATTGGATTAAGACGTGTGCCGACGCCCATCATGGAAATGTTTGTTCATACGAATCAACCTCTTTAAATAAAGAGACACGTTTGTGCTTTATCCTGTGGATTCCTTGTGGATTATGCTGTTGTTGAATGTTTGAAATAAGCAAAAGGATCGCTAAAAATGTCTGATGTAAAGAGCAAAGAAGATGACACTCAGATGCCGCAAGAGAAAAGAAACATCAAATTCACACAAAAGGGTTTGGAGTTTTACATAAAAACATGTCAAGAAAGCCGAAGTTTAAAGTGTAAGCAAGCTTCAAAATTTATGGAGAAAATCTCCGCATCAATGACGTCACGAGAAAATGTTAAAAAAGTGTCTTCTGACTTTGTCAAATTTATTAAATGCTATCAAGATGCAACCGATTTACATAAATCCTTTTTAAGCTTGCCATTACCAGAAGAAGAAGTGAAAAGACAAGCTGTGTATTTTCAGACCAAGTTGACGGCATTCTCTGATTTTATGGACAATGTAAAGGTTTGGTTGCATGAAGCAGGATATCCATATACTGAACAGAAAAATGTTGATGATGATCAGGTTGTTGCTGATCAGGATGAAATAAACCCGGAAGACAGTGTCTCTAATGTTTCAAGTGTAAAGCCACGTTCAAAAACATCTTCACAGCAGTCTCGGACTTCATCTACCTCCTCTGCACGCATTAAAGCCGCGGCTGAAAAGGCAGCGCTCATGGAGAGATTTGCCGCGTTGGACAAAAGACATCTGATCGAAACTCAAGAGGAAGAACTGCGAAAAGAAAAGGAAAAACTGAGAAGAGAAAAAGAAAAATTAGATTTGGAAACAGAGTTGGCAGCAACTAATGCAAAACTTAATGTTTTAAATATGAATTCAGTTGCTGGTTCTAAACAATCCGATGGCATGAACTCTTATTTTGACAGAGCCCAAGTAAAGGACAGGCCCCTGTTAAATCCTCGTGTTAATGAGTTTGTTCCGAATGAAAGAGCAAATCCTTCATCTGACGCTCCTGTCGTTAGACCTAAACAGAGGCAGAAACAATTTCAAAATGACCAGACGAGAGTAAAAGTTGATTTTTCAACTCGAGCAACACAGCAAACGCAATTTCCTTCTTTGACTGAGGACTGTCAGAATGACATGGTGAACATCATGCAAAGACAAAATGACATCACTGCCTTACTTGTAAAACAAAACTTATCGTCTGTTCTCCCATCCAGAAGCATCCCTGTGTTTGATGGGGACCCCCTGCAGTACAGATCATTTATGAATGCTTTTGAGAACGGAGTGGAAGCTAAAACTGACAACTCGAGTGACTGTTTGCACTTCTTAGAGCAGTTCACTAGGGGGCAGCCTAAAGATCTGGTGCATAGCTGTCAGCACTTACCTTCTGATCAAGGTTATTCTAAAGCCAAATATCTTCTTGAAGAACATTTTGGAAACGAAAATAAAATTGCTTCTGCATATATGGAGAAGATTATGAGTTGGACACCGATAAAAGGTGATGATGTGAAAAGTCTTCAATCATTCTCTCTTTTCCTTCAAGGTTGTTCGAATTTAACACAACAAATTGTTCACATGAAAGAGTTGGATTTACCTTTAAATATGAGAATGATCGTCATGAAACTCCCATACAAACTGAGGGAAAAATGGAGAGTTACGGCATTTGAGCTGCAGGAAAAAAATGGCCACAGACCGTTGTTCACTGATCTGGTTGCTTTCATAGTAAAAGAAGTAAAAGTAGCCTCAGATCCAGTGTTTGGCAACATCCAAGACCCACCAACTGTGAGCAACTCTAAAGCTTCAAGTTCCAGCAAGCAAAGGAAAAGAGGAAGCAGTTTTGCCACTAATGTCAGCACAATTCCAGAAGCCAGAACTCAGTCAACTGAAAACAAGACCAAGTCTACTGTTCTTCACAGCTGCTTGTTTTGTTTACAAAGAAATCATCTATTGGAAAACTGTATGCAGTTTAAAGCAAAAATGCATCGGGACAAGTTGACCTTCATTAAACAAAAGGGGATTTGTTTCGGTTGTCTGAAAGTTGGTCACACAAGCAAAGACTGCAGGAGTCGTTTGGATTGCAACGTGTGTCACCAAAATCATCCAGGGGTTCTTCACATAGAGCAAAAGGAGCCAGGAGCCTCTTCAGAACAAATCCAACAGACAACAAGGTCTCATGTCAACTTCTCAACTGCAACCACTCAGACATGTGGGCATATTGGGGCCGGTCATAATGATGATGCTGTTTTTTCTATTGTTGCAGTTAAAGTTAAAAGTCAAAAGAGCAACAAAGTTGTACAAACGTATGCATTTCTTGATCCAGGAAGTTCAGGTACGTTTTGTACAGAAACTCTGGCAAAAAGTCTGAACTTAAAGGGCAAAAGGACAAATGTTCTGCTGAGAACAATGAATCAAAATAAGATTGTTAATGTACAAGTTTTGTCTGGTTTGGAAATCTCTGAATTGAAAACAAATGACTTCATAGCATTGCCAGATGTTTTGACTCAAAGGACTATGCCAGTTTCTACACTGAATATTCCCCAGCAAAAGGACATTGATCAGTGGCCTCATCTTAAACCTGTACAGCTTCATAACATCAATGCAGATGTGGAGCTACTGATAGGAACTGATTCTTCAAATGTTTTAGAGCCCTGGGAGGTGATAAACAGTGTGGATGGTGGGCCTTATGCTGTAAAAACTAAAGTTGGCTGGGTCATAAATGGTCCTCTGTGCAGTGGAAACAGCAGAAATAAAAATATCTGCACTGCTGTAACAGCCAACAGGATCTCTGTGGAGTATCTTAAAGAAATGCTGGTCAATCAGTACAATCATGACTTTAATGAAAGATCATCAGAGGAGAAAACTGAAATGTCTAGAGAGGATTTGCATTTTATGAAGATTGTTAATAACTCAACAAAACTTGTTGGAAGTCATTATCATATTGACTTACCTTTCAGGAGTGAAAGTCCCAGCTTGCCAAATAACATCTGTGTTGCAGAGCAGCGCCTCCAGAGCCTCAGGAGGAGATTTGAAAAGGATGCTCAGTACAAGGAGGAATATACTGCATGTGTGAACAACATGCTGCAACAGGGATATGCTGAGGCTGTACCAGCAGATGAGCTACAGAAAGGTAATGGACAACTGTGGTACATTCCTCATCATGGAGTGCATCATCCCACAAAAGGCAAGTTAAGAGTTGTATTTGATTGTGGATCAACTTATAAAGGAGCATCACTGAACAGTCAGCTTCTGCAGGGACCTGACCTCACAAACTCTCTGGTTGGAGTTCTCATCAGATTTAGAAAAGAACCTGTTGCACTAATGGCTGACATCGATGCCATGTTTCACCAAGTGTATGTCTCTGAGAAACATGTCAACTTTCTCCGTTTCCTGTGGTGGAAAGATGGTGACACTTCAAAACCTGCACAGGAGTTCAGGATGTTGGTTCATTTATTTGGAGCAGTGTCTTCACCAAGCTGTGCAAATTATGCTCTGCAAAGAACTGCTGATGATAACGTACAACAGTTTCCAGCTGAAGTGGTTGATGCAATCAAAAATAACTTTTATGTGGATGACTGTTTAAAATCTGTTCCCACAGAAGAGGATGCAGTGCACATGGTGAAGAGTCTGACAGAGCTTTGCTCTAAAGGAGGATTCATGCTTTCAAAGTGGGTAAGCAACAGCCGCACAGTGCTCATGTCAATCCCAGAGGAAAGGAGAGCAAAAGAAATTAAAAGTCTGGACTTGGACAAAGATCAACTTCCAGTTGAGAGAGTACTGGGTTTACAGTGGAGCATTGAAACTGATGAGTTCAAGTTCAGAACATCTGTGCAGGACCGCCCACACACCAGAAGGGGCATTTTGTCTGTAGTTAGCTCGCTGTATGATCCTTTGGGAATCCTGGCTCCCTTCAGTATGCCAGCTAAACTGTTACTGCAAGATCTTTGTCGACAGAATTTGAAGTGGGATGAAGTTATTCCCCATTCTCTTTCTAGGAAGTGGCTTGATTGGCTGGAGGATCTCCAGCTGATATCCAGCTTTAAAGTAGACCGTTGCATCAAACCAAGCTGCATTAGAAAACCAGACAAAGCACAACTTCATCATTTCTCTGACGCAAGTCAAGATGGCTATGGAACAGTGTCATATTTAAAACTGGAAAACAATAACATTTCACATGTTGCTTTTATTCTAGGAAAAGCAAGAGTTGCTCCTATGAAGCAAACAACAATCCCCAGGTTGGAACTGACAGCTGCTGTTCTTGCTGTCCGAGTGAATAAACTGTTGCAAAAGGAGCTGCAAATACAGTTGGAAAAACCTGTTTTCTGGACTGATAGTACAGCGGTACTAAAATACATCTCCAGTGAAACCAGAAGATTTCACACATTTGTTGCAAACAGAATCTCTGTCATCCGAGAAGCAACAGACGTGAATCAGTGGAGATATGTTTCCTCCAAGGAGAATCCTGCAGATGATGCATCCAGAGGTATGAGAGCTGAGGAGTTCCTCAAATGCAGGAGGTGGATACATGGGCCTGAATTTCTCCACAGATCAGAAGAGGAATGGCCTAAACTGGATGTGGATCACCATGCAATTTCTGCAGATGATCCAGAGGTCAAAAGGGACCTAACAGTGAGTGTTATTGTGAATGAATCACAAAATGCTACAAACTATCTGATTCATTATTTTTCATCTTGGACAAAGCTTAAAACCTCTGTTGCCTGGTTTTTAAAGCTGAAGAACATCTTGATGTTGTTTCAACAGAAAAGGAAAAAGTTTGCTGCTGCAGATCTGAATAACAATAATCCAGGAAATCAAAAGAAAGAATTGGAAAAGCAGATGGAAAGGTTCAAGACCACTCTGAAGAAAGAAAATCTGACTCCTGAAGACTTGGCCAAGGCAGAACTATCTATTGTTCGGTTTGCACAACAGCAGAAATTTACAACTGAAATTGCTTTAATCAACAGTGGGCTTAAAGCAGTATCCATGAGAAGTTCTCTATACAAACTTGACCCAGTATTGGATGCTGGGGTCCTCAGAGTGGGTGGCAGGTTGAGTAAAACAGCCATGCCTGTTGAAGCAAAGCATCCTGTAATTTTGACAAAGGATATGTATGTATCTATCCTGATTTTACGCCATATTCATCAACAGTTGGGACATGCAGGAAGAGCTCATATGCTGTCAAGATTACGACAAAAATACTGGATAATAAATGCTAATTCAGCTGCCCGAAAAATCATCTCTCATTGTGTTGTTTGCAAACGTAACAGAGGAAAGTTTGTTGAACAAAAGATGGCAGATCTGCCAGAAGAAAGAGTTCTGCCAGCCACCGCTCCTTTCACAAATGTTGGAGTGGATTACTTTGGTCCTGTAAGTGTTAAAAGAGGACGAAGTCTCCTGAAAAGGTATGGAGTTCTGTTCACTTGTTTTACCAGCCGTGCAGTACATCTGGAAATTGCTTACACCCTCAATACAGATTCCTGTATAAATGCAATCCGCAGGTTTATCTGTAGAAGAGGCCCAGTTTCAACCATCAGGTCTGATAATGCCACAAATTTTGTTGGGGCAAATCGAGAGTTGAAAGAGAGTTTGGCTGAACTGAACCATGCTAAAATTCAAAATGCTTTTGTGCAGGACGGAATCAAATGGAACTTTAACATCCCAGCAGCCTCTCACCAAGGTGGAGTTTGGGAGCGTCTGATTCGTTCCATAAGAAGTATTTTAGTCTCAGTTCTTAAAGAACAAGTTTTGGAGGATGAAGGGCTTCAAACAGTCTTTTGTGAAGTTGAAGCTATATTAAACGACAGACCCATTACTAAAGTTTCAGATGACTCAAATGATCTTGAGGCACTCACCCCCAATCACTTGTTGTTGATGAAAAACAAACCAGTTTTGCCACCAGGATTGTTCAATCAAAAGGATCTTTATGTCAGGAAAAGGTGGAAACAGGTACAATATATGGCAGAGCTGTTCTGGAAAAGATGGCTTTCTGAATATTTACCTTTAATGCAGGAAAGACAAAAATGGACAAGAACTAAAAGATGTCTAATTCCTGGAGATATTGTCTTAATTGCAGACTCTACAGCTCCAAGAGGATCATGGATGATGGCCAAAGTTTTGACTGTAAACCAGGACGGACAGGGCTTGGTGCGTTCCGTGCAGTTGCAAACCAAGACCAGTTTGTTGGAAAGACCTGTGACCAAACTTCTGTTGCTACTGGAAGCATCACCCTGAGGAATTGAGGACATGTTTGAAGGAATAGCTCCTTTTCCTTTTAAAGTAATTGTGACAGTATTCACAATTAGGGGCCGGGGTGTTGGAGCTATTTATTCTTGATTTCTTTATTCATTTGAATTTTTGTTAGATAGTTCTTAAATGTATATTTTTTGTATTATTTACAGTATTTATTTGCAGGTTAATAATTGTGGATTTTGTTTAATTTTTTGTTTTATTATTTATTTATTTATTTATTTATTTTTTCTTATTCATTCTTTGAGTTAGACAGGAAGTCATGTGGGTTAGTCCACTTTTCTATAAGTATAGGGGCCTGGTAAAGGACCAGCAAGGCATTTGGGTTTGGGGCCTATGGTTTTTACCAGAGCAAGAGAGCAGAGTGTGATTGACAGAATGAGAACAAAGGAAAGTTTGAAGTCTGTAATTGTGGCTGAAAGGAAACACAAATAAACCTTTCTGAACAATCAACAAAGTTGGACATCACAGCTTCTTTTGCCTGCGTATGGAATCTGGACCCCATTGCCTCTTAGTGGCTGGAGGAACTTTTATTGAAAGTTTGGTTTGACAAACAATCGCCACTACAATATATAATAACATAATATAAATTTTGATTTACTCAGTCATTTGTAATAAGTATTTTATTTATCTAATTTCCTAATTTTTGATCATATTTTCTTTAAAATCGCAGACTTTTCGCTATTTTTCATGTAAATCCTTGGTGGCGCTTCATAGCGAAGCCGGTGAGGCCGCAGCGAGCTTGGCCTACCCTGGGATTGCGCAATCCCATGGTAACTGCGCTGACTTCCATTCTGTGAATGCATCTTCCTGTCTCTAGATCATAAATTCAATTGTTCAAACAGTTATGAACTGATTTTCCACAATTTAATATATGTGGATTACGAATTGTGTTTTGGTCATCAAACTGTGTGCAGATAACATGTTTTCGTGGTGCTGGCCGATCATAAACAGCAAAGAACTGGTTGTAGGTGAGGCCAGCAGTTCCTTGGCCACTAGGCAGGGGGCGCTCAAGGGGCACCGCTCGTGATCCCCAAATAGTAGAGTCAAAACAAGTTATTGATGTTTTATTAGCGAGTTTTGCTAAACAAGTAAAGCACTAAAAAGACTCTAAACATACAGCTGGAACAGGACTGATCAAGGAAGGCTTTCCTCCCTGGCAGTGAGCTCCACTGAGACTGAGAGACTTTTAAAACTGAAGAAGATAAAGAGAACTTTTACCGGAAAATGATGATATTTTTGTTCAGAAAGAGCGCCACAGGGACTTAAATTATAAGTAGAGGTAAGACAGCGATACTTATTCATGTTTTGTTTTTGTGATAAAATGTGCATAATGTGGGTTATAGTTTTAGAATGTGTTACAAATGCAGAAATCCATCATAACTCATAAACTGTTACCAATCAAATGACAATTTTTTTCATCAAAGAATCAATATTTTTCCATGTATCTTGGTGAATTTATTTGGCTCAATCAGTCTCCTTCAGCACTTTGCAACGAGTCTACTCTGTAGAGTGTATATATTTGTAAATCTGACTCTGATGACGTCAGTGCCTCACCAGCTATGAACCCTACCGCACGTCACTGACTACAACCACCACCACCATATTTTACATCAGACACCGGAGCAGATGAAGGGCCTGCTGTTGGGAACATGTCAGTCAGTTTGACACATTTCGCAGCATCCGTTTGAAGAACTCGTTTCTTTTTTTCGTGCAGTTTCTCTGCGCCTCCCTTGCGTTTCTTATCCATTACTACTGTGAACACCGCTGCACAAAGTTCCACATGGAGCGTGAAGGTGTTTTTCTACTTTATGATTGGCCTAGCCCTTTAGACTGTCAGGGATGATAACCAATGGGCTGCAGTAGCCTGTGGTAAGGGCTGGATGATCGGAACAGACTCTTGCGCTGCTGATATTTTTCTTCATGCATTATGCAAATATAACGAGGCAGATATATAAAATAATAATAATATTAATAATAATAATACATATTATTAATATACATGTCGGGTCTGCCGGCCTGCATGTCATCTAAAGGCAGTTTACAATGTCAAAATCAATCAGATTATACATATTAAGTCAGATTATCCAGATTGGTAAAAGAAATTCCTATATAAGGGAACCAGTTGATTTCATCAAAGTCGTAACAAGCAGCATTGACTCCTGAAGAAGCGTAGAGCCACAGGGAGAGTCGTTTGCATTGTACATGGCTTTGCAGCAATCCCTCATACTGATCAAGCATGAAGTGACAGCAGAAGGAAAAACTCCCCATTAACAGGAAGGAAAAACCTCCAGCCGAACCGGGCTCAGTATGAACGGTAATCTGCCTTGACCGACTGGGGGTTACAAAAGAGAGAGAAGAGACACAACAAGACAGACAAAAAAGCACAGAAGCACACATTGATCCAGTAATGTGTTTTACATTAGATGGTAATAGCAGGTGATCTGTCTTCTCTGAATGATGTCACAGCTAACAGAACGCCAGACCAGGTGTACCTACTATGAAGAAAAAATAGAAAAAACAAAAAGGTAAAAGCTGAAATGACAACAGTCATGCAAAATTGAAGAACAATAGACCCTGATGTCCTCCAGCAGCCTAAGCCTATAGCAGCATAACTATAGAGGTAGCTCAGCGTAACATGAACCACTCTAACTATAATCTTTGTCAAAAAGGAAAGTCCCAAGAGCCAGCTTCTAGTGGAGGAGTTCAAGTATCTTGGGGTCTTGTTCACGAATGAGGGGAAGATGGAGCGGGAGATCGACAGGCAGATTGGTGCGACGTCTGCTGTGAAGCGTGCGCTGTACCGATCCGTTGTGGTGAAGAGAGAGCTGAGCCAAAAGGCCAAGCTCTCGATTTACCAGTCGATCTACGTTCCTACCCTCATCTATGGTCACGAGCTTTGGGTCGTGACCGAAAGAACGAAATCCCGGATACAAGCGGCCAAAATGAGTTTTCTCCATAGTGTGTCTGGGCTCTCCCTTAGAGATAGGGTGAGGAGCTCAGTCATCCGGGGAGGACTCAGAGTAGAGCCGCTGCTCCTCCACATTGAGAGGAGCCAGTTGAGGTGGATCGGGCATCTGGTTAGGATGCCTCCTGGACGCCTCCCTGATGAGGTGTTCTGGGCACGTCCCACCGGGAGGAGGCCCAGGGGAAGACCCAGGACACGCTGGAGAGACTCTGCTGGCCTGGGAACGCTTTGGGATTCCCCCAGAGGAAGTGGCCCAAGTGGCTGGGGAGAGGAAGGTCTGGGGCTCCCTCTTGAAGCTGCCCCTGCGACCTGACCCCGGATAAGTGGAAGACGATGGATGGATGGAAAAAGGAAAGTTTTAGGATTAGTCTTAAAAGTAGACAGGGTGTCTGCGTCACGGACCAAAACTGGGAGTTTGTTCCACTGGAGAGGAGCCTGATAACTAAAGGATCTGCCTACCATTCTGGTTTTACAGACTTTAGGAACCACTAGCAGACCTGCTTTCTGAGAGTGAAGTGGTCTGTTAGAAATTACTAAAGTTTGTACACAACATACACATGTGGAATATTGCTAACGTGTTACTTTAGCAATTTTCCAATTGCCAAAGTGTTACTTTTACATTATTACTTTTGGGTGTGTATCCACCAATTTAACTGTCAAACTTTCATAAAAGCTGTCTTAATGCAAGAAACGAAACCCTTAAACACATGAAATAATTAACTTTAAATAACTAAAAAGGTTTTGTTAACTTTTCACATGAAGCTGGATTAACAGCTAGTAAGATACCTTTGATTAAGTTGGTATACTAATGTTTAAACCAGGGGTGTCAAACGTACGGCCTGCGGGCCGGATCTGGCCCGCCGAACGATTTAGTCCGGCCCGGTGGCCAAATGCATTTTTATTATTCAACGGCTGTGTCTCCTCGGTGCATCGACCGATCTGCACCACATTTTTTGTGAGTCGTGGGGGAGCGCTGCCCAACGCATACGTGTGTATTGCATGGTAGACGGGTGAGGAAAATGCATGACAGCTTCTGCGGTGGCTGGCGGCGGGAGGTGCGCGTACCCTAGCGGTGGCCCTTAGGCCAGAGCGGCGCTTGGCTGCGAGGGCCGATCATCACCGCTTGCGGTTTTAATTATTATTATTATTATTCTGCCCCCCTAAAGAGGGGCCTTTTTGGGGGCTTTCTCATTTTCAAAAACTCACCAAACTTGGCAGATGCATGGTGACTGTTTAAAAATTTTGTATTTTAAGGTCGTCACAAAAATCTAAAGAAAAATGCCTCAACGGCGCCACCTAGAAATTTTCAAAGGACCCTTTGCTATTCACTTACTTCGTCGTAGAGACATGAAATTTGGTACAGTTGTAGAGCTCAACAAGACGCTCAGAATTTACAATTAATGTCATAGTGCAAATATCACAGGAAGTTGGCCATTTTAGACTTAAAGTCTGATTTTGACCCAATTTTTGACGTTTATAGCATTGCTATTTGATGGATCTCCTCCTAGAGATTTTGAGCGATCGGCTTGAAACTCGGGCAGTCTGATCATAAGGCATGGCCAATCAAAAGTTATCAAAACGGTGAGTTTTTGAGCATGCTGAAGGGGCGTTGGCAGGGGTCAAAGTTCACCTATTCGCCACAAAAAATAAAAGTGTTATATCTCCTACACAGAAACACACAGAGGCACCAAACTTTCTGTGATTAATCATCATCAGGTCTCCTATAATATCCAATGGTCAAATGATGACATCACTTAGGCCACACCCCCTGACAACAGGAAGTGTCATGTTTTGCTGTAAACGGTCGCTATGTTACCCCTCTGAGCTAATCAACATGAAACTGTGTCCAGAGACAGAAAACATGTTGTTGTGTTGTGGATTCCAGCCCCAAGTCGATTCGATGGAGCAGGAGAGCGTGGCGGCGTGGTGAAGTCACCTCAAACGCCGCTGCCATACGTTTGGCTCTGAATTCCACATTTTTGGGCCGAGCTGCATAAAACTCACTTGGATGCATCCTTATCCACCCCCCAACAGGAATCCATAACAAATTTTGGTGGGCGTGACCTAATGCCTCAACGGCGCCACTTAGCAATTTTCAAAGGACCCTTTGCTATTCACTTACTTCATCGTAGAGACATGAGATTTGGTACAGTGGTAGAGCTCACCAAGACGCTCAGAATTTACAATTAATGTCATAGTGTAAATATCACAGGAAGTCGGCCATTTTAGATTGAATGTCTGATTTTGACCACATTTTTGACGTTTATAGCATTGGTATTTGATGGATCTCCTCCTAGAGATTTTTAGCGAGCGGCTTGAAACTCGGGCAGTCTGATCATAAGGCATGGCCAATTAAAAGTTATCAAAACGGTGAGTTTTTGAGCTTGTTGAAGGGGCATTAGCAAGGGTTAAAGTTCACCTACTCGCCACAAAAAATAAAACTGTTATATCTCCTACACAGAAACACACAGAGGCATCAAACTTTCAGTGATTGATCACCATCAGGTCTCCTATAATATCCAATGGTCAAATGATGACATTGCTTAGGCCACGCCCCCTGACAACAGGAAGTGTCATGTTTTGTTGTAAGCGGTCGCTATGTTACCCCTCTGAGCTAATCAACATGAAACTGTGTCCACAGACAGAACACATGTTGGTATGTTGTGGATTTCAGGCTCAACTGGATTGGATGGAGCAGGGGGGCGTGGCGGCGTGGCATATTCACCTCAAACGCTGCTGTCATACGTTTGGCTCTGAATTCCACAGTTTTGGGCCGAGCTGCTTAAAACTCATTTGGATGCATCCTTATCCACCCCCCAACAGGAATCCTTAACAAACTTTAGTGAGCAGGACTTAGTTTCTCTATAGCGCCACCAAGCAAATTTCAAAGGACCCTTTGGTATTCACTTACTTCATCGTAGAGTAATGAAATTTTGTACAGTTGTAGATCTCAGCAAGACGCTCAGAATTTACAATTAATGTCATACTGCAAGTATCACAGGAAGTAAGCCATTTTAGATTGAAATCTGAATTTTGATACCAAGTTGACATGTTAAGCATATGTATTTGATCATACTTGTCCAGCAGGGGGCAGCAAGAGACCACAAATAAACCCCAAAGGAATTTCTCTTGGTAAGTAAGTGATCTTAACTCTTTGGTTTCCTTGTATATTTAAGTTGAACAGATATACAAATCCTGCTTGAAAACTGACAAACTCTTGTTCAATACATTTCAGTTTTTATTTATATAACGCCAAATCATGAAACATGTCATCAGGGGTGGATTGGGACAAAAAATTGGCCCTGGCATTTTGGATTAGACTGGCCCACCACATTTTTTTTGTGTACTGAATGTGTATACCAACTGTGCAATACCAACTGTGCAATACCTTGAAGTCAGGATAATGGAAATTAGTGAGAGTGGACACTTAAAATACTTCCAAAATCTTAATTTATTAACACTGTAAAATGTAAACTCCACCACAGCACAGCAACTATTCTTAGATCAGAGAGAGAGAGAGAGAAAGAGAGGTGTCACGGTCAATCACACATATTATCACGTTACATCATTATAAGAAGTTATTGTAAGTTGCTCATCAGATCTATTCAGTCTTCCAGATACTGTAGGGTAACATTGGACTAATGTGCACTCACTGTGTAAAAAAGGATGCCAATGACAAAATGAACTAGAGAAATGCCTCACTTGTCATCATGGAAAGAAAGAAAATATATAATAACATAATATAAATTTTGATTTACTCAGTCATTTGTAATAAGTATTTTATTTATCTAATTTCCTAATTTTTGATCATATTTTCTTTAAAATCGCAGACTTTTCGCTATTTTTCATGTAAATCCTTGGTGGCGCTTGATAGCGAAGCCGGTGAGGCCGCAGCGAGCTTGGCCTACCCTGGGATTGCGCAATCCCATGGTAACTGCGCTGACTTCCATTCTGTGAATGCATCTTCCTGTCTCTAGATCATAAATTCAATTGTTCAAACAGTTATGAACTGATTTTCCACAATTTAATATATGTGGATTACGAATTGTGTTTTGGTCATCAAACTGTGTGCAGATAACATGTTTTCGTGGTGCTGGCCGATCATAAACAGCAAAGAAGTGGTTGTAGGTGAGGCCAGCAGTTCCTTGGCCACTAGGCAGGGGGCGCTCAAGGGGCACCGCTCGTGATCCCCAAATAGTAGAGTCAAAACAAGTTATTGATGTTTTATTAGCGAGTTTTGCTAAACAAGTAAAGCACTAAAAAGACTAAACATACAGCTGGAACAAGACTGATCAGGGAAGGCTTTCCTCCCTGGCAGTGAGCTCCATTGAGACTGAGAGACTTTTAAAACTGAAGAAGATAAAGAGAACTTTTACCGGAAAATGATGATATTTTTGTTCAGAAAGAGCGCCACAGGGACTTAAATTATAAGTAGAGGTAAGACAGCGATACTTATTCATGTTTTGTTTTTGTGATAAAATCTGCGTAATGTGGGTTATAGTTTTAGAATGTGTTACAAATGCAGAAATCCATCATAACTCATAAACTGTTACCAATCAAATGACAATTTTTTTCATCAAAGAACCAATATTTTTCCATGTATCTTGGTGAATTTATTTGGCTCAATCAGTCTCCTTCAGCACTTTGCAACGAGTCTACTCTGTAGAGTGTATATATTTGTAAATCTGACTCTGATGACGTCAGTGCCTCACCAGCCATGAACCCTACCGCACGTTAGAGACTGACATTTTTTCGGGAATCCCGCGGGTCACGTGATTCCCACGGGAATCCCGCGGGATGGGAGTCAACATCAGTAAATATCACGTGATTGGGACGGTACAGGATTAAATATAAACGGGAGCAGACGGGAGCGGGAGTAAACCAACAACAGGTACAATTAACTAGGATCGAAGCCAAAAGATTAAATAAAATAGAAAATCAAAAATGTAGGTTCGCCGCCGCCATTTTGTAGTTTTTTTCCAAGAAACCGAAACTATAATGCTGGTCAAAGAACTACACGACCCAGAAGCCAACAGTGCATCCGGTTTATTTTTTCCGCCAGCGCTCAAAAAACAGAATGGGGGGGGGGATCAACCGCTAGTGGCGAACTCAACCTGGAAAAGTTGGATCGGCAACGCAAAGTCAAAAGTAAGGACTTATTTATTAAACTCACAGCGCAACTGTAAAGTTGCAAATATTAACAAACTTGAGGAGAGTTGAATGTCACGGTGTTAACACTCAGTACCTGCTTGTAAAACGTGTTTCCTGGACTAATTTCCCAATGTGCAACAGTGTAATAATACGGCCAATAACTTAAAACTACTTTATTATTTTATTTAGTATTGTCTGAACAGTTGTGTTTTTTTCTGTTTTAACCCAATAACTGAACAATGTGTTAACACTTCTGTTTCACTATTTAACAAAAGTAAAACATGTACTTCCATGTCTGGTCGGGTAAAAATGAGACGGAGCCGACTGGACCGGCTGTTCCTGGGTCCAGTTAGCTCCGCCTCCAGCTCCGCATCATCCCTGAAAATTAACATAATCTCACTTTTAACTTTTGATAAAAGTTGACAGATCTGTCTAAGAATGTGTTTAATGTTCAATGAATGTATTGGTTCTGATAGTAAACCCTAATTAGTTTGTGGATATTTTATTGCAAATGGAAAAATACTAATATGCTTGAATGATATTCAACTTTTTTGTAATTTTTTGTTTTACTAAACTGAGTTTTTGAACCACTTCGGTACATTATCTAAATTGTGACAGTAATGCCTTTATGCACTTTTTTCTTAACTGAGTATAGATCTCTTTCTCGGTGCATTATTCTTTAGTTTCAGCAATTTGAAATGTAAAAGTAACTTCATTGTTCATGTGAAACAATTACTTAATGAATTAGTAAAAAGCAACATTGTACATTTTGTTTATTCAACTAAGATAGGCATGGTCTGTTTCCGTGTTTGTTACTTTATTTATTTATTTATTATTATTCCTTTCACTTTAACTGGCCTTTACTACAGCTAAAACAGGAACTTAACTGACCCTTCATAGACATTCAGGTTTAATGTATTTCCAGAAAACTTAATGAAGACAACAAGAATGGGAGTAGGGCAGGAGCGGGAGTCATTCTGAGTGGGAGCGGGATGGGAGTGGGAGTAATTTTACCAGGAGCGGGACGGGACAGGATTTTTTTTTCTACTCTGGCCCGGGATTGGGACGGGACACAATTTTTATCAGTGGGAGTGGGACGGGACAGGAGTGAAAATCCACTCCCGTGTCACTCTCTACCGCACGTCACTGACTACAACCACCACCATATTTTACACCAGACACCGGAGCAGATGAAGGGCCTGCTGTTGGGAACATGTCAGTCAGTTTGACACATTTCGCAGCATCCGTTTGAAGAACTCGTTTCTTTTTTTCGTGCAGTTTCTCTGCGCCTCCCTTGCGTTTCTTATCCATTACTACTGTGAACACCGCTGCACAAAGTTCCACATGGAGCGTGAAGGTGTTTTTCTACTTTATGATTGGCCTAGCCCTTTAGACTGTCAGGGATGATAACCAATGGGCTGCAGTAGCCTGTGGTAAGGGCTGGATGATCGGAACAGACTCTTGCGCTGCTGATATTTTTCTTCATGCATTATGCAAATATAACGAGGCAGATATATAAAATAATAATAATATTAATAATAATAATACATATTATTAATATACATGTCGGGTCTGCCGGCCTGCATGTCATCTAAAGGCAGTTTACAATGTCAAAATCAATCAGATTATACATATTAAGTCAGATTATCCAGATTGGTAAAAGAAATTCCTATATAAGGGAACCAGTTGATTTCATCAAAGTCGTAACAAGCAGCATTGACTCCTGAAGAAGCGTAGAGCCACAGGGAGAGTCGTTTGCATTGTACATGGCTTAGCAGCAATCCCTCATACTGATCAAGCATGAAGTGACAGCAGAAGGAAAAACTCCCCATTAACAGGAAGGAAAAACCTCCAGCCGAACCGGGCTCAGTATGAACGGTAATCTGCCTTGACCGACTGGGGGTTACAAAAGAGAGAGAAGAGACACAACAAGACAGACAAAAAAGCACAGAAGCACACATTGATCCAGTAATGTGTTTTACATTAGATGGTAATAGCAGGTGATCTGTCTTCCCTGAATGATGTCACAGCTAACAGAACGCCAGACCAGGGGTACCTACTATGAAGAAAAAATAGAAAAAACAAAAAGGTAAAAGCTGAAATGACAACAGTCATGCAAAATTGAAGAACAATAGACCCTGATGTCCTCCAGCAGCCTAAGCCTATAGCAGCATAACTATAGAGGTAGCTCGGGGTAACATGAACCACTCTAACTATAATCTTTGTCAAAAAGGAAAGTCCCAAGAGCCAGCTTCTAGTGGAGGAGTTCAAGTATCTTGGGGTCTTGTTCACGAATGAGGGGAAGATGGAGCGGGAGATCGACAGGCGGATTGGTGCGACGTCTGCTGTGAAGCGTGCGCTGTACCGATCCGTTGTGGTGAAGAGAGAGCTGAGCCAAAAGGCCAAGCTCTCGATTTACCAGTCGATCTACGTTCCTACCCTCATCTATGGTCACGAGCTTTGGGTCGTGACCGAAAGAACGAAATCCCGGATACAAGCGGCCAAAATGAGTTTTCTCCATAGTGTGTCTGGGCTCTCCCTTAGAGATAGGGTGAGGAGCTCAGTCATCCGGGGAGGACTCAGAGTAGAGCCGCTGCTCCTCCACATTGAGAGGAGCCAGTTGAGGTGGATCGGGCATCTGGTTAGGATGCCTCCTGGACGCCTCCCTGATGAGGTGTTCTGGGCACGTCCCACCGGGAGGAGGCCCAGAGGAAGACCCAGGACACGCTGGAGAGACTATGCTGGCCTGGGAACGCTTTGGGATTCCCCCGGAGGAAGTGGCCCAAGTGGCTGGGGAGAGGAAGGTCTGGGGCTCCCTCTTGAAGCTGCCCCTGCGACCTGACCCCGGATAAGTGGAAGACGATGGATGGATGGAAAAAGGAAAGTTTTAGGATTAGTCTTAAAAGTAGACAGGGTGTCTGCGTCACGGACCAAAACTGGGAGTTTGTTCCACTGGAGAGGAGCCTGATAACTAAAGGATCTGCCTACCATTCTGGTTTTACAGACTTTAGGAACCACTAGCAGACCTGCTTTCTGAGAGTGAAGTGGTCTGTTAGAAATTACTAAAGTTTGTACACAACATACACATGTGGAATATTGCTAACGTGTTACTTTAGCAATTTTCCAATTGCCAAAGTGTTACTTTTACATTATTACTTTTGGGTGTGTATCCACCAATTTAACTGTCAAACTTTCATAAAAGCTGTCTTAATGCAAGAAACGAAACCCTTAAACACATGAAATAATTAACTTTAAATAACTAAAAAGGTTTTGTTAACTTTTCACATGAAGCTGGATTAACAGCTAGTAAGATACCTTTGATTAAGTTGGTATACTAATGTTTAAACCAGGGGTGTCAAACGTACGGCCTGCGGGCCGGATCTGGCCCGCCGAACGATTTAGTCCGGCCCGGTGGCCAAATGCATTTTTATTATTCAACGGCTGTGTCTCCTCGGTGCATCGACCGATCTGCACCAGATTTTTTGTGAGTCGTGGGGGAGCGCTGCCCAACGCATACGTGTGTATGGCATGGTAGACGGGTGAGGAAAATGCATGACAGCTTCTGCGGTGGCTGGCGGCGGGAGGTGCGCGTACCCTAGCGGTGGCCCTTAGGCCAGAGCGGCGCTTGGCTGCGAGGGCCGATCATCACCGCTTGCGGTTTTAATTAGGCCCGAGCAGCGAAGCGCTGCGAAGGCCTATTGTTTCTGTGTTGTTTCTTATTATTATTATTATTATTTTTATTCTGCCCCCCTAAAGAGGGGCCTTTTTGGGGGCTTTATCATATTCAAAAACTCACCAAACTTGGCAGATGCATGAAGACTGTTTAAAAATTTTATATTTTAAGGTCATCACAAAAATCTAACGGAAAATCCCTCAACGGCGCCACCTAGCAATTTTCAAAGGACCCTTTGCTATTCACTTACTTCATCGTAGAGACGTGAAATTTGGTACAGTTGTAGAGCTCACCAAGACGTTCAGAATTTATAATTAATGTCATAGTGCAAATATCACAGGAAGTCGGCCATTTTAGATTGAAGGTCTGATTTTGACCCCATTTTTGACGTTTACAGCATTGGTATTTGATCGAACTCCTCCTAGGGATTTTGAGCGAGCGACTTGAAACTCGGTCAGTCTGATCATAAGGCATGGCCAATTAAAAGTTATCAAAACGGTGAGTTTTTGAGCATGTTGAAGGGGCGTTAGCAGGGGTCAAAGTTCACCTACTCGCCACAAAAAATAAAACTGTTATATCTCCTACACAGAAACACACAGAGGCACCAAACCTTCTGTGATTGATCATCATTGGGTCTTCTTTAATATCCAATGGTCAAATGATGACATCACTTAGGCCACGCCCCCTGACAACAGGAAGTGTCATGTTTTGCTGTAAACGGTCGCTATGTTACCCCTCTGAGCTAATCAACATGAAACAGTGTCCAGAGACAGAAGACATGTTGGTGTGTTGTGGATTCCAGCCCCAAGTGGATTCGATGGAGCAGGGGGGCGTGGCGGCGTGGTGAAGTCACCTCAAACGCCGCTGCCATACGTTTGGCTCTGAATTCCACATTTCTGGGCCGAGCTGCTTAAAACTCACTTGGATGCATCCTTATCTAGCCCCCGACAGGAATCCATAACAAACTTTGGTTGGCGTGACCTAATTTTTCTATAGCGCCCCCTAGAATATTTTAAATGATCAGCCCCAAGCCATGCTTTAAGATAGAATTACGAAAGTTGGTACACAACATACACGTGGAATATTGCTAAAGTGTTACTTTTACATTATTACTTTTGGGTGTGTATCCACCAATTTAACTGTCAAACTTTCATAAAAGCTGTCTTAATGCAAGAAACAAAACCCTTAAACACATGAAATAACAATTAACTTTAAATAACTAAAAAGGTTTTTTTAACTTTTCACATGAAGCTGGATTAACAGGTAGTAAGATACCTTTGATTAAATTGGTATACTAATGTTTAAACCAGGGGTGTCAAACGTATGGCCCGCGGGCCGGATCCGGCCCACCGAACGATTTTGTCCGGCCCAGTGGCCAAATGCAATATCAATATTCAACGGCTGTATATCCTCGCTGCATCGACCGATCTACACCAGATTTGTTGTGAGTCGTGGGGGAGCGCTGCCGAATGCGTTCGTGGGAATCTCCCGGCGGACGGGCGGGGAAAATGCGTGACAGTTTCTGCGGTGGCTGGCGGCCGGCGGTGCGCGAACCCCCGCGGTGGCCAATAGGCCGGAGCGGCGCTTGGCTGCGAGGGCCGATCGACGCCGCTTGCGGCTTTAATTATTCTTATTATTCTGCCCCCCTAAAGAGGGGCCTTTTTGGGGGCTTTCTCATTTTCAAAAACTCACCAAACTTGGCAGATGCATGGTGACTGTTTAAAAATTTTGTATTTTAAGGTCGTCACAAAAATCTAAAGAAAAATGCCTCAACGGCGCCACCTAGAAATTTTCAAAGGACCCTTTGCTATTCACTTACTTCGTCGTAGAGACATGAAATTTGGTACAGTTGTAGAGCTCAACAAGACGCTCAGAATTTACAATTAATGTCATAGTGCAAATATCACAGGAAGTTGGCCATTTTAGACTGAAAGTCTGATTTTGACCCAATTTTTGACATTTATAGCATTGGTATTTGATGGATCTCCTCCTAGAGATTTTGAGCGATCGGCTTGAAACTCGGGCAGTCTGATCATAAGGCATGGCCAATCAAAAGTTATCAAAACGGTGAGTTTTTGAGCATGCTGAAGGGGCGTTGGCAGGGGTCAAAGTTCACCTATTCGCCACAAAAAATAAAAGTATTATATCTCCTACACAGAAACACACAGAGGCACCAAACTTTCTGTGATTAATCATCATCAGGTCTCCTATAATATCCAATGGTCAAATGATGACATCACTCAGGCCACACCCCCTGACAACAGGAAGTGTCATGTTTTGCTGTAAACGGTCGCTATGTTACCCCTCTGAGCTAATCAACATGAAACTGTGTCCAGAGACAGAAAACATGTTGTTGTGTTGTGGATTCCAGCCCCAAGTCGATTCGATGGAGCAGGAGAGCGTGGCGGCGTGGTGAAGTCACCTCAAACGCCGCTGCCATACGTTTGGCTCTGAATTCCACATTTTTGGGCCGAGCTGCATAAAACTCACTTGGATGCATCCTTATCCACCCCCCAACAGGAATCCATAACAAATTTTGGTGGGCGTGACCTAATGCCTCAACGGCGCCACTTAGCAATTTTCAAAGGACCCTTTGCTATTCACTTACTTCATCGTAGAGACATGAGATTTGGTACAGTGGTAGAGCTCACCAAGACGCTCAGAATTTACAATTAATGTCATAGTGTAAATATCACAGGAAGTTGGCCATTTTAGATTGAATGTCTGATTTTGACCCAATTTTTGACGTTTATAGCATTGGTATTTGATGGATCTCCTCCTAGAGATTTTTAGCGAGCGGCTTGAAACTCGGGCAGTCTGATCATAAGGCATGGCCAATTAAAAGTTATCAAAACGGTGAGTTTTTGAGCTTGTTGAAGGGGCATTAGCAAGGGTCAAAGTTCACCTACTCGCCACAAAAAATAAAACTGTTATATCTCCTACACAGAAACACACAGAGGCATCAAACTTTCAGTGATTGATCACCATCAGGTCTCCTATAATATCCAATGGTCAAATGATGACATTGCTTAGGCCACGCCCCCTGACAACAGGAAGTGTCATGTTTTGTTGTAAGCGGTCGCTATGTTACCCCTCTGAGCTAATCAACATGAAACTGTGTCCACAGACAGAACACATGTTGGTATGTTGTGGATTTCAGGCTCAACTGGATTGGATGGAGCAGGGGGGCGTGGTGGCATGGCATATTCACCTCAAACGCTGCTGTCATACGTTTGGCTCTGAATTCCACAGTTTTGGGCCGAGCTGCTTAAAACTCATTTGGATGCATCCTTATCCACCCCCCAACAGGAATCCTTAACAAACTTTAGTGAGCAGGACTTAGTTTCTCTATAGCGCCACCAAGCAAATTTCAAAGGACCCTTTGGTATTCACTTACTTCATCGTAGAGTAATGAAATTTTGTACAGTTGTAGATCTCAGCAAGACGCTCAGAATTTACAATTAATGTCATACTGCAAGTATCACAGGAAGTAAGCCATTTTAGATTGAAATCTGAATTTTGATACCAAGTTGACATGTAAAGCATATGTATTTGATCATACTTGTCCAGCAGGGGGCAGCAAGAGACCACAAATAAACCCCAAAGGAATTTCTCTTGGTAAGTAAGTGATCTTAACTCTTTGGTTTCCTTATATATTTAAGTTGAACAGATATACAAATCCTGCTTGAAAACTGACAAACTTACTCTTGTTCAATACATTTCAGTTTTTATTTATATAACGCCAAATCATAAAACATGTCATCAGGGGTGGACTGGGACAAAAAAATCGGCCCTGGCATTTTGGATTAGACTGGCCCACCACATTTTTTTTGTGTACTGAATGTGTATACCAACTTTGCAATACCAACTGTGCAATACCTTGAGGCCAGGTTAATGGAAATTAGTGAGAGTGGACACTTAAAATACTTCCAAAATCTTAATTTATTAACACTGTAAAATGTAAACTCCACCACAGCACAGCAACTATTCTTAGATCAGAGAGAGAGAGAGAAAGAGAGGTGTCACGGTCAATCACACATATTATCACATTACATCATTATAAGAATCTATTGTAAGTTGCTCATCAGATCTATTCAGTCTTCCAGATACTGTAGGGTAACATTGGACTAATGTGCACTCACTGTGTAAAAAAGGATGCCAATGACAAAATGAACCAGAGAAATGCCTCACTTGTCATCATGGAAAGAAAGAAAATATATAATAACATAATATAAATTTTGATTTACTCAATCATTTGTAATAAGTATTTTATTTATCTAATTTCCTAATTTTTGATCATATTTTCTTTAATATCGCAGACTTTTCGCTATTTTTCATGTAAATCCTTGGTGGCGCTTCATAGCGAAGCCGGTGAGGCCGCAGCGAGCTTGGCCTCCCCTGGGATTGCGCAATCCCATGTTAACTGTGCTGAGTTCCATTCTGTGAATGCATCTTCCTGTCTCTAGATCATAAATTCAATTGTTCAAACAGTTATGAACTGATGTTCCACAATTTAATATATGTGGATTACGAATTGTGTTTTGGTCATCAAACTGTGTGCAGATAACATGTTTTCGTGGTGCTGACCGATCATAAACAGCAAAGAACTGGTTGTAGGTGAGGCCGGCAGTTCCTTGGCCGCTAGGCAGGGGGCGCTCAAGGGGCACCGCTCGTGATCCCCAAATAGTAGAGTCAAAACAAGTTATTGATGTTTTATTAGCGAGTTTTGCTAAACAAGTAAAGCACTAAAAAGACTCTAAACATACAGCTGGAACAGGACTGATCAGGGAAGGCTTTCCTCCCTGGCAGTGAGCTCCACTGAGACTAAGAGAGTTTTAAATCTGAAGAAGATAAAGAGAACTTTTACCGGAAAATGATATTTTTGTTCAGAAAGAGCGCCGCAGGGACTTAAATTATAAGTAGAGGTAAGACAGTGATACTTATTCATGTTTTGTTTTTGTGATAAAATGTGCGTAATGTGGGTTATAGTTTTAGAATGTGTTACAAATGCAGAAATCCATCATAACTCATAAACTGCTACCAATCAAATGACAAATTTTTTTTCATCAAAGAACCAATATTTTTCCATGTATCTTGGTGAATTTATTTGGCTCAATCAGTCTCCTTCAGCACTTTGCAACGAGTCTACTCTGTAGAGTGTATATATTTGTAAATCTGACTCTGATGACATCAGTGCCTCACCAGCTATGAACCCTACCGCACGTAACTGGCTACAACCACCACCACCATATCTTACATCAGACACCGGAGCAGATGAAGGCCTGCTGTAGGGAACATGTCAGTGAGTTTGACACATTTCGCAGCATCCGTTTGAAGAACTCGTTTCTTTTTTTCGTGCAGTTTCTCTGCGCCTCCCATTACTACTGTGAACACTGCTGCACAAAGTTCCACATGGAGCGTGAAGGTGTTTTTCTACTTTATGATTGGCCTAGCCCTTTAGACTGTCAGGGATGATAACGAGGCAGATATATAAAATAATTAATAATAATAATACATATTTATATACATGTCTGGTCTGCCGGCCCAAACAGCACGTCGGCCCACCGGGAAAATGCCCGGTACGCCCGATTACCAGTCCATGCCTGCATGTCATCTAAAGGCAGTTTACAATGTCAAAATCAATCAGATTATACATATTAGGTCAGATTATCCAGATTGGTAAAATAAATTCCTATATAAGGGAACTAGTTGATTGCATCAAAGTCGTAACAAGCAGCATTCACTCCTGAAGAAGCGTAGAGCCACAGGGAGAGTCGTTTGCATTGTACATGGCTTTGCAGCAATCCCTCATACTGATCAAGCATGAAGTGACAGCAGAAGGAAAAACTCCCCATTAACAGGAAGGAAAAACCTCCAGCAGAACCGGGCTCAGTATGAACGGTAATCTGCCTTGACTGACTGGGGGTTACAAAAGAGAGAGAAGAGACACAACAAGAGAGACAAAAAAGCACAGAAGCACACATTGATCCAGTAATCTGTTTTACATTAGATGGTAATAACAGGTGATCTGTCTTCCCTGGATGATGTCACAGCTAACAGAACGCCAGACCAGGTGTACCTACTATGAAGATAAAAGAGAGAGAACAGAAAGTTAAAAGCTAAAATGACAACAGTCATGCAAAATTGAAGAACAATAGACCCTGATGTCCTCCAGCAGCCTAAGCCTATAGCAGCATAACTATAGAGGTAGCTCAGGGTAACATGAACCACTCTAACTATAAGCTGTGTCAAAAAGGAAAGTCCCAAGAGCCAGCTTCTAGTGGAGGAGTTCAAGTATCTTGGGGTCTTGTTCACGAATGAGGGGAAGATGGAGCGGGAGATCGACAGGCGGATTGGTGCAACGTCTGCTGTGAAGCGGGCGCTGTAGCGATCCGTTGTGGTGAAGAGAGAGGTGAGCCAAAAGGCGAAGCTCTTGATTCACCGGTCGATCTACGTTCCTACCCTCATCTATGGTCACGAGCTTTGGGTCGTGACCGAAAGAACGAGATCCCGGATACAAGCGGCCAAAATAAGTTTTCTCCATAGTGTGTCTGGGCTCTCCCTTAGAGATAGGGTGAGGAGCTCAGTCATCCGGGGAGGACTCAGAGTAGAGCCGCTGCTCCTCCACATTGAGCGGAGCCAGTTGAGGTGGCTCGGGCATCTGGTTAGGATGCCTCCTGGACGCATCCCTGGTGAGGTGTTCTGGGCACATCCCACCGGGAGGAGACCCAGGGGAAGACCCAGGACACGCTGGAGAGACTCTGCTCGCCTGGGAACGCTTTGGGATTCCCCCGGAGGAAGTGGCCCAAGTGGCTGGGGAGAGGAAGGTCTGGGCCTCCCTCTTGAAGCTGCTACACCCGCGACCTGACCCCGGATAAGCGGAAGACGATAGATGGATGGAAAAAGGAAAGTTTTAGGATTAGTCTTAAAAGTAGACAGGGTGTCTGCGTCACGGACCAAAACTGGGAGTTGGTTCCACTGGAGAGGAGCATGATAGCTAAAGGATCTGCCTACCATTCTGGTTTTACAGACTTTAGGAACCACCAGCAGACCTGCTTTCTGAGAGTGAAGTGGTCTGTTAGAAATTACTAAAGTTTGTACACAACATACACATGTGGAATATTGCTAACGTGTTACTTTAGCAATATTCCAATTGTTAAAGTGTTACTTTTACATTATTACTTTTGGGTGTGTATCCACCAATTTAACTGTCAAACTTTCATAAAAGCTGTCTTAATGCAAGAAACGAAACCCTTAAACACATGAAATAATTAACTTTAAATAACTAAAAAGGTTTTGTTAACTTTTCACATGAAGCTGGATTAACAGCTAGTAAGATACCTTTGATTAAGTTGGTATACTAATGTTTAAACCAGGGGTGTCAAACGTACAGCCTGCGGGCCAGATCTGGCCCGCCGAACGATTTAGTCCGGCCCGGTGGCCAAATGCATTATCATTATTCAACGGCTGTGTCTCCTCGGTGCATCGACCGATCTGCACCAGATTTTTTGTGAGTCGTGGGGGAGCGCTGCCCAACGCGTGCGTGTGTATTGCATGGTAGACGGGCGAGGAAAATGCATGACAGCTTCTGCTGTGGCTGGCGGTGGGAGGTGCGCGTACCCTAGCGGTGGCCCATAGGCCAGAGCGGCGCTTGGCTGCGAGGGCCGATCATCACCGCTTGCGGTTTTAATTATTATTATTATTATTCTGCCCCCCTAAAGAGGGGCCTTTTTGGGGGCTTTCTCATTTTCAAAAACTCACCAAACTTGGCAGATGCATGGTGACTGTTTAAAAATTTTGTATTTTAAGGTCGTCACAAAAATCTAAAGAAAAATGCCTCAACGGCGCCACCTAGAAATTTTCAAAGGACCCTTTGCTATTCACTTACTTCGTCGTAGAGACATGAAATTTGGTACAGTTGTAGAGCTCACCAAGACGCTCAGAATTTACAATTAATGTCATAGTGTAAATATCACAGGAAGTCGGCCATTTTAGATTGAAAGTCTGATTTTGACCTCAATTTTGACAGTTACAGCATCGGTATAAGATCTAACTCCTCCTAGAGATATCGAGCGATCGGCTTGAAACTCGGGCAGTCTGATCATAAGGCATGGCCAATCAAAAGTTATCAAAACGGTGAGTTTTTGAGCATGCTGAAGGGGCATTAGCAAGGGTCAAAGTTCACCTACTCGCCACAAAAAATAAAACTGTTATATCTCCTACACAGAAACACACAGAGGCATCAAACTTTCAGTGATTGATCACCATCAGGTCTCCTATAATATCCAATGGCCAAATGATGACATTGCTTAGGACACGCCCCCTGACAACAGGAAGTGTCATGTTTTGTTGTAAGCGGTCGCTATGTTACCCCTCTGAGCTAATCAACATGAAACTGTGTCCACAGACAGAACACATGTTGGTATGTTGTGGATTTCAGGCTCAACTGGATAGGATGGAGCAGGGGGGCGTGGCGGCGTCGCATATTCACCTCAAACGCTGCTGTCATACGTTTGGCTCTGAATTCCACAGTTTTGGGCCGAGCTGCTTAAAACTCATTTGGATGCATCCTTATCCACCCCCCAACAGGAATCCTTAACAAACTTTAGTGAGCAGGACTTAGTTTCTCTATAGCGCCACCAAGCAAATTTCAAAGGACCCTTTGGTATTCACTTACTTCATCGTAGAGTAATGAAATTTTGTACAGTTGTAGATCTCAGCAAGACGCTCAGAATTTACAATTAATGTCATACTGCAAGTATCACAGGAAGTAAGCCATTTTAGATTGAAATCTGAATTTTGATACCAAGTTGACATGTAAAGCATATGTATTTGATCATACTTGTCCAGCAGGGGGCAGCAAGAGACCACAAATAAACCCCAAAGGAATCTCTCTTGGTAAGTAAGTGATCTTAACTCTTTGGTTTCCTTATATATTTATGTTGAACAGATATACAAATCCTGCTTGAAAACTGACAAACTTACTCTTGTTCAATACATTTCAGTTTTTATTTATATAAGGCCAAATCATGAAACATGTCATCAGGGGTGGACTGGGACAAAAAAATCGGCCCTGGCATTTTGGATTAGACTGGCCCACCACATTTTTTTTGTGTACTGAATGTGTATACCAACTTTGCAATACCAACTGTGCAATACCTTGAGGCCAGGTTAATGGAAATTAGTGAGAGTGGACACTTAAAATACTTCCAAAATCTTAATTTATTAACACTGTAAAATGTAAACTCCACCACAGCACAGCAACTATTCTTAGATCAGAGAGAGAGAGAGAGAGAAAGAGAGGTGTCACGGTTAATCACACATATTATCACGTTACATCATTATAAGAAGTTATTGTAAGTTGCTCATCAGATCTATTCAGTCTTCCAGATACTGTAGGGTAACATTGGACTAATGTGCACTCACTGTGTAAAAAAGGATGCCAATGACAAAATGAACCAGAGAAATGCCTCACTTGTCATCATGGAAAGAAAGAAAATATATAATAACATAATATAAATTTTGATTTACTCAATCATTTGTAATAAGTATTTTATTTATCTAATTTCCTAATTTTTGATCATATTTTCTTTAATATCGCAGACTTTTCGCTATTTTTCATGTAAATCCTTGGTGGCGCTTCATAGCGAAGCCGGTGAGGCCGCAGCGAGCTTGGCCTCCCCTGGGATTGCGCAATCCCATGTTAACTGTGCTGAGTTCCATTCTGTGAATGCATCTTCCTGTCTCTAGATCATAAATTCAATTGTTCAAACAGTTATGAACTGATGTTCCACAATTTAATATATGTGGATTACGAATTGTGTTTTGGTCATCAAACTGTGTGCAGATAACATGTTTTCGTGGTGCTGGCCGATCATAAACAGCAAAGAACTGGTTGTAGGTGAGGCCGGCAGTTCCTTGGCCACTAGGCAGGGGGCGCTCAAGGGGCACCGCTCGTGATCCCCAAATAGTAGAGTCAAAACAAGTTATTGATGTTTTATTAGCGAGTTTTGCTAAACAAGTAAAGCACTAAAAAGACTCTAAACATACAGCTGGAACAGGACTGATCAGGGAAGGCTTTCCTCCCTGGCAGTGAGCTCCACTGAGACTAAGAGACTTTTAAATTTGAAGAAGATAAAGAGAACTTTTACCGGAAAATGATATTTTTGTTCAGAAAGAGCGCCGCAGGGACTTAACTTATAAGTAGAGGTAAGACAGCGATACTTATTCATGTTTTGTTTTTGTGATAAAATGTGCTTAATGTGGGTTATAGTTTTAGAATGTGTTACAAATGCAGAAATCCATCATAACTCATAAACTGCTACCAATCAAATGACAAATTTTTTTTCATCAAAGAACCAATATTTTTCCATGTATCTTGGTGAATTTATTTGGCTCAATCAGTCTCCTTCAGCACTTTGCAACGAGTCTACTCTGTAGAGTGTATATATTTGTAAATCTGACTCTGATGACGTCAGTGCCTCACCAGCTATGAACCCTACCGCACGTAACTGGCTACAACCACCACCACCATATCTTACATCAGACACCGGAGCAGATGAAGGCCTGCTGTAGGGAACATGTCAGTGAGTTTGACACATTTCGCAGCATCCGTTTGAAGAACTCGTTTCTTTTTTTCGTGCAGTTTCTCTGCGCCTCCCATTACTACTGTGAACACTGCTGCACAAAGTTCCACATGGAGCGTGAAGGTGTTTTTCTACTTTATGATTGGCCTAGCCCTTTAGACTGTCAGGGATGATAACGAGGCAGATATATAAAATAATTAATAATAATAATAATAATACATATTTATATACATGTCGGGTCTGCCAGCCCAAACAGCACGTCGGCCCACCGGGAAAATGCCCGGTACGCCCGATTACCAGTCCATGCCTGCATGTCATCTAAAGGCAGTTTACAATGTCAAAATCAATCAGATTATACATATTAGGTCAGATTATCCAGATTGGTAAAATAAATTCCTATATAAGGGAACCAGTTGATTGCATCAAAGTCGTAACAAGCAGCATTCACTCCTGAAGAAGCGTAGAGCCACAGGGAGAGTCGTTTGCATTGTACATGGCTTTGCAGCAATCCCTCATACTTATCAAGCATGAAGTGACAGCAGAAGAAAAAACTCCCCATTAACAGGAAGGAAAAACCTCCATCAGAGGCGGGCTCAGTATGAACGGTAATCTGCCTTGACCGACTGGGGGTTACAAAAGAGAGAGAAGAGACACAACAAGAGAGACAAAAAAGCACAGAAGCACACATTGATCCAGTAATCTGTTTTACATTAGATGGTAATAACAGGTGATCTGTCTTCCCTGGATGATGTCACAGCTAACAGAACGCCAGACCAGGTGTACCTACTATGAAGATAAAAGAGAGAGAACAGAAAGTTAAAAGCTAAAATGACAACAGTCATGCAAAATTGAAGAACAATAGACCCTGATGTCCTCCAGCAGCCTAAGCCTATAGCAGCATAACTATAGAGGTAGCTCAGGGTAACATGAACCACTCTAACTATAAGCTTTGTCAAAAAGGAAAGTCCCAAGAGCCAGCTTCTAGTGGAGGAGTTCAAGTATCTTGGGGTCTTGTTCACGAATGAGGGGAAGATGGAGCGGGAGATCGACAGGCGGATTGGTGCAACGTCTGCTGTGAAGCGGGCGCTGTAGCGATCCGTTGTGGTGAAGAGAGAGGTGAGCCAAAAGGCGAAGCTCTTGATTCACCGGTCGATCTACGTTCCTACCCTCATCTATGGTCACGAGCTTTGGGTCGTGACCGAAAGAACGAGATCCCGGATACAAGCGGCCAAAATAAGTTTTCTCCATAGTGTGTCTGGGCTCTCCCTTAGAGATAGGGTGAGGAGCTCAGTCATCCGGGGAGGACTCAGAGTAGAGCCGCTGCTCCTCCACATTGAGCGGAGCCAGTTGAGGTGGCTCGGGCATCTGGTTAGGATGCCTCCTGGACGCATCCCTGGTGAGGTGTTCTGGGCACATCCCACCGGGAGGAGACCCAGGGGAAGACCCAGGACACGCTGGAGAGACTCTGCTCGCCTGGGAACGCTTTGGGATTCCCCCGGAGGAAGTGGCCCAAGTGGCTGGGGAGAGGAAGGTCTGGGCCTCCCTCTTGAAGCTGCTACACCCGCGACCTGACCCCGGATAAGCGGAAGACGATAGATGGATGGAAAAAGGAAAGTTTTAGGATTAGTCTTAAAAGTAGACAGGGTGTCTGCGTCACGGACCAAAACTGGGAGTTGGTTCCACTGGAGAGGAGCATGATAGCTAAAGGATCTGCCTACCATTCTGGTTTTACAGACTTTAGGAACCACCAGCAGACCTGCTTTCTGAGAGTGAAGTGGTCTGTTAGAAATTACTAAAGTTTGTACACAACATACACATGTGGAATATTGCTAACGTGTTACTTTAGCAATATTCCAATTGTTAAAGTGTTACTTTTACATTATTACTTTTGGGTGTGTATCCACCAATTTAACTGTCAAACTTTCATAAAAGCTGTCTTAATGCAAGAAACGAAACCCTTAAACACATGAAATAATTAACTTTAAATAACTAAAAAGGTTTTGTTAACTTTTCACATGAAGCTGGATTAACAGCTAGTAAGATACCTTTGATTAAGTTGGTATACTAATGTTTAAACCAGGGGTGTCAAACGTACAGCCTGCGGGCCAGATCTGGCCCGCCGAACGATTTAGTCCGGCCCGGTGGCCAAATGCATTATCATTATTCAACGGCTGTGTCTCCTCGGTGCATCGACCGATCTGCACCAGATTTTTTGTGAGTCGTGGGGGAGCGCTGCCCAACGCGTGCGTGTGTATTGCATGGTAGACGGGCGAGGAAAATGCATGACAGCTTCTGCTGTGGCTGGCGGTGGGAGGTGCGCGTACCCTAGCGGTGGCCCATAGGCCAGAGCGGCGCTTGGCTGCGAGGGCCGATCATCACCGCTTGCGGTTTTAATTATTATTATTATTATTCTGCCCCCCTAAAGAGGGGCCTTTTTGGGGGCTTTCTCATTTTCAAAAACTCACCAAACTTGGCAGATGCATGGTGACTGTTTAAAAATTTTGTATTTTAAGGTCGTCACAAAAATCTAAAGAAAAATGCCTCAACGGCGCCACCTAGAAATTTTCAAAGGACCCTTTGCTATTCACTTACTTCGTCGTAGAGACATGAAATTTGGTACAGTTGTAGAGCTCACCAAGACGCTCAGAATTTACAATTAATGTCATAGTGTAAATATCACAGGAAGTCGGCCATTTTAGATTGAAAGTCTGATTTTGACCTCAATTTTGACAGTTACAGCATCGGTATAAGATCTAACTCCTCCTAGAGATATCGAGCGATCGGCTTGAAACTCGGGCAGTCTGATCATAAGGCATGGCCAATCAAAAGTTATCAAAACGGTGAGTTTTTGAGCATGCTGAAGGGGCATTAGCAAGGGTCAAAGTTCACCTACTCGCCACAAAAAATAAAACTGTTATATCTCCTACACAGAAACACACAGAGGCATCAAACTTTCAGTGATTGATCACCATCAGGTCTCCTATAATATCCAATGGCCAAATGATGACATTGCTTAGGACACGCCCCCTGACAACAGGAAGTGTCATGTTTTGTTGTAAGCGGTCGCTATGTTACCCCTCTGAGCTAATCAACATGAAACTGTGTCCACAGACAGAACACATGTTGGTATGTTGTGGATTTCAGGCTCAACTGGATAGGATGGAGCAGGGGGGCGTGGCGGCGTCGCATATTCACCTCAAACGCTGCTGTCATACGTTTGGCTCTGAATTCCACAGTTTTGGGCCGAGCTGCTTAAAACTCATTTGGATGCATCCTTATCCACCCCCCAACAGGAATCCTTAACAAACTTTAGTGAGCAGGACTTAGTTTCTCTATAGCGCCACCAAGCAAATTTCAAAGGACCCTTTGGTATTCACTTACTTCATCGTAGAGTAATGAAATTTTGTACAGTTGTAGATCTCAGCAAGACGCTCAGAATTTACAATTAATGTCATACTGCAAGTATCACAGGAAGTAAGCCATTTTAGATTGAAATCTGAATTTTGATACCAAGTTGACATGTAAAGCATATGTATTTGATCATACTTGTCCAGCAGGGGGCAGCAAGAGACCACAAATAAACCCCAAAGGAATCTCTCTTGGTAAGTAAGTGATCTTAACTCTTTGGTTTCCTTATATATTTATGTTGAACAGATATACAAATCCTGCTTGAAAACTGACAAACTTACTCTTGTTCAATACATTTCAGTTTTTATTTATATAAGGCCAAATCATGAAACATGTCATCAGGGGTGGACTGGGACAAAAAAATCGGCCCTGGCATTTTGGATTAGACTGGCCCACCACATTTTTTTTGTGTACTGAATGTGTATACCAACTTTGCAATACCAACTGTGCAATACCTTGAGGCCAGGTTAATGGAAATTAGTGAGAGTGGACACTTAAAATACTTCCAAAATCTTAATTTATTAACACTGTAAAATGTAAACTCCACCACAGCACAGCAACTATTCTTAGATCAGAGAGAGAGAGAGAGAGAAAGAGAGGTGTCACGGTTAATCACACATATTATCACGTTACATCATTATAAGAAGTTATTGTAAGTTGCTCATCAGATCTATTCAGTCTTCCAGATACTGTAGGGTAACATTGGACTAATGTGCACTCACTGTGTAAAAAAGGATGCCAATGACAAAATGAACCAGAGAAATGCCTCACTTGTCATCATGGAAAGAAAGAAAATATATAATAACATAATATAAATTTTGATTTACTCAATCATTTGTAATAAGTATTTTATTTATCTAATTTCCTAATTTTTGATCATATTTTCTTTAATATCGCAGACTTTTCGCTATTTTTCATGTAAATCCTTGGTGGCGCTTCATAGCGAAGCCGGTGAGGCCGCAGCGAGCTTGGCCTCCCCTGGGATTGCGCAATCCCATGTTAACTGTGCTGAGTTCCATTCTGTGAATGCATCTTCCTGTCTCTAGATCATAAATTCAATTGTTCAAACAGTTATGAACTGATGTTCCACAATTTAATATATGTGGATTACGAATTGTGTTTTGGTCATCAAACTGTGTGCAGATAACATGTTTTCGTGGTGCTGGCCGATCATAAACAGCAAAGAACTGGTTGTAGGTGAGGCCGGCAGTTCCTTGGCCACTAGGCAGGGGGCGCTCAAGGGGCACCGCTCGTGATCCCCAAATAGTAGAGTCAAAACAAGTTATTGATGTTTTATTAGCGAGTTTTGCTAAACAAGTAAAGCACTAAAAAGACTCTAAACATACAGCTGGAACAGGACTGATCAGGGAAGGCTTTCCTCCCTGGCAGTGAGCTCCACTGAGACTAAGAGACTTTTAAATTTGAAGAAGATAAAGAGAACTTTTACCGGAAAATGATATTTTTGTTCAGAAAGAGCGCCGCAGGGACTTAACTTATAAGTAGAGGTAAGACAGCGATACTTATTCATGTTTTGTTTTTGTGATAAAATGTGCTTAATGTGGGTTATAGTTTTAGAATGTGTTACAAATGCAGAAATCCATCATAACTCATAAACTGCTACCAATCAAATGACAAATTTTTTTTCATCAAAGAACCAATATTTTTCCATGTATCTTGGTGAATTTATTTGGCTCAATCAGTCTCCTTCAGCACTTTGCAACGAGTCTACTCTGTAGAGTGTATATATTTGTAAATCTGACTCTGATGACGTCAGTGCCTCACCAGCTATGAACCCTACCGCACGTAACTGGCTACAACCACCACCACCATATCTTACATCAGACACCGGAGCAGATGAAGGCCTGCTGTAGGGAACATGTCAGTGAGTTTGACACATTTCGCAGCATCCGTTTGAAGAACTCGTTTCTTTTTTTCGTGCAGTTTCTCTGCGCCTCCCATTACTACTGTGAACACTGCTGCACAAAGTTCCACATGGAGCGTGAAGGTGTTTTTCTACTTTATGATTGGCCTAGCCCTTTAGACTGTCAGGGATGATAACGAGGCAGATATATAAAATAATTAATAATAATAATAATAATACATATTTATATACATGTCGGGTCTGCCAGCCCAAACAGCACGTCGGCCCACCGGGAAAATGCCCGGTACGCCCGATTACCAGTCCATGCCTGCATGTCATCTAAAGGCAGTTTACAATGTCAAAATCAATCAGATTATACATATTAGGTCAGATTATCCAGATTGGTAAAATAAATTCCTATATAAGGGAACCAGTTGATTGCATCAAAGTCGTAACAAGCAGCATTCACTCCTGAAGAAGCGTAGAGCCACAGGGAGAGTCGTTTGCATTGTACATGGCTTTGCAGCAATCCCTCATACTTATCAAGCATGAAGTGACAGCAGAAGAAAAAACTCCCCATTAACAGGAAGGAAAAACCTCCATCAGAGGCGGGCTCAGTATGAACGGTAATCTGCCTTGACCGACTGGGGGTTACAAAAGAGAGAGAAGAGACACAACAAGAGAGACAAAAAAGCACAGAAGCACACATTGATCCAGTAATCTGTTTTACATTAGATGGTAATAACAGGTGATCTGTCTTCCCTGGATGATGTCACAGCTAACAGAACGCCAGACCAGGTGTACCTACTATGAAGATAAAAGAGAGAGAACAGAAAGTTAAAAGCTAAAATGACAACAGTCATGCAAAATTGAAGAACAATAGACCCTGATGTCCTCCAGCAGCCTAAGCCTATAGCAGCATAACTATAGAGGTAGCTCAGGGTAACATGAACCACTCTAACTATAAGCTTTGTCAAAAAGGAAAGTCCCAAGAGCCAGCTTCTAGTGGAGGAGTTCAAGTATCTTGGGGTCTTGTTCACGAATGAGGGGAAGATGGAGCGGGAGATCGACAGGCGGATTGGTGCAACGTCTGCTGTGAAGCGGGCGCTGTACCGATCCGTTGTGGTGAAGAGAGAGCTGAGCCAAAAGGCGAAGCTCTTGATTTACCGGTCGATCTACGTTCCTA
Organism: Fundulus diaphanus; assembly: GCA_037039145.1. Taxonomy (NCBI): domain Eukaryota; kingdom Metazoa; phylum Chordata; class Actinopteri; order Cyprinodontiformes; family Fundulidae; genus Fundulus; species Fundulus diaphanus. The sequence continues at coordinate 44,377,867 of CM073139.1, read as the reverse complement.
CCCTCATCTATGGTCACGAGCTTTGGGTCGTGACCGAAAGAACGAGATCCCGGATACAAGCGGCCAAAATAAGTTTTCTCCATAGTGTGTCTGGGCTCTCCCTTAGAGATAGGCTGAGGAGCTCAGTCATCTGGGGAGGACTCAGAGTAGAGCCGCTGCTCCTCCACATTGAGAGGAGCCAGTTGAGGTGGCTCGGGCATCTGGTTAGGATGCCTCCTGGACGCATCCCTGGTGAGGTGTTCTGGGCACATCCCACCGGGAGGAGACCCAGGGGAAGACCCAGGACACGCTGGAGAGACTCTGCTCGCCTGGGAACGCTTTGGGATTCCCCCGGAGGAAGTGGCCCAAGTGGCTGGGGAGAGGAAGGTCTGGGCCTCCCTCTTGAAGCTGCTACACCCGCGACCTGACCCCGGATAAGCGGAAGACGATGGATGGATGGAAAAAGGAAAGTTTTAGGATTAGTCTTAAAAGTAGACAGGGTGTCTGCGTCACGGACCAAAACTGGGAGTTGGTTCCACTGGAGAGGAGCCTGATAGCTAAAGGATCTGCCTACCATTCTGGTTTTACAGACTTTAGGAACCACCAGCAGACCTGCTTTCTGAGAGTGAAGTGGTCTGTTAGAAATTACTAAAGTTTGTACACAACATACACATGTGGAATATTGCTAACGTGTTACTTTAGCAATATTCCAATTGCTAAAGTGTTACTTTTACATTATTACTTTTGGGTGTGTATCCACCAATTTAACTGTCAAACTTTCATAACAGCTGTCTTAATGCAAGAAACGAAACCCTTAAACACATGAAATAATTAACTTTAAATAACTAAAAAGGTTTTGTTAACTTTTCACATGAAGCTGGATTAACAGCTAGTAAGATACCTTTGATTAAGTTGGTATACTAATGTTTAAACCAGGGGTGTCAAACGTACGGCCTGCGGGCCGGATCTGGCCCGCCGAACGATTTAGTCCGGCCCGGTGGCCAAATGCATTATCATTATTCAACGGCTGTGTCTCCTCGGCGCATCGACCGATCTGCACCAAATTTTTATGTGAGTCGTGGGGGAGCGCTGCCCAACGCGTACGTGTGTATTGCATGGTAGACGGGTGAGGAAAATGCATGACAGCTTCTGCTGTGGCTGGCGGTGGGAGGTGCGCGTACCCTAGCGGTGGCCCATAGGCCAGAGCGGCGCTTGGCTGCGAGGGCCGATCATCACCGCTTGCGGTTTTAATTTTTCTTATTTCTGCCACGTATCCTCACAGATATTCCATAATCTCCGGCAAAAGGCCCAAGCTGATGCTGGAAACTGTCATGTATGATAAACGTGCTGCCAGGGCCTGGTGTGTGTCACAGAGAAGTGATCTGAAGGTCCTGAGCACAGGCATGTTCAGTGACACGTAGAGGAGGATCTGAGGCTTTTAAAAAATGCTGGTTTAGTCACAGAGCTGCGGTTGTCAGAATGGCTATGCTGAGAGGATGTCAACTGTAGGCCAATCTTTAATCCTTTGTTCATGTTGTGAGAAAATTCCAGAAAAGGAACATCTGGGCTTTGTGGAGCAGAAGGGGAGGTGGGGGCAGTCTGGACCGGTGTTTGTGACGATGGAGGTTCTTGGTTCTTTTTGGAAGATAAATGGGGGTCCTCTCTTTGTCCTGCTGAGATCTGGGATGAATCCTCCTGTAGCTCTGACGAAGCCTCTTTCTGTGTCATCTTTCTGGCCATCTGTATCTTGGCTTGTTCGGGCTGTACTGGGCGTATCGTTTGTTTGGCACTGGTTGAGCTTTGTTTTGGGACAAAGCTGATGGTGCATGGTTCACAGAATAGAAGATGTTTGAAATCAGCCGTTTTGCACCTGACCTATTTAGAGAGAAACCATCTCTGTTGAACAGATGTCTCCTCTCCCAAAAGATGTTAAAGTTGTCTATGAAGGTTACAGTTGTTTTTTTGCATGTTTTTTTTCAGCCTTTTTTTTCAGTTCTGTTTAGCATCAGAACTCTGGAAAAAATCTCATCTCCACAATTAACGGGCGCGTGAGGGCTGCTGAAAAAACACCTTGACATTAAGGCCATCATCTAGATTTAACAGACAAATGTAATCCTCTATCAATACTTCTGATTTTCTTATCCAGAGGACGTCGCCCAAGGCTTCAGCTTGTATTATGAGTTTTTCCAGGGTCGAGCGTTCTTTCAAGATCCTTAGAAGGATGTCTGATACATCAGACACCAGGGTATTGTTCAAAGGGCTATAAATCAACACCTCTGTGTTTTTTCTTGTTGAAGAAATGTTTAATCCCACTTACAGATGCATTGCATAATATCAGGGTCCTTGGCCCTGTGGCATGTCTGTTCTCTGGTAGCTTAGAGCGAAGATTGTTGACATACCTTTGATTGTTGTCGTGATCCTCCTGGGTCTCATGTTGGAGTGGAGCGAATCTGTTTAGTAATAGAATTCCAGCATTTCCAGCAGGTTTACTCCTATCATTTGTTATGAGAACAGCCCGCTGTTGTTTCACTTGTCTTGGGACACTTCTCTGTAGTATTGGCCAGTTTCCTTTGTCTAGGTGTGGAGTTCGTTGGTCCTTTGGTCTTGCACCCAGAGTGGTCCAGGGATTCTCGTTTTCCTCAGGTAACTGTTTGTTCAATGAGTTTCTGGGCTGGTGCTCACCGTTTGGAGTCACAGGCAGGGTTGTTTCATTTCCATACGCGGCGTTTACATCAGATTTTCAGTTCCATAAGAGCTATCTTCTGTAGAAGCGTGTCAAAGTCGTCTGTGCTGAAGGTAGGCATCTTTTGAAAATCAAAATTAAAAATAAATAAAATAACTAAATCCAACTTTCTAAAGTTTTGGCTAAGGGATAAAAAGGAGATAAAAAGTAAAAGGCAGGAAAAAGCAAGAAAGCAGGGAGCGGATAAAAAAAAGCATCCGAGCAGGCAGAGAGGCGGAGAGCAAAAAATGGCGTGAGCACAGTTCCCTGCGGTGCTCCCGCTCTGCAGGTCAGTTTGTCAGAGACACAGCTCCGTGTCCTGCTGTTGACCAGTGAGGTGATCCAGTATCCACTGGGACAGGTGGTGGTCCACTCCTGACAGCTCCAGCTGGTCCTTCAGGAGTCCTGGTTGGATGGTTTTTAGGCCGTGGACCAGAATCTGTAGGATGACTTTTCGTATGAACTGTCATGGGGCAACTTTCTTGTATTAGAATGTGTTCTTTATTATCAGAATACTTTAATAATCCCTGAGGGAAATTGCTGTTTCTGTACAATCACCATCACAAACATTTCAGGGGCAGATGATTTACTGAGGCCTTGCTGCCAAGGACACCGCTTACACGGTGCCCACAGGGCGCTGCCATTACTCTGTGGAAAAATCTGTTCTTAGAGGCACCCTGTGTAAATACAGGGGCAATAATGTGTGGTCAGGGTGGAGGCTGAGACGACAAACCAATAAGTAGTCATACTACAAGCTGTGAGGTGTGCTGGTTTAAATAGGGCAGTGCTTTAACTTTACACATGACATTTCCACAGGGTTTACGTCACAGGTGTGGGCCACGCGTCCAAAAGATTTCTTTATTTTATTTTTTTTTAGAGCAATATACGTTTGTGTCTGGGACACAAAAGCGTTCTTCTTCCTGAGAGGTGCAGGACAGTCCCATGGTGTTTATACTTGTGTATAATTGTCTGAACAGATGAACGTGGCACATTCAGGCATTTAGAAATTGCACCCAAGGATGAACCAGACTTGTGCAAGTCCATAATTCTCTCCCTGATATCTTGGCTGATTTCTTTTGACAGTACCCTTAGTAAACATAATTTAGATAAAAACTCTTTAGCCAAAGCGGGAATATTTTGTCCGAGTAGTGCAGTCAGTAAGGAAGTAAGAAAGAAGTATATGCTTCTTGTCATAGTACCTTTAGCATAGAGACGTCAGGATGTCCCTCACCAGCTCTAATCATTTAAATTTTATGCATTGCCTGAATCCACATTACATCTAATAATAGTAATTAGAGGCATACACCGAATGATAGTAATATAGTAATATCATCTTTATTGTCGTTGAAACATACAACGAAATTTGTTCTCTGCTTTTAACCCATCTCCCTTGGGGAGCAGTTGGCTGCATGTGTGGCGCCCGGGGAGCAATCTGGGGTTAAGGGTCTTGCTCAGGGACCCAGAGAGCAGGCAGTGGGGATCTAACAGAATGAGGTGAACAAGTGATTCAAGGTGTGTGGTAATCAGGTAATTATTTTAGTGCAACTGTTAAAAAAAGTGTTAAAAATTATATTTATATTCCTTTTGTAATCCAGGGAGGAATCACCAGTTCTGTGTTATACATTAATAGTGTGAAAACGGAGCAGGTCTCCTCTCTGCTCTCTTTGCTCTGACTGCATGTAGGGTTTTCAGGACGAGGCAGCTGCCTGTGAGACAGCACTGAGGGAAGTAGGGAGGGACTGACTGCAGCTCTAGCTGCTGTCATGAGACAATAACTGTGACCCACTCAATTTTGGGTGGTAATGTAATCACTCTAAAGCTGGGGTCAGTAGCATGGTGGCCAAGGGCACTAAGTAGCCCAGAGGACCACAGGTGTTGCAGACAAGCATATTTTAAAAAGGCAACCTCAACAAGTGAGCTTCAACCAAAGCGTTATCTTATTGTTACCGTATTCTTTGGACCATAAAGGACACTTGAAATCCTTAAATTTTCTCAAAAATTGATGGCGCTCCTTATGATATATTCAAGGCTTATGGTGAGCCTTAAAGGAGATGTCCTGTCAAAATCAGAATTCAAACTGCTGAAAGTACTTTTAATATACAATTATTACATACCGTTCAATAAATGATAAGCTTTTTAATTAAGAGTAATTTTCATTTGATGGTCCTTTTATGGGGGCGGCCATCTTGGTGAAGAACAGTACTGCCACCTCCCAGTTTGTGACGTCAGATTGCGGTATCGGCTGTAGAGCAAGTCCCGATGCTCTATCTGTCCCCTTGTAAATAAATATCCGTTTTCATGCCGAACTATTTTTTAACCCCTTAAAGATAGACATGGAATTAACCATTTAAATTTAAATTAATACTAATTTTACAGTTTAGAGACATAAAAAGACAACAAATAAGCATTAAAGTACGGTTTATGGGTTGGGTTCTGCAATGTTATAAGATGAGTATAAAACTCATCTTTAGAACCAATCTCTGCTCTAAATGGTGATCAGCACCGCCTAATCTACTTTCAGTAGTTATCATCAGTTATTGCAGCCGTAAACTGCAGAAAATACGAGCAGAGCGGCTCTTTCTGAGTTTTCTCTCTGCTCCTGTCAGGATGAGCCGCAGCGCGTTATGAGGCGGAGGGATATTTCGGCGTCACTTAGTTTAGACCCCAAACAATCGACTTCACTTTCAGAAATAAGCCCAAAAAAAACTGGAACCCGCAACTCATTAAATTTACAAGCGACTTTAGAAAAAATAAGACCAAAGTTGTATAAAATAAGTGGGCTTCACAACAGTGAGCAATGTTTCTAAGTGTGTCGTATCCCTCCACTGTTCTGATCGGGTAAACAAATGTTCCGGCAAATTCTACATCATAAAAAAGAAAAACCTACCGAAAATCCTTGCTTCCGTGCCATCTTGAAGACATTCTTCTTCCAAATGTTGGCAACAGACGACGTGTTTTCTCTCTGGCCAGACGCACGATGGCAAATCCTCTCTCTTCAAGTTGCTAATCCAGCAAAACAACCCATGGTGGATGATGAAAGGTGAAATAAATGTTTTTTCCACTTTTACCCGATGTATTGGAAAAATCCAACTGCCATGCACGTGAGCATTGTTGCTTCAACAATAGCTCTCGCGAATTTCTGTGGTGAAGTCCTCTCGAAATCTGAAATAATTGTTTCTGTTCGCAGCTGTGTACAACAGCTCCTATTGAGTTTCTCGTAAAGCGCAGAAAACTGCGGTCGGTTCTCCGCGATTCTACGTCACAGGATGTGATGTCAGGCGGCCCCCATACACAGTGATCCAGACGACAATTTATGCTTTTATTTTCTTATTGATTAACACTAAATTAATTAAATAACCACAAACATACAGTATTTGTTGTAGTTATAGCTAATGATCCCCTGATTTTTCCTTGTTGACCGGACTTCCCTTTAAAATGTGATTAAAGTTGTGCTTACTGACTGATTTTTATGTGGTACAATATGCTCTAAAATTCTGTTAAAATGTGTAAGTAGGACTTTGGTTAGCAATGAAGCTGCTCCACTCAATGGATGATCAGAGCATTACGGTGCCTGAAAAAACCCCTGAGCTGTCTACAAGACTGCCTGACTGTAATGTCTAAACTACAAGTGCATTCATGTAAGGCAGCCCACACCTAGAGTCCACGCTAGCAGCAATAAACTAATTTTAATTCAACATAAAATGCACGCATATTTTGGCCGTATGTAAGAAACAGGGCAGTGTAGTCCAACTACTCTGTCCTCCCGACAGATGGATAAAGACCTGTGTACGCAGAGCCAGGACATTAACCAATCAGAAGGAGAGTAGGGCGGGTCTTTGCAAAGTGGACATCTGCCAATCTGAGGTTTATCGTTGTACATCATTTTAACTTTTGGAAGAGCATCTCAAACTGACAACAGATGGTATGAATGAAAAGGTTTTCATTCATACCAGCAGGTCAGAAAGTTCAGCAGACAACAACTTCCCTCGGTAAGCATGTCTGTCGCTACTCCTGCAGTTTATTAATGAGTTATTTCCACCTGTGGCCACGTCACCTGTCAGCTTTTATTCCCTGGCTTTCAGTAATTTAGCTGATAAACCAACCAGGGATCTCCTCATGATTCACCTTTATGGTTTTTTTTTTAAACTTTAAGAAAAGTAACACGCTAGCTCGGCTAATTTAGCGTGACGCTTTTTTTTTAAAGACAGGTCCAAATGTGTCCCGCATTTGACTTAGTCCGATTTAGATAAAATTAAAATGATTTAGTGTAAAAGGATATTTAAACGACCACATGAGAACCCATACAGTTTTTATGAAGTTATTTATTTTTACACAGAGTGGAGCCCGATGTGAAGCAACATTATAGAATCAATTCGCACTAGAAAGAGCTGAAAAAGCCTCCTGTGGTTCTATGGACTCATTTTACTCTAACCCATAAAACACCTGCCAGACAGACGAGGTACAGCAGCCAATATTACCTTCAACAATATTTAACGCAAAAACTTTAATAACATTTTTCTAGTTAAAATAAATTTGTATTTAAAAGCAAGGTAGCCTTTTTTATGATAAGCTTTGATCGATTTTATTAAAAAAAATTTTAAATGTAACGTCCCATCCATCCATGGACTTTCTTTACCTGCTTTTCCGTACAGGTGTGACGTCTAGCCGTATCTGATGGGGAAATGCGGCTCGACGTAACACATGGTCCTGTCTGTGTGTGTGTGTGTGGGGGGGGGGGGGGGGGGGCTGGTGACTCTGTCCGGGGTGTACAGGTCTCCAGTAACAGGGCTAAAATATAACGGTTTTATTAAACTTCAAAAAGTTATTATTGTAATGTATGATCTGTGTTAAATTAAAATGTACGCCCTCATCATAGTGTTAGTTATTTGTCCTGCATTGTCCAAGGCTGTGGTTGGCCTTGTATGATCATATGATTGGTTTATATTGAAGGTGACAGGGAGCCAGTGGAGTTAATGTTCAGGTGTGAAGTAGATGATGTCTTTGTACCAGTTTCAGTTTATGGAGGGTTTTCTGAGGGACAGGGAGGGAAGGGAGTTCAAATTATAAAGTCAAGAGGTGAGTGGACTGTGGACCATTTTGGCAAAGGTTTCAAGGAAGAACTTGATGCTGCAGAGATTAAAGTTAACCAGGTGATGTTATAGATGTGGAAAGTGAAGGAGAGGCTGGAGAGGCTGTCCAGGATGACACCAAGGCTCTGAATCTGAAAGGTGGGAGAGAGACAGGAATTTTCAATGGATATTTTAAAAGTACCAGATTTGGTTAAAGTTGACTTTGCACAATAATCAAATGAAGTAACTAAGGTGGCATGATGTCCACGGCCCAGGAAATATATGGGCTGACTTGAAACATGTTTCAGTCAAACTGATTATTTTAGCTTTAACCCATGATACAGACACATTAGGCATAGTGATGCACAATATTAGAAATTTCAACCGATACCCTATAAATCTGCTTTTCATGGCCGATAGTGATAAGTTCATACTCAATATAGTTTTAGCATAACCTGCAATCTGCAGCTTGTGCTGGATGCAGCTATGAAAAACAAATTATTTAGTAGCTCTGGCTTTTCTATAACAGCAAACAAAAGGTTTTGGCTTTTCAAATGTTTATTTTTTTATGCTATCACACAAAAAATTGGTAATTTGCTTTACATAACAAAAGACAATTCAGTTCAATTCAATTCAGAATACAAAGAGCATCCCTAGAAAATTACTCAACAGGTCAGTGGCTTAACCGAAAAGGTATTTGTGAGGTCAGATATTTATATCAAATATAAAATTATATGTATTTACATAGCCTCAGTAACAAAAATTTTATCAAAAAATAAAGTGCACCCACAAAAATAACCACAGCAAAGGTCAAAGAAAAAAGGGAAACCTCTTAAATGTTCAGAAGACTATTTGTAAAGGTATTTGTGGAGTCAAGTCAAATAATTTTAAACATGAAATTATATGTACTAACATATGCAGGTCAGCCTCGGTTCCAAAAATCAATAAAGTCAATAAAAGTGCATCCTCAAAAATGAGGTGAATAATCAACAAAAGGTTGCCTGATGGTATGAGGCATTGTAGTGATGTTTTTTTGAAAATTCTATAAGAGAAAATAAAATTAAAATTAAAAAACTTAAATAACCACTTTCTACTCACCATTTACAACCCGTTCTGTCTTTGTCCCCATTGTCTTTTCTATTTTCTAAGTGAGGGCATCAATGGTAGATTTTTCTTAACAAAAAGAAGCATCTCTGCTTTCTCACATCCAGTCGGTTTCTTTTTTCATCAATAACATTTGCAGCAGCAGAAAACAAACGATCACTGTCTCTGCTGGTGCAAGGAGAGGACGGCTATATAAGTGAGGCAAGCTCTGGGAACCGGGTTTTGTTGTTTCTCCTGTAAATCATGGGGCTCTCTGACCGAGGAATCGTGAACTCTGACAGACTTGGATATAAAGGAATAGAAAAAAACAAAGAAAACAAATTTAACATTAATATATTCGGTCATTTTAGTTGCTTACTTGCAGGATTTCATCATACATCGTCAGCAGGAAAACGTTATCATCTGCCTTGGGTTTCTTTTCCTGTGGCTCCTCAACATTTTCTGCCAGTGTTGCAGATCTGACCTTGTCGTGCAACACTTTTGTTGCTTCCCATTTCTTAGGGCTTAAACGCTGCTCTATGGCTTGCAGTAGGGTGCTCTTTGAAGTTTTAACTCCATGATCTAATGCAACAATTTGTTGTAAAGAGCTTTAGCTTTTTCGTTTTCTCTTGAAAAGATTTCACAGCTTTCACATGCCTTCTGAATGCAGACATCTAACCCTCTGTGGCGTTGCTGTTTTAGCCTTAGCACCGCCGGCTGCTGCCGCGGCTGCCTCCTATTCTTTCCATGTTGCTTTGCCAAATATATCTTTAAATCGTGCTTCAGTTCAGGCTGAGATCAAAATACTTTCTAATGTGCATAATGTGTTTCTATGTTTCCTGCAGATGTTCAGCAGAAGGTGATTGTTAAAGAAGAAGCTTCTTTAGACCACAGACCACCTGCTGACCTGCATGATCCAAAGCCCCCCCACATCAAGGAGGAACAGGAGGGAGTCTACATCAGTCTGCCAGGAGAGCAGCTCAATGGGAAGGAGGTGATTAATGCCATCAGGTTTCAAATCTCTACTCCTCCCATCAAGAGTCTGGATGATGAACAGTCTCTGCTGCTCTCACAGCTTTATCCAGACCAGATTAAAGGCAGAGAGCTTCCAGACGAGAATGATGGAGAAGAAACCATCAGGATACAAGATCGTGGAGATGCTGCCATTTCTCCAGAGACTGAAGACACTGAGAAGGATGAAGAGGGCAGTTATATTGAGCACCCTTTGTCTGAGCTGAAGCACTTGTCAGACTCTGTATATCAGAAATGTTCTACAAAGAAAAAAAATGTGAACTCACGAAGGAAAGTCCAGACAGGAGTGAAGGTTAGCTGTGATGACTGTGGCAAAACATTTTTTGGAAAATACGCTTTAAAAAGACACATGAGAGTCCACACAGAAGAGAGGCCTTTCTGTTGTGATGTATGTGGAAAAAGATTTCGCCACAAAGGAAATGTAAAAAATCACATGGGAATCCATACAGGACAGAAGCCTTTCTGTTGTGATCTATGTGGACAAGAATTTAGGCAAAAAGGAAATTTAAACAATCATATGATAACCTATACAGGAGAGAAGCCTTTCTGTTGTGATCTATGTGGAAAAAAAATTTGTGAAAAGGGAACTTTAAAGAACCACATTAGAATTCATACAGGACAGAAGCCTTTCTGTTGTGATCAGTGTGAAAAAAGTTTTAGGTTTAAAACAAATTTAAAGACACACATGAGAATTCATACAGGAGAGAAGCCTTTCTGTTGTGATCTATGTGGAAAACGATTTAGTGTAAGAGGAGCTTTAAACTGCCACATGATAACCCATACAGGGCAAAAGATTTTCTGTTGTGATCTATGTGGACAAAGATTTCGCCAAAAATCAGCTTTAAACAGACACATTCAATTTCAATTCAATTCAATTTCAGTTTTATTTATATAGCGCCAAATCATGAAACATGTCATCTCAAGGCACTTTACAAAATCAAGTTCAATCATATTATACAGATTGGGTCAGATTATACAGATTGGTCAAAATGTCCTATATAAGGAAACCAGTTGATTGCATCAAAGTCCCGACAAGCAGCATTCACTCCTGGGGAACCGTAGAGCCACAGGGAGAGTCGTCTGCATTGTACATGGCTTTGCTGCAATCCCTCATACTGAGCAAGCATGAAGCGACAGTGGGAAGAAAAACCACCCATTAACGGGGAAAAAAACCTCCGGCAGAACCGGGCTCAGTATGAACGGTCATCTGCCTCGACCGACTGGGGTTACAGAAGACAGAGCAGAGACACAACAAGAGAGACAAAAAAGCACAGAAGCACACATTGATCTAGTAATCTCTTCTACATTAGATGGTAGTAACGGGTGAGCCGTCTTCTCTGGATGATGTCAAAGTTAACAGAACGCCAGACCAGGTGTACCTACTATGAAGAAAAAGAGAGAGAGCAAAAAGTTAAAAGCTGAAATGACGACAGTCATTTCAATGTAATACAATGCAAAACTGGAGAACCGTAGAATGAAGAACAGTAGAAATCAGTAGAGTGAGAAAATTAGACCCTGATGTCCTCCAGCAGCCTAGGCCTATCAAAGCACAACTATAGAGATAGCTCAGGGTAACATGAGCCACTCTAACTATAAGCTTTGTCAAAAAGGAAAGTTTTAAGATTAGTCTTAAAAATAGATAGGGTGTCTGCTCACATAAGAATCCATACAGGAGAGAAGCCTTTTTGTTGTGATCTATGTAGACGAAGATTTAGCTACAAATCAGTTTTAAACACACACATGAGAATCCATACAGGAGAGAAGCCTTTCTGTTGTGATCTATGTAGACGAAGATTTAGCCAAAAAGCAACTTTAAACTCGCACATGAGAATCCACACAAAGCAAGACAAAGCAAGTTTTTTTGTATAGCACTTTTTAATACAAGGGCAACGCAAGGGTCTTTACATGATAACGTTGTGGGGAGTAGCTTGAACTGGGCTGAAGCAGAGGACTCTGGCTGGTACACTCCAGTCCCACATTGACTGACTGGGTGGTACCATCTGGAGTTCCTCTAGGGTGGAAGACCATAGAGTCCTTAATTTAACTCTTTTGCATAATCTTTCTTTTGTTTTTGTAATTTGTCTATGATGTGTTTAGTTATTAAATTTAATCCTAAAGCTAACTGTTTAGGTTTTTTTTGTTAAATTTGTGTAGATGTTCCCTTTCCCTCTTCTTCAGTGGGTCAGTCTGGTCTGATCAGCCAGTGTTTAAGACCCCTTTGTTTGTTGTGTGTCAGGTTAGTCAGGTTTTGTTTAACTTTGATATTTTTTGCCTTGAGTTAGTTTCTTCATTTGACCTCTTTTAAGGGCCCTGTAATTATTGTTTGGACTTTTGTTAGTTTGGGGAAATAAAACCCATTTTTCTTAAAAATCATAATCATTCTTAAAAAATAAAATAATTGGCATCCTCCCAAACATGATTACCTCATCCTCAGTAAGTGAGGCAGTGTTGGAGGAATCTTTAGAACCTGCGCTGTGTCTGAACTGTCTAGAAGCAGTAGAGCTTTGTGAGCTATCTAAAATTTTAGCTTCATCTAAACCTTCTACCTGTATGTTAGACCCAATCCCAACCAAGTTGTTCAAGGAGGTATTCCCTTTGATCAGTGGTCCTATTTTAGACATGATTAATCTATCCTTAGTAAATGGATATGTACCACAGGCTTTTAAAGTAGCTGTTATTAAACCTTTACTTAAGAAACCTTTTGATCAAGATGAGTTAGTAAATTGCAGACCTATATCTAATCTTCTTTTCTTATCTAAAATTCTTGAGAAATTAGTTGTTAATCAACTATGTGAACATTTACAAAGTAATGACCTACTTGAGGAGTTTCAGTCAGGCTTCAGAGCTCATCATAGTACTGAACCAGCTCTGGTGAAGGTCACTAATGATATTCTCATGACCTCAGATAATGGACTTGTGTCTATACTTGTCCAGTTAGAGCTCAGTGCTGAAGCTGAGTGCAAAATTTTTTACTTCTGTTTTGTTTATTCAATTGAAGGAATTTTTTGCACAGCAAAATAACAAAATAACCCCACCATGATGCTACTAACCCATATTTCACAGCTGGGATGGTTTTCTCAGACTTGAAAGCTTCCCCCTTCTGCCTCCAAATGTAACAATGGTCCTTCAGGCCAACCAGTTGAATTTTAGTTTCATCAGTCCACAGGACATGTCTACCAAATTAATTCCCTTGTCCATGTGTAGGTTTGCAAACTTTATTCTGACTTTTATTTCTTCCTGCCAGAGTAGCCTTTCAGACTATGTGCTTCCTGTCTTAGTTCCTTTGCATAGGGACATCACAATGTGCTAAGGAGTTATAAGGAATCCCACAATCTTTTGCATGGCATGACCTATGAGCACAGCCCACCTCACGGAAATTAACAAAAATGTCTGCAGAGAACTGAGCGTGTGGTTGTAAGTAGCACCATTTACCCTTTCACATATTACAGGAGTTGTTGGTCATCCATGTGGTTAAGAGGCCTTTGGCCACCTCTTTCATTGTTGTCTACAGCAAATAAGATCTGTTAGTGTAACAGTGAAACAGCAAAGTTTTAAATCAAAAAAAGCAATAAAACCCCCAGCTGTGATGAAATGCAGTGTATACACATGTTAACCTTGAAAATAAAACAGATTATCTTTGCTGAAAAACGTTAAATTTGCACGTGTGTATACACCACCTGTAAAAAACAAAACCATCATCTGTATGTCAACTCTGTTTGAAAAAGACTGGTAACTGTTAGAACACTGCAAAAACTTGCCATCTAAAATAAGTTAAAAAAAATGCTAGGTATTATTCTGACTCTCCTCAAATTAAGTGATATAATCTGCCAGTTCAGTAAGACAATTGCACTAGAAAACATTCTTGAAAAAAGGAAAAATATCTGGGCTTTAGACAAGTGAGAAATATCTTAAAACAAATTGTGAAATATTTGTTCCAAGTACTTTAGTAAGTCAATCAAACTCAAGACTAGCTTGTTAATGCTTCTTTCGGTGTTTGTTCTCAATCACTTTTATAGAAAAAATCTTAAAACCAGGGCAACTAAATAAGATCAATCTGCTGCTTTGAAGAATCATTATGGGTTTATTCATCTTAAAACAGGACAAAGTATTTACACACAAGAAACGCAGACACAGTATAGTGAGTGCATACACATATTGACTAATTTGTGAGCTAATCAGTTACAGGAATCGTTTGATTGCAGTGATTGCCTTAAAAAGGTTGTGCATCAAAACATTTTTATCCAGGCCTTTTTCACAAGTTATTTTTTTTTTTAATCATTCTGTTGAAGCAAAAGCAATGACTTATTTTCATTTATTTATTGTCATATGATTAAGCGGGTCAGAAAATGGATGGATGGAGGGTAAACTTATTTTGTGTTTCTGTCAGAACTGGTAAACCAATACCTAAAGCCAGAGCCGGCTGCAGAAACAAATTTCAGGGAGGGGCATTTCATTTTTTCAGAGGGGCACACTTTTTCAAAAACATTTTATATGCTTCAGGCTGAACAGTGGCTCTGTGACCACTCCTACAGTGCTGAGAAAGAAATTCTCAATAAAATCCCAAAACTAAAAAAAAAAGCAATAGTGTATTCAGTGTTTCCAAATTAGGCAGGTTTCCACCCAATTAGGCTTTTTTTGAACTCATTGAGCTGGAACAAAAATAGCTTATGGGCAGGTTATAAAAATTCAGAAAGCTTTTCAATACATTTTTTGGGCTTTCAGAAAGAATTACCAACAAAATATATCCAAATAGTTGTCAATGTCTGACCGAAAACTAAAACCATTTTAATAAAATGCCACCTCCTTGAACTCATTTTACAGTACTGGTCAATTTATTTTTTAAATGAGTCGAATCTGACATCATGAATGAATAATAGTTATAATGAATAATATTGATTGTTATAATAAAACAAGAAAAGAAGAATGGTTAATTGTTTGTTCAATGTAAACGCCCCAAGAGGGGCAACCTGTAGTCCTATGTCTTGACTCAAAAGTCGAGCATAAACTACACGCTGCTAAACATGAGCACTGGTGTCAGGCTGAACACTGACTAAAGTAAAAATTCATACTAGAAGAGGTTCTGTAATTACAGCAGCTAGGAGAGCAAGGATCAGAACAAAGCAGTTTTGTTTGATGTGGTAAAAACCTGTGATCTGATGTGGAGGGAGGGGCTGAGAATAAGGTTTTAGCAGATGGGTATAAGAGGACGGATGCTACGGTGGATTAACAATTTTTATAATTACGTTTTAATATCTATAAATTTATACTGATGCTTCAAAGTTGGACGATGGTCAGGCTGAGATTGGTTTTGTAACCCCAGACATTGAGACATTTAGATTACAATTGAAATAAAATAACATTACAAAATAAAGTACAGCAGTGATAAGAATGTAACAATGCAGGAGAAAAACAGTTTTCTTTAAGTGTCCTGTCTGGCAATGTGGCAATAAGAATAGTCTTAATGCCAAAAAGAGTCCAACAGATTTCGTGGAGCAGTACGGCTTCTGCCATTGTGCTCCGCTTGATTTATGCATGTAAAAAGTTTATTATAATTCATGCAGGGAGTATTTCATGTTATATGGACATCAAAATGAGAAAGTAGAAGAGGAAAAGAACAGGAAAAGAAACAAAGGGAGAAAAGGTGAAAGAGGAGATAAAATGGAGATAATGATAAAATGTCTTCAGTCTGCTTCATCGCCTGCAAAGAGAGACGTAAAAAGAACAGCACAACCAACGGATATAGTTTTACAGATACAATAAAGTAACACCCTAATACCATTGCTGAAGTATATACAATGTTATTTAATACAACATGCATAATGTGGCAGCTGAAGATAAAAATAGATGTATCTCTAAGTACCTGGAACCAAGCACCTGTAGTTACTTGTGAGAGTGCGCTTGTATCTGTGAGGTTTATCTATGTGAAAGATGCTCAATAGTGGTTGTGAAGGGCCAAAGACCCGCGCCCCCCAGAGCACAGAGGCCGGCGGCGGAGGAACCCAAAACCCAAATGGACCCCCAAAGTATAGGTTCCCAAGAGGGGCCAACACAGAAAATCTGCCCCATCCACCAAGGAAAGAGGAGAGACAGCCCCAAGGAAATCCCCCAGCCGCCGCAATGCCGAAGCCCCCGGAGCCGTGGAGACGAGCCCGTGGGCTCCGCCGGCAGCCAGCTACGCTGAAGTTGTACCGGCGGGAGCCCCGACCGAGCCCTGGGAGCCCAGGCCCTGCGAAACAGCCACCAGGAATGGTCCGTCCCCAGACACAAGTACCACCAATGCACCAGTGGGCCAAGGCGACAGCCAGCAGAGGGGAGCAGGACAGGGGGGCAAGGGCTCCCCACTTAGCGCAGACTTGAGATGTTCTCGTGAGAGGGAGCAGTTTAGACCCAAACCTGACAAGTAAACAAACAGTGTCTAAATTCATAATTAAATCGGTGTGAGGGACGTCACCAGAAAGTGTGACCCTCCAGTAACCCTCCCCTTCCCGAGGTCCTACAGGAGTGGCAGCGTGATGGAGCAGGCAGAAGGAGGAGTCCGGAATGGGGAGAAAATTTTGTTTGTTTTTTTGAATAATGATAATGCATTTAGCCACCGGGCCGGACTAAATTGTTCGGCGGGCCGGAACTGGCCCGCGGGCCGTATGTTTGACACCCCTGATCTAGATGGAGCTTATATATACTTGTAAAGAAGTATATATATATTAATTGATAGAGATTGGCAAAATAGAGACCTATTGATCGATGTTTATAGATATAATTGTGCAAATATATATTTTAGTATTATGAATATATATATATATAGAGAGATAGATAGATAGATAGATAGATAGATAGATAGATAGATAGATAGATAGATAGATAGATAGATAGATAGATAGATAGATAGATAGGCTTTATTGATCTCACAGCAGAGAAATTCACTTGTCACACATCGGCTTAATAAACAAAAGAAGGTGCCAAAGGAGGAAAAGGTGCATAAGGTATATAGAGTGTGTCCACATATGTACAGTGTATCAACAAACAAAAAATAAAGTTAAAGTACAAGGGAAATAAAGCAGATATTTAGGATGACTTATGTACACTGAGGTGACTTATATACAAATGAAATGATGTACATTAGGTGTTACCAGGTAAGAACAACAGTGAAATAATGAGATAACATTACAGCTGAAGTCGCTTATTAAAACAGGATTATTTAACTGTGTTATTGCACAGTGTGTTGAATAGAAGTGCACAGTAGTTATTGCACATAGGACATACGGTCAGCATTAGTAGAGGATGGTGATGAGGAAAAACATCAGACAGCAGCGAACAGAGCAGGAACAGTCAGCATCATTAATCACAGAAGCATGGCAGGACTCAGCGAAAGCAGGTGTTCCTGGACCGACAGGTGAAGTTATGACCATGTGGCCATAATAATGAAATTAATGAATTCTCTAGAAAGTAATATCCTCGGAAGAAATGTATGTTTTGTTAAGTGTATTTGTTTTTTATTGTGACGGACTCACTTAAAAAAATAAAACAAACATATATATATATATATATATATATATATATATATATATATATATATATATATATATATATATATATATATATATTAGTTTTATTTGTCTGAATCGAAATGCCTATAGGCCATTATTACAGCTAGAAATGATCATTACTATGGGGAGGCTGGTATTATTATTTATTGTTATTGTCATCATCATTTTAATGTCAGAATAACGGACTTTGGCTCCTGTTTCATTATAGATATCTCCCAGTCAAGACTAGAACGGCCCAAGCAGCCGCAAATAAAAATCTTCCCTCGAACCTGTCAAAGGGACAGAAGAAGATGCTTTTCTAAAGACTGGTACAACACATGTAAATGGCTTGAACTGAGTCTGGTAACCAGAATTAGAGACCATGGATCTTTGCTGGGAAGTTGTTTTTGTAAAAGTAATTATTATTTTTGTTTCAGACTAAGTAAAGATATAATTGTTTTTTACACATACAGTATAACCTTGTAGTCAAAATATGACTGTTGTTCCCTGTTTTCCCTGAAATTCCTGTTACATAAAATATGTGCTTCTTCCTATAATATTTTGTCCTTGCTTTTCCAAAAGCTTTCAAATATGACTTAGTCAATTATACAATGAGGCTAACGATGTGCAAGATAAATAAATGATTTACTTGTGTATATACAGACCTCTCAACTTTTATCAAAAGTTAAGAGTGAGATTATGCTAATTTGGGGGGCGGGGTTTGTTTGGGGGCGGGGCTAACCAGACCCTGGATGAGCGGTTGAGTCAACTCCATCTCATTTTTATCCCACCAGACAATGAAGTAGACATGTATTACTTTTGTTAAAAAGAGAAAGAGACGTATTAATACTTTATTGTTCTGTTAATGGATTAAAACATTAAAAAATACACAATTGTTCAAATAATACTAAATAAAATTAAGTAGTTTTAAGTTATTGACCGAATTATTACACTGTTACACATTCATCTATGGGTTTGTCTATCATTGTAGGTCTATAACCTAATTGGTGATTTCATCAAGCCTTTATGGTCAACAGTTTCCCCTCAGCAGCAACACTGAAGCACACAGAGGTTCCCGCTGCATCATTACGCACGATCCAGCTGCTGATGTCTCCCTCTTTTCAGCTCAATGTGTAACCGGGCTGAACTTGGCCGTCTGGTTGTTCAGCTCAGTCCAGATAGAAGTAGTCTTGTTTTCGTGTTTTCCTAGTATAATACCTCCGCGTTGTGTCTTAATGATGGCCAAGAGACGGAAGATGTGGAATGATGCATTTAATCTGCGTGGAACAGGATATGTACTGGTCACATATAGGCTCTTCACAGCAGTCACAGCACCTCTCGTGCCCGTCTTGCATATAATGGCCACAATAATACATTTATATTTAAAAGAAAGGCAGCAAAATAAAACAAATACCTGCGTGGAACAGGATATGTACTGGTCACATATAGGCTCTTCACAGCAGTCACAGCACCTCTACGAGGAACAGCATTAGCAATTAGCATCAACTAGCTGTTATTTCCAAACATATTTAGTTTAGCACAGTGTTATAACGATAATAAA
The DNA here is from genome assembly GCA_037039145.1 of Fundulus diaphanus. NCBI lineage: Eukaryota > Metazoa > Chordata > Actinopteri > Cyprinodontiformes > Fundulidae > Fundulus > Fundulus diaphanus. The sequence goes on along the minus strand of CM073139.1, from coordinate 44,358,898 downwards.
ATGCACGTAGTACCTCATTTGCCATAAATACATCCCGCCAGGGATCATACAATTGACAATGGCTCATAATACATCATACTTTACCCTGTGCTAACAGCGAAGAACTCACCTCGTGCCCGTCTTGCATATAATGGCAACGAGGTAGCTGTACACACTGCTCTTATCGTAGCCGACCACCAATAGAGGGCGCTGTTTCCCCATAATATAGTGAGCCGAATGAAAAATGACAAGTGGAATCATAACAAATTAAACCTGTTACAAATGCGCTTCTAGACTGTTACAGTTTATAACCATTATCATCACCTTTCACATCGACACGTTTCTCAGTCAGTCGCCGCGCTGAACAGACCAATCTCTATTGCTCTCCTCAGTGCGCTCTGGTGAGGTGGGCGGATTTTACCCCGTTGGTGCGCTGCGTGCGACGGATAAACAGTGGGGAAAATACATAACTAAAGGCTGTAAAGGGCTCCTATAAAGGGAACGGGAGTACTGACAGATCTGAGATGAAGCCCCTGATGTTACAAGTTCTTTAAAATGACCCTTAAAAGTGCGCACCTGAATTAAAGCGCAAGGCAGCAGCCCACCGAAGCGCCACTGATTCTATGTTGTTAAAAATACAAGAGCAACTCTCCTATTGACTTTAACTGGCACACGTTGCTACCGATGTGAGGGAATTAAACGTAGTGATTCACGTTTTGAATGGTGAATGGTGATAAAAGCACCTGCTCCGAGGGAAAAGGAGGGGGGGTGAGCAAGCGCGGAGGCACAGAAATACGGTGCATGTAGTTAAAAAATGCAGAATTAATAAAAATGAAACTTATAAACAGACCAAGTGGCGTTTTAAACTGCATCTGGATAGCAGAACTGTTTTTATGATCCTGCGTGCAGCAAGCAAGCAGCTCCACCCCCTCCCCTCCCCTCATGTGTACGCGGTACAGGACCGTACCAGCTCGCTTTCACCACTGTTAAGACTAAAATTATTCATAACTCTGATCGCTCTGTTAACACGAACTGCAGCAGGAATTACTGATGGCCACAAGCTGTGAAAGAAGCCGAAACAGCTCAGCAGAAGGCGGAGTTTTCTCGTCCGCAGCTCAGATGGGCTTTGTGATTTTTATGCATGAGAAATTCCATGTTTGCGTGTGAAATGCCATGTGTTGCGTGTGAGCGTGTGAAGTTAGTGAAATGCGTGTGTCACACGGTCAATGCGTGAGAGTTGAGAGCTCTGGTATATAATAGTTCATATGTAAGAAAGGTAAATATTGTTAAATATTTCATACGCAAGCACTGTAACAGCAAAAATGTCTTGGTTACTGCAAGACTTAAGAAAATTACTTTTTTATTGGTTCATGCAACAATTTGATGTGTTTTTTTTGTGACTGTCTGTTTTTTAACTTTAAATAAAGTACATTTTTGTAAACAATTATTTGAGTCGATTATTTTATGTATACAGGCATATTACCATCAGCTATTTTCTAAACCTACTTATTCATGTTATGTGTTAGCAAGAAGGGGTTGGGTTGTGTACTGTATATAGTATAGTATATATGTTTGTAAAGGGTTTTCTATTGGCCACCCCTCGCTAGCTTTGTGCCCCATGTTGGCCACCCCGGTAAAAATATTCTGGCTACGCCCCTGGTGCTTCCCCCTCCTCCCAAACGCGGAGCCACGTTGATCCTCCGGGTTCTTTGTCCTTGTTCTCCTGTGAGGCCAGAATCGGGAGTGTTGGTGAGGCTGGAAGAGAGCAGCAGCTGCTGCAGGTGATGAAGTCTGGAAAGAAGTCCAGCAGCTGGAGGCACAGCGGAGAAACTGGAGGGAAGCAGGAGCTCAAAGAGCGGCAGGACGCAGCAGAGGAGACACCAATGATGGGGGATGTTTTCCAGCCCAGAGTTCTGCTGCACCCATCAGGTTTGGAGATTTCCTTCTTCATGCTAACTGTGTGGATGGAGCTAAAGTTTAGGAGCCGTTTTCAGCAGCTGATGGATTCCTCCTCTTCATCAGAACTTGTTGCAGGGTTTCCCCCAGAATACTGGCTAAGCCTGCAGCTCTGCATAGGAGGTGCTAATGCTAGCTTAGCACGTGGTTTAGGAGGTGCTAATGCTATTTTAGCACGTGGTTTAGCAGGTGCTAATGCTAGCTTAGCATGTAGCAACATTCAGCATCAAGTTCTTCTTGTCTGTCTGCCTGGTAAAGTTCCTCCAAACATCACTTTTTGTTGTATCTTGTCTAGAAAGATGGTCGTCGGTTTTCGTCTGGGTGTAGGCTATGGAGGACCAATCCTGCCAACATTTAAATGGATTTAGATTACATACAGAAATAAATAAGACAAAGAATTCCTTCATTGTCCAACAATGGGGAATTTCTGGTGTGACAAACACACAGACAGTTACACACTATATCAGTGAGGCAAAAAAGAGCAAACGAGTCAAATCTGAAGTTTGTTCTAAAGAAATATCAAGAGTAGAAGATACTGGTAAAATATCAGAGTTAATTTTGACCAAGGAAAGAAAAACATTATTTGATAGTGGAAGTATAAACTCCAGCCTATTTACATAACACACGACGATGGAATGTGCAATATTTTCCATAGCTAAAAGTAGAATGGGAGGCAGATCCTTTAGCTATCAGGCTCCTCTCCTGTGGAACCAACTCCCAGTTTTGGTCCGTGAAGCAGACACCCTGTCTACTTTTAAGACTAATCTTAAAACCTTCCTTTTTGACAAAGCTTATAACTAGAGTGGCTCATGTTACTCTGAGCTACCTTTATAGTTTTGCTGCTATAGGCTTAGGCTACTGGAGGACATCAGAGCCTATTTTTCTCACTCTACTGATTTCTACTGTTCTCCAGTCTACTGTTCTCCAGATTTGCATTGCATTACATTGAAATGACTGTTGTCATTTCAGCTTTTAACTTTTTGTTCTCTCTCTTTTTTCTTCATAGTAGGTACACCTGGTCTGACGTTCTGTTGACTGTGAAATCATCCAGGGAGGACAGATCACCGACTATTACCATCTAATGTAGAGCAGATTACTAGATCAATGTGTGCTTCTGTGCTTTTTTTGTCTCTCTTGTTGTATCTCTGCTCTGTCTTCTGTAACCCCAGTCGGTCGAGGCAGATGACCGTTCATACTGAGCCCGGTTCTGCCGGAGGTTTTTTTTTCCCGTTAATGGGTGGTTTTTCTTCCCACTGTCGCTTCATGCTTGCTCAGTATGAGGGATTGCTGCAAAGCCATGGACAATGCAGACGTCTCTCCCTGTAGCTCTACGGCTCCCCAGGAGTGAATGCTGCTTGTCGGGACTTTGATGCAATCAACTGGTTTCCTTATATAGGACATTTTGACCAATCTGTATAATCTGACCCAATCTGTATAATATGATTGAACTTGATTTTGTAAAGTGCCTTGAGATGACATGTTTCATGATTTGGCGCTATATAAATAAAATTGAATTGAATTGAATTGAATACAAAGCTTAATATGAAATAAATATGGTAGTAGTGCCTCATTAACTCCTTATGAATTAACATACTAAATTGTTTATAAAACAATATAAACAATTTAGTGTTTCCCCTACAAATAATGTGTGTGTTTGTGTGTGTGTGTGTGTGTGCTTCCACTCAACTTTCCATTAATCTTACATAATACAACTTTATACAACAATAGACTGTCCCTCCAGATTAGGTAGGATTCCTCTTGGTGTGTAGATCGCAATTTTCTCTCCAATTTCCTAACATTGTGCTTCAAGGAACGCAGCTCTGAATTAAACCAGGGAGCCAGCTTCCTGTGAATAATCACCTTCTTTTTCAAGTGAGCTACATTGTCTAATGTAGAACGCAATGAGAAAATCATACCATTAACAAAGACATCTATTTGTGAATGGGAAGAAACAACATTGCTGCTATCTGCAGGGTATTTCTGCAATACTGTCGATATTAAGAGGGGGACAGACTCTTTAAAGTTTGATGCAGCATTATCCAATAAAGATCTACTATAATGGAACCCACTTTTGGGGGTGGAGAACTCAGTTAGATTAAACTCAAATGTTATTAAAAATGATCAGATAGGACAGGGTTGTGAGGAAATATTGTTAATTCTTCACAATCAATGCCATATGTCAGCACAAGGTCCAAAGTATGGAGCCAAGAGTGCGTCAGTTCATGCAAAAGACTCTTTGGAGGGAGTGTGATAGTGATATAGTGGTGATTTAGTGTTCAGCCCCTGTAAAGACTCACTCTTTTGTCGTTTTAGCCAACAGAAGATCCAGCTGTGTACCTTCAGAGGAGGTCTCTGCCCTGTCTTGCTCTATCTGATGACATACTACTACAGCCTACTACTTTCACCTCTACAAAGTGTGTCCCAACCCTTTTGTCTGTCATTCAGACTGAAGTGTTAAAGGACAATATCCAGGAGAAAGACAGCACAGGCTCATCCAAAAACGTCATGGCAGATTGGAACAGTTTTAGTGAGAAGTAGAGTTGTTCCAGCTAAGTGTTATTGACATTCAGCTTTGTGTTGAAAGGTTTAGACCTGGGGGCTGTAAAGTTGACATTTACATTTAAATCTTTTATTTTTCAGATATACACATCTTTTTTTTCCTTTCATCAACACATAAAGTATGAAGCCAAGAGTACGTCGGTTTATGCACATTTTGAGCAAAACCAATTGAATCTAGGATAGTTTTAAAGGCTACGCTAAGGTTATCACATTCTGTGTCAACATGAATGTTAAAATCACCCACTATAATAACTTCTTCTTGTGAGTCCCTGAAAGATTATGGATCTTCCAGTTGGATCAAAAATGAATTAAAGTTAATTTTAAATTAAACACCTCCCTAATGATAACGGGGACATAGTGATGGATCACTTGGGCCCAGGAGTCCAAATCAAAGGCAACATGCAGAAATTCAGCTGAATGTCTTCCCAATACAGCGGCGCTGCACAAAGAAGGAAGAACCCTTGTCCATTGTGCCTTTTATCTTCGGCCAGTCCTTATCTCCATGGTGACGAGGGATAAGGGTTTCCATCGGGGGTTATCCCAACTGTGTTGCATGCTAGGAGTTGTCAAGTCATAATGGAATTTGAAGAGTGGGATGCTGGTGATGATGACCCATTCAAATACATCGAGAACCAGAGTAATGGTCATAAACTGAGTGTTGTTCCAATCTGTAGCTCTAGGGATGCGAGGCAGAGGGACCGAGCTCAACTCTGATGGGGTGAGACTGATTTTAATCAGCTGGGTGCCTGCAAGTAAAAGTTGTCTTTCAGTCTTGAAATTGTATCCTTTAAAGGAATACTTTGTAGAAATCTATTGTTTCAATCTCTGAATCAAATTTGGAAATGTCAAGGTGATGCAGAACCATATTTCCGATGTGAACTACTGCACCTGGAGGTGGGGAACAGAAAGTGGTTTGGTTGGGCAGTTTTAGTCTGTAACTGTGTCATGCTGCTCATAAGATAACAGATCTTCTGTCTCCGGGGTGCTAACAAGTCACCTGTTACCTGTTCAATTTTGGTTTCCACACCTGGATCTTTGAGGATCATTCTAGCCTGACAGTTTTGTTCAGGGGACTCGTTCCTTAGACCACACAGGTAATTGGTAAAATCTCTGATAAATGGATTACCTGGACATACCCAGTGAATGTCCTTAGTTTTGGTACACAAGTCTAAGTTAGAGACCAAATAACGTTTGGGGTCAGCATCGTCATAGGCTAACATTGAGGGGGTTTGTCGGTGTATGTGAGAATAACCTTGCCCAAAAAAACAACATTCAATACTGACTTAAGCCTGTAGACGTTGGCTCTTTCAGTTATGGGAAGGTTTAATTGTGAAACACTGCTATATTTCCACATCTAATTCTCTCTTTTTAGTGCTTGTATCTGTCCACTGTTGCCACGGCTACAATAAGATGGGCAAGGACGTCAACATGACGTCTTTGGCAGTTTGATCAGTTTCAGTCTCATCTGTTGACATTGTTGTAACATTGTAAAGATCTAGTTGTTGATAAAGCATGTAATGTGTTTCAGTGTTGGCTGCAGATGTTAAAGAAGAGGCTCCTGAAGAACAGAGTCCTGAGGGGGAGCAGCAGGAGTCAGAGCCCCTCCACATAAAGGAGGAACAGGAGGAACCCGGGGCCCGTCAGGAAGGAGAGCAGCTCCTTGTGAAGGAGGAGACTGATAGCAGGTTTCCATTAACTGCTGCTCCTATCAACAGTAAGGATTGCTTTACTTTGTTTCTGTGTCCTGTGTTGCAGCTAAAGGCCAAAACTCACTGAATTCATTAGCTTCCTATCAGACAAAACTATAAAGATTAACGTGTGTCACTGTTGATAAAATGTTATTGAAATGCAACACACAATGAGATTAATTTGTCATAATGTAGGAAATTTTATACATTGCCCGAATCAACACAGCATACATCTAATTCTACCAGAAAGAGTAATTGGAGACACGCATTGAACGAGGTGAAAAAGTGATTCAAGCTGTGTGGTAATCAGGTAATTATTTTAGTGCAACAGTGTCAGAAAAATATGAGAATGTTAAAACATAGATTTAAATTATATCCATATCCCGCTGTGTAATCCAGGGAGGAATCACTGGCAGCTTTACACATGTGTTATACATCTGCAGTGTGAAAACGGAGCAGGTCTCCTCTCTGCTCTCTCTGCTCTGACTGCATGCAGGTTTTTCAGGATGAGGCAGCTGCCTGTGAGACATTGCTGAGTGAAGTAGGGAGGGACTCACTGCAGTTTTAGCTGCTGTTCTGAGAGAATAGCAATAGACCCACTGAAGTTTTTGGTGGTGCTAAATATTAATGACATCACTCTAAATGTTACTTTTCCTTTGATTTCTACATCGAAAACCTTCTGTGTCCTTGGCCAATCAGTGAAAAACGTCACATCACTTTGTGTCCCTTTTCCGCTCCGATTGGCCTTATTCTTGAGCAGACATGAAAAAAGCCACACTGCTACTGAAAAAACTATAATTGAAATGGTCAGAAAGCTGGTGGATCTGAGTAGAGCCGGGCCAAATGGAACCGGTTTAAAAGAGACAAAAGTTTACAGCCTGAACACAACGTAAAAGCTGCCCAACTAAAAAAAACAGCCCAAATCTCCACCTCTCTTTAACTCATGTTAAAAGTGTAGTGATGTATAATGCTTTGTGTATAACCCCTTTTCTTTAAAGAGTAGACCTAGCATCGACCTTTATCGCCTATAGACCAATGGCGTACCGCGAGCGAGCTATTTTTAGAAACGTAACGTCACGACGACGTCACATCACGTGGTACGCAGTAGGGCAAACTTGCATAGTCCGCCGCTGTTTCGCTGTAAAAGAGACGTGCGTTACCCTTGGTTTTACTCGGTAAACGACTGCTTTTTCCAAATCTAAGACCGTGGTTTTTAAACATTGTTGCTATGGAACGTGCAACAGCGACTCGAGGTACGCTGATCGGCCGCATATGAAGGATGTTTTCTTCAAGACTGCCAAGGAGAAATGTGTGCGCTGGGTACACCGGTGCGGTCAGCCTACACAACAGTTCAACCCGGAAAAAGTTATCAAATGCACGTACATATGTACCAAGGATTTTGTCGGAGGAAAGGGCACAACCGAAGAACATCCTGACCCAATTCCAGCGACATCAAGTAGTGAACAGGTAAGATTATTTTGGTGGCCGACATGTTAATAATGAAGCGCCTGCTACCATGATAGCATATAGGCTATCATGGTAGCAGGCGCTAACATGATACCCTGCTACCAGGATAGCTTACTCAAAAACAT